>VZTQ01005224.1:5862-57214 GCA_013400755.1 Pelecanoides urinatrix
ACAAGCCTTATGAGGAGCGGCTGAGGGAGCTGGGATTGTTTAGTCTGGAGAAGAGGAGGCTGAGGGGAGACCTCATCGCGCTCTACAACTATCTGAAGGGAGGTTGTAGTGAGGCGGGGGTTGGTCTCTTCTCCCAAGTAACCAGCGATAGGACGAGAGGAAATGGCCTCAAGTTGTGCCAAGGGAGGTTTAGGCTGGACGTTAGGAAAAAATTCTTTACTGAAAGAGTGGTCAGGCCTTGGAACAGGCTGCCCAGGGAAGTGGTGGAATCACCATCCCTGGAGGTATTTAAAAGACGTATAGATGAGGTGCTCAAGGACATGGTTTAGTGGGCATAGGGGGTGTTGGGTTGACGGTTGGACTCGATGACCTTAGAGGTCTTTTCCAACCTTAATGATTCTATGATTCTATGATTCTATGATTATCTAAAAGACCACAAAACAGGATTTTCTTCTATCGGAATAACAACTAGTAGGAAGGATACTTCAAAAATGAATACTTTATTTAAAATGTTATAATTTGGATTCTCTCAGTATCTTGAAACTTCTATACAATTAAATTCTTCGAAGTTAACACGACAGCTTCCTAAAAGAAAGCGAGGGTCATAACTTGAGCTACTGAATGTAGTTCAGCTAGAGTGTGCCGATTTTGAGAAAAGGACAAAATATATAGTAAGTTAGCCGGTTCCACTAGAGGGCACAGCTGTGTATAGAAAAACAAAATAGAGATATGCTAGTATTCATTACTCTGGAAGTGCATGTATCTTAAATGAGTAAAATATTACTGATAATGTATTAAGTACATTTCATGGCTTATTTCATCTCAGAAGGACACCTTAAAAACCACGACTGGTTTGAATGGCATCAAGCTCAATGTATAGTGGCCACCTGGTATTTGACATAGTCACAGTGTTGCTTTCCTGTGCTCCTTTCTCCTGGTTAAGCAAGGTGGGGAGATGCGTGTATCACTTGTATTATTATGGACAATGCAGCTGATCTTCAGAAAAAAAGCAGAGACAAGAGCCTCATTTCCCTGCCTCCTAGCAGAATACTAAGTTGCGCTGTTTCCAGTGACTCTTACATTGTCACTTCTGTTGAAATGATCTGAGGGGATGCACTTCATAACAATTGATTTCAAAAGAAGCCATGCTGCTGTGTCTTTGGGAGGAGGATCCTGTGGTCTTACAGACAGCAGCTGCCTGTATCAGGCAGGTTTAGCCTGTTAATTAGAAGACATACTTGTGTAGACTGCATAGCTTGTATAACTAATCTTGACCCCGTTGCCAAGGAAATTAAAAAGATGTATTAAGTATGAATGAATGCTGTACAATAATATTTGGAGTAGTATTAAGTAGTTATGTCTGCATCTGCTATTTTGTTGTTCTTGTGTGTAATTTTACTAGAGCAGGCACTGTATCATATGATTAGATGTTCCCCCAGGCTATAAAGCATAATTGGTTTGTTTGAGGAAAAAGTCGTGTGTTTTTCTTGTCATTGTGGTGCCAAAAAATGCCGGTGTGACTGTAGCTACACTTACAGGGGGGAGTGTGTGGGGGAGAGAACTTCAGCAAAGCCTCTGTCATTTGGAGGTGTTCCCGAAGGGACTCCCCTTCTATTGCTGTGTCAGCACTAGGAGGCTCTACTGGTGTCGCTGTGCTGGTGTAAGTGAAGCAACAGAAATGCTGTTTGCAGAGAAGGGACTGCAAAAATGCTAGGAGACTGCTGCGAGTGGATGGGATGTATCATGAAGCACAAGGGGGTTTTAGTCGAATAAAATACTCATTTCCCCAGTGCTTACTGTTCTATTTAAGTTCTTCTGTATTTCAATTTTCTATTAACGTGACCAATTTCTGCTCCCCTGGATGTCAGAAGCATGGTTTGAGGGAAGTAGAATGAGGCCCAGAGTGAGATTCTTGAAGGACAAGCATACTATGTGTCAATTTTATTGATCAGAGGCAATTAGCTCAGCCAAACCCAATTAGGACACAGTTTTAGTTTTATACACACAGACATTAATCGCTTATTATCCAAGTGAACTCTAAAGGGAATTACAACAGACTAACAGAATAAAATGGCTGTCCCTTTGCTGTTAATGGAGGAGTTTTCTAGATTTGTATTTGGTACTAAACTGCTAATTTCACTGACTTCCTCTTACATTAAATCAGCTTTTGTTTTTTGGATTTTTTTCCATTAACAAGATCTTAATCATCTGTCATTCTGGCCTTTCTGATGACAAATATCATCCCATGAGTGAATTCAGTTTCTTTTTTTTTTTACTGTTAGCTCCTCCCCTTGTTTGCTGCTCTTAAGGCAATTTTTGTTGAAACCTTCTGGCTGACTGCCCAGCATTTGGCTAATAATTCTGTGCGATTGTCAACTTCATACTGTTTCAGTCTTTGAAACGGAATTCTCTTTCCTCCCTTTTATGGGTCTGCTGTTTACTAGTCCATTATGCATAGAATCTAATCCACTTATGCTGCAAGTAGCTTGGAGACAGAGCTTTTTTTTTAATCATCACGTTATGTTTTATTTATTGAGCATAATTCAGTTTGAATGAAATGAAATAGTCATAATGGTTCTTGTACTGTTGCAGAACTTTCTTATCACAGTGCATTTTGTCAGTTTGATTTATTTTATCTGTCTGTTTACAGTTGTTGTGACAACCCAGAGTTGCTTTACTAGCTACAGCAAAAGTACCTCATCCTCCTGGAAAGTACACCATATTTCAAATTACATAGCTTCAGGGTGGACCTCAGAATTGCATAGGCGAGTTTTGATTTAAAGTGGTGTCTGCTCCCTTTCTCTCAATTATCTTTTTTTTTTAGGTATACTTTTCATTTGGAAAGTAGCAGTCATTGCTGGATATCAAGGTGCATTGCATAGACTAATATTGTTTGTATGAATAACACTGAGACAAAGAGGCCAAATGCTCATATTTAGGTGCCTCCAGTTGCAGAACTGGCTTTTCAGGTGATTAAAAGTGGCATGTGCCCATTCTGCCACATAATAATATCTGAAAATAAGAGCACTTCAGTGCCAAATTTAAGGCACTATGTTTGCTCATTCTGGCCTGTATATCCCCATACACAAAATGGAAAAACTGGATTGGACTTTTTTGTTTATGATATACTGTTGTGGGATATAGTATTGGCTTCTGTAGGAAGTTTTCATGGTCTGGAATTTCCAGGAATGAGAAAGAGTGAGGTTAATGTTGTTCAGACCAAACCTCTGACATGGAATGCATGGGAGGCTTAAAGAGCCTTCAGCAAAATGACTGTATTAAACTGAGAAAGAGAAAATACATTGCCTGTAGAGATGCATCTGAAACCTTTTCCCAGTAGCAGAGATAAACAACATTTGTGGCAAAGTAGGGAACTAGGTAGGACTTGAAAATATTATTTTTGTTCTTAGAAGAGTTGTAAATATTATTCATTCCTCGTACGTATACCTTTCTAAGATAGTCCCAGCCTTTCAAATGCTTTAAGAATATCATACGTCCTTTCTACTGGGAAAGGACAATAAAAATAAGCCTAAACAGAGTATTTCCTGCATTCCCTTAGCACAAGGAATTTTACTTCTTTCAGAAATTATTTAAGTTCTTTCAGTGCAGTGTATGAAACATTGCTTCAATAATTCATGCATTTAACTTTTAACCCCCCAATCTTACATGTATGTGATAAATGATTGAGTCCTAAAACAGGATTCCAATTAAAACTTACAATTTATTAAGCGAATAAAGGCAAGCAAACAGTGCTGGGTGTGCTGGGAGTCTCCGCTCCACCAAGACACACACCTCACGGCTCCCACCCTTCGGTTTATATCCCCCCCCATACTAATACATATTCATGGATAGGCGTGTCTTCTTCAGCACATGTTCTCTTCTCCTTCTAGGGTCTTCTAGAATCTTCCTCAGCTGGTTTCAAGGCTCCCCTCGAATCTTCTTCAACTAGGGGGCACTTTGAAACTGCTGGCCAACAGACTGACAGGCGCCACACCACTTAACAGACAATAGGTGTCTTCGCTACACCACTTAACAGCAATAGGTGGGTTTTTTTGTTGTTTTGTTGTTTTTTTTTTCCCCAGAAACCTGAACTATATACATTAACCCCTCTGCTAGGCTTTAGGCTTTCGGTTATACAAGGATATGTATGATAAAAAGCCACATATCATCACACGAATCAGACGAACATATCTCACATGTATGTTTACATAGCAATAATATCCGTGTCTAGTAGTAGCCAAATACCTACTTGTTCTCATGGAGCAGTTCTGTGCCATTTTTGCAGCATGCCTCCAACAATTGTGTGATAAACTAAGAGCTTCAGCGTGGTTTTATTGTTTAGATTGATTCTGGATTCCAGCAGTATGATAGGGAGATACAAGGACTATGAACTACTCTCCAGTTTTAAACTAGAAATTTGTTTCAGTCCAAAGGTATGTATTCAAGGTCTGGATTTAAAAGTCTAATTTATTGCTCTTCCATCTCTGAATCTCTGTTAGCTTCATAAAATACAAAGTTTTTATTTATTCGTTTGGTTAGGTATATCCTGCAACCAGCAGCTTCAACTAGGAAATTATTTTTACTGAGTAAGCAATAAACAGACTTAAACACTACTGTTTGTATTAGCACTTTCTGGACATGGCAGTAATATTAAAGACTTTGCTCACATCTGCCTTGATGTTGCAAAGTCACCCTGTATGTTTAAACAATATGTTGAACAGGAAGAAAATATATTTTATGAATATCATTTCATATAATGCATCCTGGTGGACACCAAGTTGACCATGAGCCAGCTATGTGCCCATGTGGCAGAGGAGGCTGATCGTATCCTGGGCTGCACTAGGAAGAGTGTTGCCAGCAGGTCGAAGGAGGTGATGATCTTTCCCCTCTGCTCAGCACTGGTGAGGCCATACCTGGAGTGCTGTGTCCAGTTCTGGGCTCCCCGGTACAAGAGAGATAGGGACATACAGGAGAGAGTCCAGTGAAGGGCCACAAAGATGATGAAGGGACTGCAGCATCTCTCCTATGAGAAAGGCTGAGAGAGCTGGGACTGTTTCACCTAGAGAAGAGAAGGTTCATAGGAGATCTTACCAATGTGTATAAATACCTGAAGGGAGCGTGTAAAGGAGATGGAGCCAGGCTCTTTTCAGGGGTGCCCAGTGATGGGACCAGAGGCAATGGGCACAAACTGGAGCACTAGAGGATCCCTCTGAACATCAGGAAACACTTTTTCACTGTGCGAGTGACCAAGCACAGGCACAGGTTGCCCAGAGAGGTTGTAGAGTCTCCTTCTTTGGATATATTCAAAAGCCACGTGGACATGGTCCTGGGCAACCAGCTGTAGGTGGCCCTGCTTGAGCAGGGGGGTTGGACGCCCCTGCCAACCTCAACCATTCTGTGATTTGGTGACGTCTGTATAATCTTATTTGCTTGGAATACCATATTAAGTTTTCAGCTTATGACCATTTATGACTTCATTTTTACTTCCTTTTCACTCATTTGTACAACTTTTGGAAGTAGCCTGTATACCGAAGACACAGATCTTTGAAAATAGAGGTTGCCCCAGGTTTTATGTGGAAGACTGAGCTAAAATGGTGATTCTTTGATTCTTACTCTAATAGCATTCTTACTGTAATACCTTTACTGTATTGCTTTAATCAGGCAGTGTTATGTTTTTTTGCTTCCCCTAAATCATCAATCTCTAGGAGTAATTCAGTAATTTCAAATTAGCTCATTTGATACTGAAGGTTCTGAAAATGCTTTCTGAATATCAGTAAATGAAGATTCAAATACATATAAACATACAAGATTTTAAATATTCAGCAAGTACTGATGGAATTGTTGTATAACTAGAAATCAGGTCTTGTCAAGGTTCTCAGCCTAAATATTCATGTTAGTCCAAAGACTTATTTCAGCATGCGATTCCATGCTTCTTTTTTTCTATGAAGAGCCTAAATACAACTAAGAAAAAAATAAGTAATATGCGTCATATTTTATGTATGTATGTATACATGTGTATGCATGTATAAATTAATGTCATGACTGTAATACTTTCATTTATGCAGTAGCAGAGGAAAATCTTAGCTATCTAATTTATACCAGACAATTTTATTTTTCACAAAAGTTATTTGATTTTGAATAGACCATTTAGTGTCTTCGAATTGTCAGATAGGCTGAAGAACAGACATTGGGAGATGAAAAACAATCCAGCTTTATTTACTAAAATTTAATGATTCTATTGAGTTCATATGAATTGAGTTTACATACACATATTGATGATGCCATTAGTCCATTCTGTCATTACCAGAATAAGAATGCATCGCCTACTTCCATTCATTCTCCTGTTGAAAATCCTTTTCAACAGCTCTCACTTTGCATTTCCGTGGTACTATAATGCAGAACAACTTGCTTTTCATTCCATTCACAAATGAAACATAGGCTCTTTTCTCTCCAGTAAAATGCATCTTATTATAAATAAATCATAGCTTAAAGAAATATAGACTAAAAGATAGGAATCACTTGTGTTAAAGTACATATACATCTTCTGTGTAAGAAATTAATACATTCTTTTATCCAAGGCAAAATCTACAGTTATAAGATACCAAAGTAAGTTGTTCTCTGAACAGTGAAACTAATGAAATTTTTTAGATTTTTTTTTTTCTCCCACATTCCTCAGCCCTTCCCATCCTCAGTGCTCAAGTACTTCTTCCAGCTCCTTCCCATGTCTTTTGCCAGTTTGGCCGAGAATGTGGCAACATATGCTGTTGCTGAAATAATCGTGTGCCGATTGCCTGTTCATTATATCCATGGTGATTGGCCAACTGGCTGAACTGCAGCTGGCTTTTCCTTAGTGGTAGCACTAATTTTGATACACCTCTAGCAATCAGTTTTCACAAAATGTATAGGAATTTACTGTCTTTGAGAACCTTGCGTTTCTCTGAAGTCTGAAATGCTCAATGGACTCACAGGTTTAGGAAGGGGAGGCCTTACAGTATAGTTGCATGTATCTCACTTCCTTGGGAAATCAGGTTCGAAGTTGCTGTCATATTATACTCGCATCTCAGAAAAAAGAATGTGAAAGTCCATCAAAGTTAATAAAATGATCAGAACTGTTAGTTCTAACTAAAATTACTCAGGGCAACAGAATGACTTTTAATTTTGTAGTGTCATTAGAAGGAGAACCATTTGCGAAGTTTTGATGCCTATTGAAGTTAGTTACAGTGAAAACACAGAAGTTACAGAAGTGTAACTTAATAGAATATGGTTTTAAAATACTATTATACTGTCTTTTCCAGAGCAAGTGAAAGATGAATCCTAATGCAGCGAAGTGAAATACTCCAGTTATAAAATAACAGTTGTATCTCTCCAAGGATTTTTGAAGTTGCATGAGATAAAAAACATAGGTGGTGTATGGTCAGATCCACTGATATACAGGCACAAGGCAGGTTCTCCCATTTTTCTTAACAAAACTCTTCTATTAAGGAACCCATTTAGACCTGAAATGTCAAAGCAGTACACATTTTTGTCTAAGGCCAGCTTGCATATAGAGTGCCTTTTTGTACATAAGGCATTATTATTATTTTTCCAGAACAGTATCTGTGTTAAGGGATTTCAAGGCATTCCAGACATTGCAGAAGGAATTCTCGCTGCCTCAGTGACCTGGAAGTTCGAAGCTCACAGACTTCAGACATGGAAGTCCTTCCCATCTTCACTGGAGCCAGGGGAGCCATCTAGCAGAAATTCATCAGCCTGCGGAGTCTGACAGGTGAACAAGGTTTCCGCTGAGCAATTTCAGTGAACAGATGCATTCTTCCATCAATTATGTCAAATTGGCATTTATCATTTGAAACCTGTTTTTCAAGAAATTTTCTAGCCAGGTCTTGTAAACAAGAAAAAGAATGGAGTTGAATATTAATATTCCTTAATTTGCTTATTTCTTGTGGTGCCTTTGTTTAAGAAACGAATGTTTCATTTTCTTCTTTTCATGCAGCATAGAGCTTGGTTGAGTTCATTCCATTTATCAACTGTTCAAGTTATTTGATATAAGAAACAGGATTCACAAACACTTGAACAAAACTACTTTACCATCTATGAACTGTAGCAGTTATCTGTGGTATACTGAAGCAAGGCTCCTTGTTGATAGCGGGAAAATTATGCTTTGTCTTACCTAGAGAAGGCTGCTTTCATCAAAGCAATCTTGAGTTTAAAGTACAATAGCTATTATGAAAGCTTTTCAGAGACACATGCAGAAATGATTGGAGCTGATGTAACAGATGCTTGCTGATTTCTGGGATTAAAGAGGTTTAATCATGTGTTTCTGTGCTGGGTTAACTGTAGCTAAGGACCAAACTCCTACCCAGCCACTTGCTTACTCACCCCTCCTCAGCAGGACAGGGTGAGAAAATAGGAAGAACAACAGGCACACGAAAGCTCATGGGTCAAGATAAAGACAGGGGTATTGCTTACCAGTTACTGTTGTGGGCAAAACAGACTCAATTTGGTGAAAATTAGTTTAATTTATTGCCAATTAAAATAGATTTAGGTAGTGAGAAACAAAAAAAGACAAATGTTATAACACCTTTCCTCCCCCTTTTCCCATGCTCAACTTCACTCCTCTACACCCGACTCCTCTGCCCTGTCCTGGAGGGGCGCAGAGGAGGATGGGGGTGTATGTTATAGTCAGTATACAGTGATTTTCTCTTTGCCATTCCTTCCCTCTCGCCCTTTTCCTGTGATCTGGCATGAATTCTCGACAGGCTGCAGTGCCTGTCAGTACAATCTTCTCCAACATGGGCTTTTCCAGCACCATGGAGCACCTCTTCCTCCTCCTTCTCTGACCGTGGTGTTCCCTCTGCTGTTTCTCACTCTTTTTGTTCCCTTTGCCTGTGCCTCTCCAGCATTTTTTGTGCTTTCTTAAATATGTTTTCACTGAGGCACCGCAAACAACTTTGGTTGTTGATGGGTGCAGCTTTGACCTCTTGTGAACCTGTTGCTGAGCCAGCACAGGGCAGCCCCTCAGTTCTTCCCACAGAGACCACCCTTGCAACTCCCCCTGCTACCAAAGCCTTGCATTTACACCAAATACAGTTTCTTATTCTTTTCCTTCCTTTAATACTAAAATACCAGTAATCATAACTGTATATAAGAATAATAACTATATCAGAATAATATCAATATTAGACATGGCAATGCCAGGACTCTTTGAAACAATAAAGGTAGTTGCTCAGAATTGGCATTAAGAGACTTCCCAGTTCTCCCTTTCTCTGTGGATGAAGACTTTGTGTGATACTCCTTTTCAAAAGTGGGACCCAACCAGAAGTTGTGTTCAGTTCCCGTCTCTACCAGTTCATTTCCTTAGCAGCTTTAAAACCAGCTGGTTTGTCACTATGTAAATGATCCCTTTCCATCCCACAAACTCAAATGTGGAATTCTTTGAGTTCAGGGAGACTATACTGTCACAGACATAGTCATAGCTCTCACTATCTTCAAGGTGAACCATGATAGCAAACAAAGAGCATAACAAGGCCTGCTTCTCATAGGCCTGATAAACTGTTCCAACCACCTTGCTGTTGGACACTAATCAAATCCTGGTTTTGTACATGCACTGGGACCTTAGGTACTTCTAAACTTCCCAGCTCGCTGAGATTGTAGGCAAATGCTGTGGCCTTTCTGGGCACAGATGGGCTGTTCAATACGCCGTTGCAGTGGTGGCACCTAACAGGCCGCATGCTCTAGCCACCCAGGCATCCCCCTGTCATAATTAACATCCTGCTTGTCCTGCTTAACACAAACAGAACAGTTGAAAGGAATTTGAGGCTAGGTAGGTGGTGATTAACTAAATCTAAACTTTCTAACTAAACTACACTTTCAATAAAGAGTTTGGAAATTGTGAATATTCTCCCTCTGGTTCTTTTAAGGCACTTCCAAGAAAAGCCAAAATTAGAACTGCCAGTGAGGTACAAACTACAAACGCTACAGGGAAATAGTTTTGAGATGTTGTGTGACACTTGGACTATGGTAGTTAAACTGAACAAATGAAACACTAGCTTTAGCTTTCAATATAAATGACAATTGTTTAAAGTAGATGAACTACTAGATAATGAATACTGAAAGCTGCAGTTTGCTATTACTAGCCATTCTCAGAATGGAAAACTGTATTGAAAAGGCTCCAATTTCTCCAAAAGTTTTTGGATATTAGATTGTGTCTGACACTCAACCAGTATGAACTTCTACAACTCTACTAAAGTCAGCATCGTCTAGAAAAGATGAAGATCTGACTGATTATTTTGAGCTAGCTGGAGTTTTTCTACATTGGAAGTTCTCAAAAATGGTCTGCACTAATGACATTCTCATTAAATCTTCTAATTTAATGGTACTGACAATAACGGAGGTGTTGGCGATTGGGGTAAATGAAGAAACATTCTCACTGTCATCCAAAACTAAATGATTCCCTCTTCTTTTGAAAACTGTGCAATTTGTAATGCCTATTTTTTTATCAAATTAATCTCTGTTAATAAGATCTATAATTATGAAGCAGGAAGGCATAACGAGATTGGCTGATTATAATGCAGGGTACTTCTAATTCCCCAGAGGATGAAGCTCTCTGGTGATGGCGCTAGCATGCTTAGGGCTGCTAGACTGCTATTTCTAAACATCTTTGTTTTGAAGGAATTGTGATTATGGGAGCTTAAATTACTAGTTTGGAATGCTCCGCAGCTTTTATTTTAGCTGCTGTTTGTTTTCTTTTTGGTATTAATTTCTGCCTCTAGCAGAAGTACCATAATCTAGTAACAGAGACTCTGGGTGGAATATCTGTAGAACAGCTCTGCTTCTATGGTTGCAGTCTGTGGACCCAATCCTGCAAGAATTTAATAATGCAGCTATTTAGATTTGTTTCAACATGGTGGTTTATTTCGATAAGAAAGGCTACATCTCCTGATCTGGTGGGTGACCTGAAGCAAATTTTTCAGTTCTCTCTATCTTAATTTCTCTATGTGTAAAATTGAGATTATGTTACAGATCTTCAGTCTCTCTTACTTAGGATTCCCAGAATGTATCCCAGATGCTTTGAGTTGAGGACTGGGATAAACAGCAACATCTTGTGTTTTGGATGTTGTCCTCAGTTCTGAATGGAAGTCTAGCTGATGGGAAGCTGGCAACCTGCTTCTCTCACCCTGCTCCTTAAGGTAGATACCCCCTTCCAAATTCTCTTCCTGCCCATCTCCTTAGCAACATTCAAATGAAAATGTAGTATCTATAGCTTATCTGAGGGTTGCTGTCTTTCCTATTCTAAGCATTGCCTAATTTATTCTCTCTTCCTCGTTATTGCTATGTGGAGGTCTTTGCATTTTAATGCTAAAAAAGTTGTTTATGGCGTTTTGAAGGGCTGACTGGTATGATGACGAACTAAAACAGATGGCTGTACTTGCTTAGTGGAAGATGCCAAGTACACAGCATGTGAAATTCCACAATCAGTGGACTTCTAAATAAACAGAATTTTGAAAGGTTGGGGAGAGGTTAGTGATAACGAACCCCACTAGGTAACGTTATGTTAGGATGTGTCCTGGTTTTGGCTGGGATAGTTAATTTTCTTTATAGAAGCTAGTATGGGGCTAGCTATGTTTTGGATTTGTGCTGAAAACAGTGTTGATAACACAGGGATGTTTTTGTAACTGCTGAGCAGTGCTTACACAGAGTCAAGGCCCTTTCTGCTTCTCACACCACCCCAGCGAGCAGGCTGGGGGTGCACAAGAAATTGGGAGGGGACACAGCCGGGACAGCTGACCCCAACTGACCAAAGGGATATTCCATACCATACGATGTCATGCTCAGCATGTAAAGCTGGGGAAAGAAGAAGGAAGGGAGTGACGTTTAGAGTGATGGCATTTGTCTTTCCAAGTAACTGTTACGTGTGATGGAGCCCTGCTTTCCTGGAGATGGCTGAACACCTGCCTGCTGATGGGACGTAGTGAAGGAATTCCTTCACTACTTTGCTTTGCTTGCGCACGTGGCTTTTGCTTTACCTCTTAAACTGTCTTTATCTCAACCCACGAGTTTTCTCACCTTTACTCTTCTGATTCTCTCCCCCATCCCACCATGGGGGATTGAGCGAGCGGCTGTGTGGTGCTTAGTTGCCGGCCAGGGTTAAACCATGACAGTTCTTTTTGGCGCCCAATGTGGGATGTGAAGTGTTGAGATAACGACAGATCTGACCAGAGCATGTTAAAACAAATTTGTGATAAGCATTCATTATATTAGTTTAATAGTTGCTGGTCACAATGTTGATTCATTTGCTCTCAGAGTTTTTGTCCTTGTTCTCAGAGTTGTACTATGTAACACATACTTGCCGTATGCACTCCCTCCAGTGCTGTGTATCACCTCTGCGAGTTGGATTAAAGTTACCGCTTTACTGTACTGTGTAACACTAGCTTATGGTATGATAAAATTACTGGTCGTGAGATTGCACTCAGCACTGCCGTCATCCCCTTACTTCAGGAGCCATCTCTCAGAACCTATTAATAATTACACTTTTTTCCTCTGAGAGCCAATCTATGGGGGAGACACCTTCCTTCAGCTTCCCCTTCTCCTCCAGGCTGATTACAATAGCTCTTGAGTATTTTGAATATCCTTGGGATGTTCAAACCGGCATGTTCCTATTGCTATGTCTCTTCAATATGTTTAAGGCTAAACAACTATTTAAGAATACCACCCAGAGATCTGCCCCGAGGCTGGATAGTTATGAGTAGCAGGGTGTGTGGGGTAGTATGGGCAAGTGCCTAGGACAGTGGTCACCTCCAGTGTTTTGGAACTTCACCCCTGAACAAGTGCAGAATCCTGAAAAACTAGTGAAGTATTTGGAAAAAGCATGCTGTCACCCTAGCAATTCCAGAGAGACACAGATCACTGCAACATGCTGGGGCCTGGCCCATGCCTACTAAGCCCTGTTCAACACTGTTCAGAACCCTCAAGGGGAAGAGAAGGTCTCTGGATCTGATAAAGCTGGGGAAAGAAGAAGGAAGGGGGGACATTTGGAGTGATGGCGTTTGTCTTCCCGAGTAACCGTTATGTGTGATGGAGCCCTGCTTTCCTGGAGATGGCTGAACACCTGCCTGCTGATGGGACGTAGTGAAGGAATTCCTTCACTACTTTGCTTTGCTTGTGCGCGCGGCTTTTGCTTTACCTATTAAACTGTCTTTATCTCAACCCATGAGTTTTCTCACTTTTACTCTTCTGATTCTCTCCTCCATTCCACCGTGGGGGATTGAGCGAGCGGCTGTGTGGTGCTTAGTTGCCGGCTGGGGTTAAACCGCAACAGGGTAACAGATCAAAGAGAACAGGAATATAATGTACTTTCCATGTTTTATCTGTTACTACCTGCTAAAGTTAAAGGTGCCTGCTCAGGTAGCTTCAAGAAAGCAGCCTCAAAGCAAACTCAGGAATTGGTGGTAAAGAAAAGAGAATACCTGGCACACTGCCCCTCTCCGTTCTAAAGGCACGGGGTAAAGTGCTTTCCTCTCCCAAGTGTGTTATCAATAGGACTATTGATTCCTGTGGGCTTAGCAGGTACAATACCGAAGGATCAATTAGTGTGGGATTTGTGGGACAGTTCAGAGCAGGGCCACGCTGTGCCAGACATTGTGCAAAGGTGGTATAGTAGACTTTTTAGATTATGATCTCATGCTCTAAACAGAAAACAAAAAGAAAGGATGAGAAAGAAGTAGTACAATTTATTATAGGCCAAGATGTGGTTGCTTATGATATGAAATTTTTACAATCCAGAGGGGATTTTTCAATTAATCTTTCAGGTTAAATTATCCTAGGATGATTGTAAGAAGGAAGATGAGAGAGTGAAGAGAGAGAACAAGGTTAGAAGTTGGGGGAGAAAAGATAAAGTGTGTGAATTAAGGATATTGCAAGAAAGAATTTTGTTCATTCAGCAATATATAGAAATAACAATATCCAGAGCAGAAACTCTAGTGAAGAACATGACTTTCAGAATTCCCTACTGCAACATCTCCTGACAGTGTTGCCTATTTGGATCTGCCAACTGAGCAGGAGCTTGTACAGCTAAGTTTGAGAGAGGAGAGGATCAGAAAAGAGAACATGACCATGATCCAGAAGTATAAATACATTCACAAAACAAAACAAAAGGAAAGTCCCATAAACAATTAGAGGAATAAGAAGGAAAATAATTTAAAATGTACTTCCTCTTTTGGATAAGATTAACAGAGGCATAAGGAGTTAACAAGGTTATTATGGTGGTTTTCTGTTAGTCCCATGCTAATAGAAAAAGTATGCAATCATACTCCCCAAAGGCTGCAGTATGATTGCATTTCTGATTACATACTTGAAAATCCACAGAGGTGGAGTGAAAACAGGCACAGACAAAATAAACAGTGTTAAACTAGAAGATCTGAAAAAGAACTTCATGTAGGCATTGGAAGAGCATCTAAAGAGATGCTTATGTTTTCTTTGTATGAGATGTCCTTCCTGAACCCATGAATACGCATGATTTAAAGGCAGGTATAGCAGCGTTTCAAAATCTTGGCCAATATATTTAGAGAGTAACCTTCATAGGGAGTTTGCCAACTTGAAATTTAGGCATTGCAAGAACATGTGCGGGTTCAGCTACTACACTTTTCTTCAAATCTCGCTGTGAATAGTGACCTTTAGACTCATATGTTCCATATCATGTATTTTTCTCTCCCTGCTTTGTTTGAGTCATAGCAGAATAGCAAAGTGACTACCAAAGGAAAACAGAAAACACAACCTTACCCTTAGCACTCCAAATTTCATTAAATAAAATGTCCTAGAAACTCTGAACACTTTCAAGGGTGAGTAACTTTACCCATGTGAATATTCTCTTTTAGAAAGTTCAGAGGGTCTGTTTTTGCAAGAATAGGCAAGGGAATGATGCTTTTTTTTTCCTTTACTAGCCTTTTAATATAGAGTTTAACTTATTTTTTAAGTCAATTTTCCCATTAAGGTAAGGTACTTCAAGTGTTTGTGGAGACATGTATACCATCCACTTGTTTAATCTAGGCCACTAATGTTTTGTTCTACCCTAGAGCAATTGTAAAGCAAAAAAGCCCAGTAAACTGGACGCTACTTCTAATATCAATGGAAAAAGGCAAAAAAAAATTTAAAAATCTGAAATTAGTGTAATTTTTAAAGTTTTAAAATTACAGCTGGATATATTTTAACCTGTCAGGGTGGGATTTAGGTCGCTTTCTCTCGCAAGATTTTATCATCTCTTATAGGTTTGTTTTGAAAAAAGAACAGGAAGTCAAGTTCATGGAAATATTTCAGCGCTTGTGGCATTTCACTGGATGTGTGAGCTGCAATGCAGAATTCCAAGATCTGTAGGTTTACATGGCAATGAGAGAACTGAGCTGAGCTGAAAATAGTTCCTTGGATCTTTCAGCCCTGCGGAGCAGAAGGACTAGAAATATGACATCCTACTGAACTCTGTTACAAAGAGATTAGAAATATGATGTCCTACTGAATTCTGTTACAAAGAGGTTGTGACAGTAACCATCAGGAAGAAGAGCTTTAAACAAAAGGCTAAAATAGTGAAACACCTATCCTGCACAGAACAGCATGAGGCAGAGGTACTTGACCTGGCTCTGAGTGGCTGCTGTGTTCCCTCAGAGTACAGACAGAGAACAGCAATACAGGAATATCCCTAGTATGCATTGGCCCAAGTGGAGCTGGGCATTTAGAAGGCTGGACTGTGGCTTCTTCGACCTCTAAATGGGTTATCTCCCTCTGCCATAACATTATGTTGTGCATACACAAATCCTAAGGAAAGTAGTTTTTCTATACTGCAGTTTCTCTTGGGGGAAGTAGTAAGAGCGTGTGCAATCAGGTTGATTTTACTTTGAGTGTTTGCAAAGTCAATGTTTGTGTTTCAATTTATCTGCCAAGTTGGGTTAAGAAAAGCCAAAATAGTGACGACAAATCTTGTTTTAGGGAAAAAATTATCATTTTCTCATTCTAGTAAAAACATGCACACTGAAGTTTCTAGACGTAATAGTCACAGATACAAAGTTATTCTCCCCTTTGCAAAGTTCAGAAGTTTCAGGATTGCTTTGTATATTTAATGCAATATATGATACTGAGTTATGTCAGATTTTTGCTTTTCTGTGGTTTGCGCGCAAAAGAAATGACCTTTGAGTGGCTTCACACCAGAGGGCTATTTGTGCCACGAAGCAGTATTACAGCTATCTGTGGATACGTCAAAGGAGATGGGTTTGCTATTGCCAGTATGTTAGGGATTCCTTCCTTTTAACTACCTTCCTGCTCTCAGTCTATAATCTAGTTTTTTCTTCAATTATTGTGACCTGGTTTTAATTCATTTTTTTCTAGAAGGTGCATTCATTTATCCAGGGTTCATCACTAGAGGCTGTTGTTAAACATGATAATGAAGCCTTTAACACAAAAGATTCTGTGGGTCTTCAAAACTGCAAGATGTTTGACATACAAGGATGGGGGAGATCATAGCACATCTCTTGGCGAGGAGTAGATATGAGGAAGTTTGCCCATGGTAGAACCAGTTTGGGAAGTGATGTTGGATTATTTTGGCACTTCTCAGCCTCCCATTTAATCTCTATTTCACCAGCCATTCTATCAACTATTAGATAGGGGAAATTATGGGAAAAGTTTTTGAAACAAACACAACATCACAGGAAAAAATGGTTCAAATCTCTTAAAAGGATTCTTTAGACGAGAGAATTTCTATTGGTGGAAGCTCATGAATGCACATAGCCATCTTTATGGAATATGCTGCTGAA
The DNA here is from genome assembly GCA_013400755.1 of Pelecanoides urinatrix. Classification (NCBI taxonomy): domain Eukaryota; kingdom Metazoa; phylum Chordata; class Aves; order Procellariiformes; family Procellariidae; genus Pelecanoides; species Pelecanoides urinatrix. The sequence goes on from VZTQ01005224.1 coordinate 22,656, forward strand.
TAGCAGCTACGTTAATTGAGCTAAATCATGTTTTGTTAATATCCATATTACTAGGGATAAAGTACTACATCCAAAGACTGAAAGTGTTTACTAAGAACTGATTATTCTCCTTTTTACAAGAAAAATACATTTCTTTTATAATAAGATACAAATCCTGATTTCCATGGTTTTATTGCATCTTCTATTTTATTACATTTTACAAAATCATCCAGATTTTCTTATAGATTAAGATTCCATGCATCATTTTCTGCATAATCTGATTCTACTCAGCTGGCTTTGACTCTGTCAAAATTTTCTGACAAAATATTACATGTCAAAGAGCTTTCAAGAATCAGGAGACTAAGATGTTTTGTAATCTCTTCATGTGTAGAAAATGTATTTGATGAAATCAAATAGAGCTACTTTTTGAAACATAAATTCTTTTTAGCCCAAGTAAAAGTTTCACCATCTGTTACAGCTTCATAAAATTCTCATAAAATATCCATGATGACAAATGACTTCATATACATAATGGACTTGTGATTTCTGTCTCTGAACTTGTCTTTTTGCAGCTCCTAAATGAATTACTAAGCTTGCTGCAAAGTAAAGTGGTAAAGCACTGTCAATTCAAAAAACCCCAGTTAGGTGCACCTTTTTGTAAGGGACATTAGTCTTTAAAATGCAATACGGCTAGCACTACAATTTTTTAAATGACTTCCCCTCTGTAGGGGCTTATTAACTAATTATATATTAATATTAGCAGGATGATCAGGTTTTATGTAGCTTTCTAGCTTCCTGAAGATTTCTTTGATTGACATAATTAGGCTTTTAGTTACAGAACAGCATCTGATTCCCATCTCAATTATATCGGTGTAAATCCAGAGAATGTTTTTCAGTTTAGATTCTGGGCTATGAAAATGGTCCATAATCTAGAGGCCCTGTAATATTTGATCTTAGTCCAGAACATGTAAGAGCTTTTACTATTATTGCTATTATTACTATTATGTGAAGGGTACTTATTATTGTTATGAAGTAAAAGGCAAACAAGAAGACGAATGGAGAAAAATGCCATTGGCTTTTTAGAGGTTTAGAATACTGTACAATGTATTATACAGTAATAGTATGGGAAGGAAGGATTTGGGAAAAAACACAACTATGTATTTATTTTTCGAAGTTATTTTATCAGTATATGTACACTGAAGCAGTGTTTAATGTAATTCAACCTTCCATTTCCCTCACTGAAACCCATAATTTTTAGAATGAGAGATCAGTCTGGCAAGAATGCATATTTAAAGTTAAGCAAAAAATGGAGATAGAATAAAATGCAGTATCACGATCAGCGAGTTCGTTCTGGTGGCTTACTTCCTACATCAGTCCTTAGAGAATACCTTTACAAGAATTAGCCCTATGTCCGGATGCTGTTGCATTTTAATTCAGTTTAACATGCCAATTCAAATGCCCTTTCACAACACTTACTGTATTTGTAATACATTTTGCTCTCTTTGAGGTTTTCCCTATGTATATTAATTTGATACATTGGCTGAAAACTTAATTTATTTCAGAAACTAAAAAATGGCTGCTATCCTCAATTTATTTTTGGAAAAGTACTTGTTTGATGATTTCAGAAAAGGCATTTCTCCTGTCTTCTTGCCAGAGGCAGGCAAAGTTTATGCAAATCACAATTTGAATGCTGGCGATGAGTTAGTAACAGGGGGGTGGTCTCAACTTAGAACAAAATAACTGGAGGGCATTAGTAATGTAAGAGTCTGCAAAAAAGAAAATGCCAGTTATTACTGTGTTCTTGCCTGAAGAACTTAAGTGCCATTAATATTTTATAGTTAGAATTATTCTCTATTCTGCCGATCATAATTGGAAACCACAAACAAATCTCAACAATCCAACAATTATATATTTAAATCAATAAGCTGTTTTTTTGCTTTGGGTTCTAGAAAATGCTTTCCACCTGGCGTATAATCATCTTCAGACACTATATGTCTGTCTGTCTCAGGCAGTCCATCTGAGTCACCAAAAAAATGAAGCAAAAGCAAAGTGTCGCGTATAGGCCTTTACCAAAGTGTCTGCTAGGGCAGCCTTTTCTAAGTTTGGCTTTGTGCTGCAGAGGAAGACATGTATGTGTTTTCCCCACAATTGTGGAATTGTATTAATGACCCGATTCTGAAGTTCTCATTAGGTGTCAATGACTAAAGTAGAGTTTTGCCTAAAGACTGAACAAGATCTTTGTTACTTAGTCAAATATCAAATGTTAGATGTTTTAAAATGCAGTTAGCTGAACTGCCAGAGTAACCAGCAATAACTTATCTATGCTGGAAAAATTATTTTAAAGCCTTCCTAATGTTTTTGTTCTCTCTCCTTAAAATCAGCACAAAGTAAAGTTTCTGCAAATACCCACTCTCTTCAATAACATAACCAAGCAAGAATTAATTAAGGATAATTAGGCCAGTGTGAGGCATAGTGGAAACGCATGTTCACCATTTAGAAAATGAACTTTAAGTCAGGTATATGGTATCTGCTTGCTGCCAGGAATAGATCTCATAAACACCTAACTAATAATCTTTGTAGCATCACAAAGTATCACCATGTTACTGTGATCAAATGTCACATGGTTGTATGTCTTCTTGAAGGATAACAAGTGTAGTTTTTTCTAAACTAAGTAGCACAAGACAATATAATTCCTCATTCCAGAGAGGATAATGACATTAAAGTGGACTGCTTTATTGAGATGTTATTACGCAACAGTTGTTTATGTCTGTTTCTGTAAAGAAAAAAGTTTGGAAAAACTCTGGGAACAAAGGTATATCACACTGCACAAGAACTGCTTCATTATTTCTCAGTGCCGGTTTGCATACTCCAGTTGATCTGATCATTTTCTAGCCTTATCAACAAAGGAGCAGAACTACAAAACATTGTCTGGGATTAATGGAGAGGAAGCCCAAAACCTGTCTTTGCTTTCTAGGTCAAATTTGAGATCGTACATAAAGGTTGCAAGTTATTTGTAGGTGGATAGGGAGGTGTAGGTTATGTGGTAGTAGAGCAGTGCAGATTTCTCTTTCAACTTTGTTATCCACTATTATGTGCTTGCATCACAAGTTCTCAGAATGCATACAGTTCTTATACTTTTAGGTATTGAATGGTGTAGATCCTGCTAGCTGACTGATCTCGTAGTCATGGGATTATTTCTCTTAAAAATCTATTTATTAGATTTTTAATGGAATGGAACTGAATGGAACTAAGTTGAACAACCACAGCTTTTTCTGAAGAGCCTACATAATCAGGCAAATAAAACATCATATTCAAATTATTGAAGGCTCTGCCCAGACCCAAACATTCTCATCGTAAGTACATGAAAGCTGCCCAAAAGCATCAAACAGATCCATTTCTGAGTCACACTTCCTTGAGGTTTCCAAATTAACAGTGAAATGTACTTATCCAATGTCAAAAATAGCTCCAACAAACTACTTTACAATAAAATAATGCAGGAAAATAATTCCCTACAGTTACAGTAAAGTCAAACAGAACTGGAGACAGCTTTGCATTGGAGCGTAAGTCTTCTGAGTCCCAAACTTTTCTTAACCTTACCTTTCCACTCCCCTGCTCTTTTTTCCATTCAAGGAGGTAAATGGCTTTGGTGTTTCACAAAAGAAGAAGCTGTCATCCTCCCAGAGCTCTAAGACAGAGATTTCCCTTGGAGTCTGTGCAAGAATTAATCGGAGAATGAAGGACACTTTCACATTTACTTGTATATCCCAGCAAGGGCCTGAGTATCTGGTACCTGAGCTAGTTAATTCAGAAATAGATTGAGTATCCATGGCAGCAAATTGCACTTCATAAAGATACCCTAATTGTTACGAAAAATAGTATCTTTATAGGGAGTTCAGGAATTTGGTTATGTGCGGATACTCCGGAAGTAAATTGTAAGTAAGCCCAAGGATGCACTCTAGGAATGCACTAGTGCCTTCCAGACACTAATGAGCGTTGGTCTTTGCAACCAGGTTAGAGATAAACCACAGTAGTAACTTCCAGATACATATACTGCAGGGTATCAGGTCTCAGCACCCACCATGTGGCTGTTTAGGTCTGCTCCTGTTGCACCTCACTATTTGCTAATGTCCTAGCTAATATACTAGCCACTTAATATCAGCTTTAAGAAGAAAAGGGCTTGTGAACAGGATTGTGAGAGAAAACCTACAGTCATGCATAATGTTGTAGGGTGGGAGTTGTAATAATGGCTTCCCAGTATTACATTGCCAGTGGAACTGTGTCAGAGAAACATCAACTGACTGAAGTGAACACGAAAAGTGGACTGCATTTTTTTAAGTTTGCTCCATTTATTCTTAGCTGCTGTTTTTGTGAATTATGGCATGGATTATTTTGTCCAGATGCAGATTGTTCTATTATTTCCAGTGATCAAGCAGTTCACTGAACCCTTTTGTTATGGTCACAGATTTTTGTTGTGAAGTTCTTTTAGGGTAATATCACAATAATCTTGCAATATGGGCTCCCTCTGATGCTGTGTTTGCTTGTATCCTAAATGTCCACGCACAATAGCCTATGCGTTGCTGTAATAATAACAAACTCCCTTGTTATGAGATATTGCACTCGTTTTTCCCACCATCAGCTTTACCCCTTACCTTTTCCACACACCTTGCATAAAACAGTGTGTTTATCTTTTTTCAGTATATGTCAGTAGAATTCTCTCTTTTCCCCCCAAGACTGAGCTCTGCAGCAATAAAATTTCCAGGATCTTGTGGGTCTTTTCTTCAGTGTAGTTTGTTTGCCATGTAACCTAAATAATGTTCCTGATATGCTTTCAGCAATCTGAGCATGCATTTTTATGTTCACTTCAGGGGAGCCAAGAGCATAGCTTCAGCATTTCAAGAAAATTTGCATTCAGGTTTTATGTGGCTGATTTTTCTTTCAGTTGAGGTACTCCTAATTTCACAGAGCAGAGAATCAGGTCTTGAAGATAGGGACTGCTTCTAAATACGATGGCTTTATGTTGCATTAAACATAAAAGACATAAAGTAAATACTGCACCAAAGTGCTAAAGTTTCAGGACAGAACTGCAATGCAGAATAAGTGTGGTGTATATTCTTTCCATGTGTTTTTTATTTTACGTCTACTTTTTGTTTGTGATAAAACAATTGTTGCATTTTCAGTTAATATGAGCTAAAAAATCTCTTTCTTGACCAAAATGTGTATTGCTCTTCTTAATTGCATAGACAATATCTGAGAGCACGTCTCCTTTGCATAAGCGCATTAGGTAGCAGTGGGCTTAGCTTTCATTTCTGTAGATGCCAACTTACACCACTCTGATAATATTATGGGTCTTAGTATAATTTAAGCAAATATATAAGTATTAGAGTATGCAAATTCTGATCTGTGCAGGTGTAGCGACTATTATACACATAAATTAGCTGTCCTAATACACTTTGTTGATGTCATCACCATTGCCTATTAAAATAAAGCCTTATATGTCTTCTGCTAAAGAATTTGTTTTGTTTTGTCCATAAAAGAAAGGAACACTAGAGAGATATTTGCACCTAATTTTCAGTGGTCTTTTATCTAACTGCTGCTTTGATTCTTTTATATCACTGTTTCTCTGAATCATTTTTTTTCCTAGTCTAGCATATAAACTTTCTAGTGCTGATAAGAAAGCACTGGGACTGCACTAGCCATTTCACAGTCAGATGATTGTTTTTCACTGTCAAGATGTCTAGGAGAAATGGCATCTTGTATTGAAAGGAGTATCTAGTGTGAATTACTTGATATAGCTATTACAGCACAGGAATATGTCTTTCAGAAACTCTTAGATTTCTCAGTAACATGTGATGGTCTTTCAGAATCATGTGCTTGCATCTTGTGAACGTACCAGTTTCCATTTGTAAAGTTGCCAGTACTTGCTTTTGGCGATTCTGCTGACACCTCTATCAGAGCATGAAGCTACGTTCTCTCGTACCTCCTCTTCCCAGCGTCCTGTATCTGTCCTGTAAATGGAGGCTACCCCAAGCACCTACTCCCTGCTCAGAGTAGGGGTCACCTGGCTTCCCCAGCACCACCCCCCCTTGGTCATTCCCTATGCATCACCCTTTATAAGCCACTTTCCCCACCTTTCTTCTCTGTCCCTTCTAACCAGGAAACAGAACAGCCAGTAAGCTTTCGCAAGCACCTTTTTAAGTCTGAGTTGAAGTTTGGTCTCATGTAATGATTTATCATCTCGGGCATCTTCCTGTCCTCAACATATCGTGTGTGTGTATATGTTGTGGCAGAAACATGCTCCTTTAGTGACTTCCAGGTATTAGATGCCACACATGAAGTTGTTCAGCACTCAGCACCTATGTATGTATCCTGTATGTTAAAAGATTTAATGGGCAGTTATCAGTAGCAGTTACTGTCAGTGATAATCTGCTGTTAAACAACAAAAAGCTTGTTATGGTGAAAGCATCCTCCAGGAATTTGTATATATCTGGTGACTAGTACTAAGCCAAAACAGTCACATCTGTTATTGTTCCTCGGGATGCTAGGTATCTCCCTAAAGAAACATAATTTAAGATGAAATATAGTAACCTAATGAAACTCGAGCAGTGTTTGTCAACAAATTCTTGCACATTACGATTAGAAGCGATGTGTTTCAATATGTAAGAATCTGAAAGCACAGTGCCAATTTGCTGATAAAGCCAACAATTCAAATGTGTTCTTCTGTACTGACAGTAAACATGGAAACTGAAATAATTTAGGAGTTGGAAGTCTTGTATATGGCACTGTAATAATAAAGATAAGAGTCTTCTGGTGTGAGTGGAGACAAAGACAGTACCAACCTTGCCTGGCAAGCAATAAATACAGAATCACAGAATCAAAGAAATGTTGAGGTTGGCAGGGATGTCTGGAGGTCATCTAGTCCAATCCCCCTGCTCAAGCAGGGCCACCTACAGCTGGTTGCCCAGGACCATGTCCACGTGGCTTTTGAATATATCTAAGGAAGGAGACTCCACAACCTCTCTGGGCAACCTGTGCCCGTGCTTGATCACTCACACAGTAAAAAAGTGTTTCCTGATGTTCGGAGAGAACCTCCTGTGTTTCAGTTTGTGCTCACTGCCTCTGGTCCCATCACTGGGCACCCCTGAAAAGAGCCTGGCTCCATCTCCTTTACGCGCTCCCTTCAGGTATTTATACACATTGGTAAGATCTCCTATGAACCTTCTCTTCTCTAGGTGAAACAGTCCCAGCTCTCTCAGCCTTTCTCATAGGAGAGATGCTGCAGTCCCTTCATCATCTTTGTGGCCCTTCACTGGACTCTCTCCTGTATGTCCCTATCTCTCTTGTACCGGGGAGCCCAGAACTGGACACAGCACTCCAGGTATGGCCTCACCAGTGCTGAGCAGAGGGGAAAGATCATCACCTCCTTCGACCTGCTGGCAACACTCCTCCTAGTGCAGCCCAGGATAACATCAGCTTCCTCTGCCACAAGGGCACATCGCTGGCTCATGGTCAACTTGGTGTCCACCAGGACACCCCAGGTCCTTTTCTGTCAAGCTGGGTGGGCCACCAGCATATACTGGTGCATGGGGTTGTTCCTCCCTGGGTGCATGACTTGGCACTTCCCCTTGTTGAACTTTAGGAGGTTCCTGTCAGCCCGTTTCTCCAGCCTGTCAAGGTTGCGCTTGATGGCAGCACGATCCTCTGGTGTATCAGCCACTCCTCCCAGTCTGGTGTCAACTTGCTGAGGGTACACTCTGCCGCATCATCCAGATCGTTAATGAAGATGTTAAACAGGACTGGACCCTGTATGATCCTTGGGGTACACCACTAACTACTGGCCTGCAACTGGACTTTGTGCCGCTGATCACCAACCTCTGGGATCAGGATCTCTCACTGCTGTATAGGTGTCCCAGTAAGGGCAGGGATATGGTGGAACAGGAAACTTGAGCAACTGCATTGTTTTGTAATATTCACTTCAAACCGAAGAAGCTGATTGATAGATTAATCTTTTTTCTCAAATGAGGTGCTTCCCATTTTTAGATGAAAGTATCCCAACCACCTTCTACATGATTCCTCATGGCACTTAAAACATATCTGGGCTGCCTCAGACAGGCTGGAGAGCCTTGTATACTGATGCAGGTCACCAGTATTGCCAGTTTGTAACACATGGTGGAGACTGTCACATCACTGGGTAGCATTTAACAAAAAAAAACTTTTAAATACTACAAAAAAAACACCTCTGTGGAGACAGTTCCAATTGCTTTCTTGAAACACAGGAGAAAATTTCTCTTTTTAAAGAAGTCATGATTTTTGTAGCTTTGACTTGTAACTTTTGGCAGTGTGGAGATGGCACCCAATTAAACCTCTGTCCTGCCAGATGAGCCATATTACTGCAAAACATCTGCTTGCCATTGATGGGCAAGTATAGCCTTTGTATTCTAGCAGCAATGTGTTTCCAGTTTTTCGCCAGGTACAAATGCCCTTTGCGCCCTTTGAAGGTTTTTGTATAGCATTCCAAGGAATATCATTTGGGCAAACCTGTTAAATTCAACAACATTTACCCTGTAGTAACACAAATCAACAGCAAAATTGCAACAATTGCATTAAGAGGAAAATAATTGTTTAATACAGAAAAAAAAGGGGGTTTTTTCATGTATAATATGAATCTTTATTTAGTAAATCAGTCTGTAATATTTGTGGTTCTACCTAGTGCATCAAAGCCTCCCTTTCTTTCCCCTTCCCAGGTGATTGCAGGAAAATAGCCACCTCTATGAAATAGGCCAAATGCACATCCCTGTAGTCAGTCTAGTTTCCAGGTAAGACCTATTTCATCATAATGACTTCAGCAAGTGTATTTCTGCTGAAGAACTGGAAAATATTCTTCCCTCTCAACTAGCAGAACAAAATAACTCTTTCTGATGTCTGTAATTCCAGCTGCTCTCATCACCAATCCATTTAGAAAAGGAATCCTGCATCTGTGATGGTGGATTAAATTCTTTTGTCTGTGCTGTGACTTTGAGGGGGACTTGTGCTCCCAAATCATCTAAGTGCTGTTACAAATGCCACACTACTCACAATGCCCTGCTGGAGAGGACGTGTGTGCCCCAACAGCCTGATTTGCCATTCTGGGTTTGTGAGTGAGAAATGTGGTGATTCACAGCAGCTGCCATAGAGTGAATATGGATTACTGACAGAATCATTACTATATTAGATTTTTAAAAGTCTTTTTTTTTTTTTTCTTTTTTCAGAAGATATGAAGAATTTGGGGAATTATTGTATTTTATTCACCACAGAGTATGTTTCAGCACTGGTTTGACAGAGAGTATCAGGCATACCTGTATACATGGGCTTCTGGCCCCAGCTTCCTTGTGGCATAACTCATACAACCTTATTTCTGTGTCTTGATTTTCGGCTCTTTGTGGATCATTTATATAATACTATGGTGTTTGACATGTATAGCAGTTTTCCTTCCCCTGTTAAATTGAGGTTAACAGTACTACCATTTATGCTGTAAATTATAGTCCCTTCTGTAGCATTTTTGTGTATTAAGAACAGATGGGAGCTTGCTTTCAAACTCTTACAAATTGTTTATTTACATTATGTTGGTATCGTTTTATCTCAGTAATAGTAGTACTTCCAGAATTTCATTTCTGTGCTGCAGACTGTTTCCACTCCTTCTCCCTCTGTTTCTGAGAAATTGTCATGCTGAGATGGATAGTCTGAGGGTCCGTCTAAAAATATGGGAAAGAGATACTGTACCATTCTGAAAGAGTATTCAAAAATCTGCATAATTTTTTTCCAGTGACTAGGAACTTGTGATTGTGTAACATGTATAGATACATGCACTTGGTATGACCCATTGCTATAGGACTAGGATCATGTTATTCTTATTTCTCCTTTACTGTTGTTTCATCGCTTTCTTCCCCCATTCTGTTAGGAGTGTGGTTTAATGCTTCCATCCTGAGGACAGGGGCATTCTCTGCCGGCTGTGCATTCCCTTGTGTATTCTCATTACCCAAGTACGAATGGCTAGACATAGTGAAGTAGAAAATTCTCAGCCAAGAAAAAATCTGAGGAAGTGCAATTTCAAAAGTATCTTCTGGTCTAAATATTACAAGATTGTTTGGATTCCCTGTTTTGTACTTCCTCCTTGTGTCAATGAGTGGTTATTTGGAGGACCATGGGCTGATGTCCTCCCATATCAGTTTTGTTTTCCTGTGTGGAAATCCCTACCATCTTTGTCCGTATGCTTGCTTTCCTATTGTTACACTGTATTCTAGTCCCTGCCATAAGGAGACGGAGAGAAAGCTTACATCTCACTTGCCATTCACAACATGGATATCAGAAAGAATGTCATTAGACAAGATGAAGAGAGTGCTTGCAAAAAGTAGTCCATGACTGACAACTTTCCCTAACCTAAAATGTATTTGGAACTATTCTGAAGGGTGGAGAGAAAAGTGAGAAAAAAGTGTCACCAGCTTCTGGGAGTATTTTCCAACCCCTCTATCCATTGGATTTTTATAGGTCCCAAAAGCTGGGAAAGTCAACCACACATAACTGGTTGCCTGCAGAAAATCCAGCGATCACTTAATTGTTCTGTATTCTGGAAACAAAGCCATGAAAAACAAGTTCCTTCCTAAAGAGTTCCAGCTCTCTTCATAAACATGTATTTCGTCCAAATAAACCAAACTACCCTGAAATGCCCGCTGGCATATGATGTATTGTGTTACAACATGATAAAATTGTAAGCACAGGGAAGAACACATGATGGTGTGAATGATAAAAAGTGACCCTGCTGGGTCTTCAGTAGAGATGCTCCTGCATAGGGGTATGTCAGTTCGGTCTCTCTGTTGAGCTCTTCCAGCTGCCGAACAGTACATGTTTGTCAGCGTCCATAATGTCACGTTGGCAGATACTGTCTGTGAGCCACACCTCTCCCGGCAGGGATGCTGAATCATGCTTCTCTGGGGGGAGAGGGTGGGCAGATGGGGGCATAGAACTGAAATGACAAGCAAAAATTATTATTTTGAACACATGAATGAAAAATTGTGTCACTGGGAATGGTAATTGATGCCACTGAATTAAGACAACTTTAAATTAGAACCAAACACAAGCACTAGAAACATGGTGTGAGCATTTTGCAAGTGCTAATATAGAGTCCTCGTCTAAAAGACTTGTTCTGAACCTAATTATTTATGCAAACATGCACAGATCCTTGTTAAACTGATAATTCTAATGGCCCTTATCAGTGTCTTAGTCATTCTTCCATAAAAGAAAATACTTCAGCTAAAGATATTCCCAGAGAATACACATAAAATTCCTATAAAAATAAAAAATGAAAGTGAAATCCACAGGATTTAGGTTCTAAGTGCATTTCTGATACAGACTTTGTGGCAAAGCTGCAGAACTTTTCCTCAGAGTTTCTATGGCAGCTCAGGAAACCTCGACCTACAAATGTGAATTCTCTTTGCTATTTTGAATCTGTATTAAATTACAAACTCCGTTTTGTATTCTGAGCATTAAGTGAGTATACTATAGCTTCACCTTTACTGAAGTAGGCTGGGAATGCCAGGAGAAATCTTTGTGCCTTGCAGAAAGCCATCAGTGAAAGTTTGTTAGGCCTTGAAGATTAATTATTCAAATAAGAGTAGACAAAATATGGACTATTGCTACAGGTAAACCAGTTTCTTAAGTCCATATTTTAGGTAGGTTGATGGGCAAGAAGCACCATGGAAGCTGTAAGGAGGGGTCAGGGAGGCTACCTGATTTAAGGATGAGAAATTTATAAATTAAAAGGCCTTTTAGAGATGGGATTGGATGCTGAGGAATGGCTGCTCAGGAAGACAATGGAGAGACAGAGAGTTTCACTTTTTGCAGAACAGGGTTTCCCGCTTTTATTTATCTATTTACTGCTGCTGGGTGATTCATGCCTACACACATTTTCCTTTTTCTAATGAGCAGAGTAGTCTTCAGGAAAAAAGCCTGCTCAGATTTGGTGAGGCCAGGGCTGTGGTTCCTAACTCGGCAGGACAGTTGCCTTGCGAGGCGCTGGCTGGAACAGCTCCTGTTCTTTGGGAGCCGTCGAACTTGCCGCGCTCTCCTTCAGTGAGCTCCTGGAGACAGGCAGCGGCCTCCTCGTGCCGTGTGAGCCGGACTCCTCTCCCTCCTTCCCTGAGGCTTGTTCATTTGCAGATTGTGGAAACATAATTCTTCTGCATATCTATGACAGTAAACATTGTCTTTAAAATAAAATGAGCAAAACAAGTTAAGACAAGTGCCTCTCGGTTGCCAAATAGGTTTTTCTCACACTCTAGGCATGATTTCTGTCAGCCCACAGGTGTAAGTGTTTTTGCTGTAATCAGCCCCATGTATGCTTTGAGTTACGTACTACAAAACACTGCTAAATGCTTAGATATTTTCTACCTGAAAACAACATACATGGCAGAATTTGAATGCTGGTGATGTGTGATATATATCTGATAGAAGCTCAAACAATGTCTGTTTGTATGTTACCTGAGAAAATTTTAACAGAGAGTTTATGTATAATTACTTCTTTACATTGACTGTGTTATTTCTGTGAAGGGCCTGAGGGAAACCCCTGCCCATGGCCCAGGCATCCCACTTCGGCCCAGACCCGTCAGTCCCTGCCCCGGTGACAAAGTCAGTGCAGGTATGTCCATAAGTCACATAGACTGTAAAAGGACTGTTCCAGAAAACCTCTCTGCATCTGTTTTGGTTCTCACTGGTATGTTTACAGAGAACTGCAAAACCAGCTTTGTTCCTTTCACTGGTTACGTCTATTCCCCTGAGCGGTAGGGCATGCCATTCCCAGGGTGGTGTTAAACTGCTTTAGAGTTAACAGTGCAGCAGACTGGGGACCAGACCACTTTTTTACTTCTTTTAAAATCTTTGCATTATAAGAAAGACATCATTGTCTTCTGAAAGACAGAAAGGAGGTGCGTAGGAATGTATTCATAAAGTAGGGCCTCTCACATTTTCAGGTTATCAACCACATGTTAATAGGATATTTCCTGTCACAGACTCATGTCATCCATGTGGTAACCACAGCAATGGCTGATGTGGTAAACTAAGACTAGAAGACAAATAAATACATTTATCTCTTTTATCTAAAGCATTTCTAAAAGGTTATCTAAAAGCATTATCTAAAGCATATCTATCTCATTCATCTAAAGCAAGATGAGTAGAGATTTTTTTTTCCCCATTTGAGAAACATTAACAGCAGTCTTCAGGACTTGATTAGGTTTTCTTCTCCTGCGTATCCTTTCTCCGCATTGCACATACATTAAAGTCTACTGCTTCTTTCCCCTGCAATTCTTTGCCCAGCCATCTGACCTTATTGTCTCAATTAAGTATGCTGTGGCCTGGTTTCTTTTTCTCCTGAACTGATTTCCTTATCTTCTGTCTCCTGCTTTCCTCCCTGAGAATGTATTCTTGAAAGATTACTGCCAGGGAGTATGACCTAGAATAGGACTTAGTTTATCAGTTACTAGGCTACAGAAATAATTAAATCTAGTAAAATAAAAATGCAGTTATCAAAAATTTTTGTAATTCTTAAACTTTCTATGAAAAAATTAAATTGGATTAATTAATGCAGAAACTGGCGAGTAAAATTCTATCCCCATGGCAATTTGAGTGAAGAGCAGTGTGAACATCTCTGTGTCCCCCATCTGTAGAAAATACCCTTCCTGGGATGATAATTTTACAGTCTGTGCAACTTACTGACATAATGACATTGACCATGAAATTGTCAGGGTGCAGCAAGGACCAGCGGCTCCCCGAGGGACAGGGTCAGACACGTCTGATGTCTTCCATCATTTGCTTTGAATTGTCATTTGCTTTTTGTCATTTGATCATCTCTGCAAAGGGACCACCTGTGAGGTTGTCAGATGTTCAGTAGGAATTGGAATTGCACCTACAGTAAATTTAAAATGCTGGGGCAGAGGCATAGAGTTTCCAGTGCATATCCATAGTTCATAAAAGTAAGCAGGGAGCCTTGGTCATAACTTGACCAAGTTTTACTCATTTAACTTCGTCAAAATACCTTGCTTTTACCTCAAATGAGTTCTACCCTTCAGATGATCCAAGTATTATTTGAAAGTTTTAAAAGACAAGCTAGTTTGGTATACTCTAAAGCACTTAATTCATTAATTCTATTGTACGGCTATGATATACAGTCTTCCTTTTCAGGATGTAACTTTATTATAGGTAAGACTGATTTATTGGCAGACCACAGGAATACAATTGTGCTCTGTTTTACAGAAAATGTCATAAATAATATACTCTGAAATGCCCCTCACAGATACAGAAGACTATAAGTTACAGAAAGTAGTTGTGTAAAGACATTCTACAGTGAGTTAATTAAGGCCGTCAGACATAAAGCCAATAACACAAAGAAAAAAATTAAAAGATAGAGGGCAGGGACAAAATCAATGCTTTTGATTAAGATTTGAAAAGAGGGAATGAATTCATGAGGTAGAGAGAAAGAGGCAATCTGTTTCAGATGGCAGGTAACAGATGAGAAGGTGTTTATAGCAAGAGTAGTAAATGTGGAGGAACAGAAAGAAGCCTTGCTTTAGACTGCAACAGGAGAAACAGGAGAGGGAAGAGAAAGTGTGTTGAGCTAGGGAAAATCCATGGGTTTGGAAAGCAAGAACAGGAGAAGGCTCCCAGCTGGATCATGTACTGCATGGAAAGCTGAGCTGAGCAAGGCTTTAAGAATCAAACTAGTTGTGAAGACAAGAACAGAAAACAAGTGATCACAGTGATAAGACTGTGGAAAGGCTATTGCAAAAGAGATGTCACTCTAAGGTGTGTTTGCAGGGTAATGATACACAGATTTGTGCACTGGAGATTGAATCCTGTCTTGTGCTATGCTATTGCACAACAGCAAAAGGCTGCACAGCCTGTCCTCTCAAATATCTTTTCAGCCACGTAGGAAACAGAGCAGAGTATTTTCTTATTGCTCAGAAAACCTCCTGGGCTGGGGAGACTGACCAGCATAGAACTTATTAATTGCGAATCTAAGGTGAAATTGTCTGTCAGTAATAGCCGTGCTGTAGCTAGCTTGCAGCTGTGCTGTAGGCAGAGCCCCGCTCTCCTGTCAAGCTGTTCCCTCCTCACATTTCATGCTGTACCCGTAGCCTGCAGTGGAACACTCCTCCTCCACTGGTGCAGTGAAGTCACTCAATGAGCATCTGGATGGCTGAGATAATGTCTTTTTTATCTCTTAAAACATCACCTAGGAAAAGACTACAGTTAAGAGGTGGGATATATGGAAGACGAAGGTGGTAGATCGCAAGATTTGGGCTTGTTCACCAAGGCAGTAAAAGCTCTCTCCAACAGGTTAGCATGATAGTTGCATACCACATCAAGTCATGCCACCATACACTGCCTTTCAGCAAGGCAGAGAGATTCACTGTATTTCTAGGTAATTAATATATTTACAAAGGTTGATTCCTGCAGGGCAGTAGAGGAATTAATGTTGTCTGAAAATGTTCTGTTTGTACCTAGCTTTGTACTTATGAAACTTTAACACAGAAGGCTATGATTCCTTTTAAGAAGAATGACTTGATGTGTGTTAAAAAAAAATGCAAACAGAAAACTCCTGCTAGCGTAGCCACATGGAGTGGAACAGATTTCTGTAGCAGTGTGTTATTTGTGGATGTCAGTACTGTGTCTTTGAAGAAGATGTTGAAATACAATATGCGTATGCTACTTACGTACATTTCCAGAAAGATACAGCTGGCAAAAAACAAATGAGCTGAAATAATAGGTAGCTAAAATTTTAATGGAATAAGGGAGGTCAAGCAGAACCAGTCAGTCAGTCACTTACTAGTAAATAAAAGTAGACATATAAGAAGAGGTCATTTATGCCATGTTCTCTCAAAACAAGTCAAAAATTCTTAATTCATTATGGAATGAGGCTCTACATGAGCACAATTCTTAGTTTGATCTCAGTTTGGCTTTTTTCCTAATGATCTCATTTGTGGCACTTTTTTCAACATTTTTTCAACATTTTTTCCAACATTTTTTCAACAATTATTTAAATTTTAATTGAGAAAATGTTTATTATTGAATTTCTGAGTATTTTTTCCCTAAACTGCAGTGAACTTATAAAAATGAGAAGGGTCATTGTAACACAGACTAGAATATTTTTCAGTCAGTGGTGGTAGTGCTGATTCCAATAAAAGAAGATTCACCTGTAACAATCAGAAGAATCAAAATGCACGATTTATTGTTTCTGAGAGCTACTTCTACATTAGGTACTCATTGCCACAACAGAGGTAGAAAAACACCTTCTTTCTTGCAAACTTTTCACAACTCCTAGAAGCAAAAAACCAGCAAAACAAGTCTTGTTTGATAGTTCCTGTTACAGCCAGCAATCTCTGTCTGCCTATAAACTAGTAAATGGAGCAAGAACAGTTCTCCCAAGTACTATCACATTACTGGATGGTAAAAGCACTCCATTGTTCGGGTTCCCATAGTAAATATACATGCTTTCATGGGTTTCTGTATCTGCAAGACCTGGTTAGCTATGCAATCTGCCTTTTTCAGTTATTTCCTTTTCTTAGGAGAAATGGTTTGTAGATTGGCAGATGGGTAGTCGGGGCCTCTATCAGCCTGACACCTTGTAAAGCTATCATCCCGCACATTTTGAGCCTTTCAGTGAAATTAGCTAGCCTGATGGCTCAGTGATTATCATATTCATAGGAAGATATTCCAACAATATTGACCACCTTCAAAAGGCTCAATTTATTTTTAAAAATTGACATTTTCTTAGGAGAAAAAAGTTTCATTTGATATTTCCAAACAGCATTATTATACTTTAAAGATGTTTTCTGATGTAGGGAAAATACTCTTAAAAGAATGAGTCTTTAATTTTTTTTAGAAATGTTTTCTAATTGTCTAACATTCTTTTTATTGAACTCAGAGATAATTGCTTTAGGAAATAAGAAAATCACTTAACTTAAACAGAGGGAGTTTTTCTTCCAGTGAGTCTACCATTACGAGGCTTTTTTTGTTCATCAAAGTGCTGAACCACGAGGTCGGTGGAAGCCTTTGCATTGAAATTGTGAATGAGTTTTGGGTTAGGCAGTAGTCAATTAGCATTTATATGTGTAGACCACTTGACAAAGTTATATGTAATGGAGACTAGAATGTGGATGTGGAAATCAAAGAATATCAGAGTTCAAGTAGAGGCTAGAAGCTGAATGTTGCTTAGCAGTGAACATGCTGTGGGATTTCAACACATAACAGCTCTCTCACAGGCACAAAATTTAACTGCTCACTGGTTATATGCTGCACTTGAAACAACCATTAAAACAACCATTAGAATGAGAAAAATCTGCTCTGTAAATAGTCAATAGTGACTGTCTCACTGAGGCTGCTTCTGTGCAGCAGACGAAAAGTTAAGCTTGCATTTTAATAACTGAAGATTTTCTTTAAATGGATAAAGTTTCCTGCTAAGTAGCTCACATTATTTTTATTTTCATCCTTGTTTGCCTGACAGATGAATTTGGAGCCAAACAAAACCTGAAGGTACGTGAAGTATTGCAATTCTGGCTGGCAGGGTCAATTGCAAAGTCTTGATTTGAAGAGTTGAGGAAGTTGCATGAAAAAAGGATCTGGATCTGAGAAGGTGTACATGGGAAGGAGCCCATCATGTCTGCGTACTGCAATAGATTGCTTCCCTCCATGGACCAGGCATGTGAGTCTCTTCACAGATACACAAGGACTTCTAAGAAACCTCTCCAACTTGTGCTCTCACATGGAAGCGACGCATATTCAGGCAAGGTACTGCATTAATAGTGCTAGTGGCATCAGCCGTGGGAGACTGAGAGTGCTGCAGGAGATACAAAGGCCTGTGCCTCTGTAAGCACAGTCCAGCCCAGACTGTTCATGCATACAGCTTTGCATCATATATACCTTTGGGATGAGAAAAGACAGAGCCATGGGAGCTGCACTGTCCTTGGGGACCCTAGGAATTAAATTGAATCAGCAGGAATTAAGTAGGAGGCAAAACCTGCTGCAGTACTACTTCATCTAACCTTTAAATGAGGTCTTTCCTGCGTATGCACAGTTTTGTGGCATCTGTTTACAGAAGCAGACTCTGTTTGCTGACTCTACTTTCCCTTCCTCTCTTGGACAGGCTAAGTTCTTCCCTAGCACCAGCCTGGTGTGGTGACCTGTCTATCATCTCCATTCTCTTCTGCCAGAAGGAAAAAATTTGTGTGTGCTCTCCATGTGCATGATTGGGTGGCTGGCTACAAAGGAAAAGGACACCAAATATTTGCATGCTTAAAAACAGTGATTCTTCACTTCTCTTGTTTTCTGTCTCTCTGAGGTGAGTCTTCTTACGTAATGCTGGCAGGGGTAATTCAATGTCTCCCTGCTTTGCATGGGGAGGTACCACACTTAGCCCATGATGGATTGCTGCTGGTCATTCAGGTAGCACAGGTATCTCTGCCTTATGCAGCACTGTCTTGTCAATATGCAGATCTTCTACTCTGGGCTTCTTCTGTTACACGTAGTATTACCTTATTTCACAGCAGTTTCATATTAATTAGGGGATGGTTCTCAGAAGAAGGGGGGACATGTCGAAGATACAGTGGTTCCCATAATAGGTAAAGCACTGCACTAAATGCTCATTAATAAGACACAGCTTGCAAAGTCATAATGATAATAGAAACAGCAGTGACAATGTCCTGGGTCAGTGCTTTGTGTGCATATATGTTTCAAATGCATGCAAGAGATCCTATTAGAGCTTTAAAATAATTTTGAAGGCTTTGCCTCAGCAAGTTTTCATACTCATTTAAACCCCTGGTTTATCATTATGAAGTGTATTAACTTTCCCATGTTTAATGCTTATTTCTGTCCTGAGAGAAATAAACAAATAATACTTTGCAAATGGGCTTCTTGGGAAAGGAGGCTAAGTGGCAGCAGGGTATCGTTTGCACTTATAGCTGATTGCTTTAAAAAGCTGTTCTAGAGTTCAAAAGGTGAAAAAACAGACTTGGTGAACATGTGCATTTTACTTATTTTCCTTTTTGCTCAGAATGGATTTACGGAGCAGTCTTTTGACAGGCATGAGGCAGTGCCAGTTATTCAAGTCTTGCATGAAAGAGGAGAAAGTGGTAAGTCGTATTTGCACAGTATTTCTGTGAGACTGCTAGCCTCAAGTGTAGGCTGCTCCCTGCTGCTGCTACTATATATACCTCGTGAAAGGCTGTTTTAAAGTGTAATGAAACCATAGTGGGAAAAGATGTGTTCCTTTTCCACAAGCATTTAGAAACAAATAAGCATCTTTATGAAACAATAGTGTCTCCCCTGCCAAAACATGGGCATGCAACTGCCCACAGCAAAGGTGCATGTAAGACCATTTAGAAATGTGTATTACAGGAGTGAATGAAGTTCAAAGAGTGTTGTTTGAATGGAAAGATTTGTGAAAGGAATGGAAGAAGAAAGTGGAAAGAGTGGGTGAAAGCAGCAGAGAACAGTCCTTGGGTGTGTGATCCTGAACAAGCACATCGTGCTATGGGGCCTTGGAGTGGTGAGCAGAGATGTTGTCTCTTGCTGTGCACTGGTGTATTCAGGAAACAGAACTTTGTACGTAAGCAGGAGGGCACCAGGGATATTTTGTTCCACCTCTGATTCATTTTCCTGAAAGAAGTAATGTCTAATAGGGAAGTGCTTTTTGTTTTCAACAAACAGTGAGATTCAGAAATTATTTCATGCTTTCCTCCTGTACATTTACTGCCATTGCGTACAGTTAGTATTCAGACTTCATTTCTCCTAATCACCTACTGCCAATTGCGATTCTTTTTGGAAAAGCAAATATTGATTTTTGTGATGTGGGAAAAGTCAGTTGAGGGCTCAGATTAAGACCATCGCATTTTGTGTGATCTAATCCGCTTTTCAAGTGGAAAAGACTAGTATATTAATTTGACAGTGTTTTAATACTGAAATTAACTGAATACGCAAATGTTTGAGAATAAGTGCTCAGTCAAACCAGTTCTTCATATCTTGGTGCCTATTTCTTGGGATTTAAATAAAAGTAGCTTGGCTTTTTCAATAGCTGAATACTTGCATCGTCCCTTGGCTAAATAAGCCGTCTTCTGTGCCACTAGTACAGTGTCACAGTACAACTCATTTATAAATCTGTCCTTATAACAGCCATGGAATTTGCTTGTTATAGAAATGTGTTGTGGCAGCACGTGGAGGAAAGGTTATAAAAAAAATTATTATAGCTAGGGATCTGAATCACTGTAGGACTTTATACTAAAATTGCCTCGCAGGAGGTACAGCAATTCTGCACAAAGACTGTGCAATTTATAAATGGAAACTTTTACTCTACAGCACTTTCTGCATGCATGATTAGGCTTCTTTAAAAAACAAAACAAAACAAAAAGGCAGCCATGGTGCAATGCTAACACTTATGAGTGATGCATGATTGATGATCCCCTAAAGGCAGTGAGAGAGAAAATTACCTCCTTCCCTCATTTAAGGACATTATTAGAAGACTCAATGAGTTCAAAGCTCAGGAAATTATGTTAAGAGGACTGAATCAGGCTTTAAAAAAATGAGGATAAATTATTTTCTCAGCAGTTCAAGGGTAAGATTTCTTTTAATGCACTGTAAAAGAAGAAGAAAACGGTGACACACTGTTACATGGTACTCTTTAAAAATATCTGTCACATCATTTGTGATTTACTCGCACAGGTACTATTCTCTCCATGTACTAAATGGACTGCAATCTGCAACCAATGCAAATTGATATTGCATTTTAAATGCTATGTATGTCCTAGTACCTCAATGTGAAAAGAAAAAGGATCCTTCTTTCATTTGTAAGGGTAACATGGTATGCTGGGAAAGAACAGGATGAGCTAACACCATTTGAAACATCAGTGTTTTCTCCTGCAGGGTTTAAGAGTGAGCCCAAGTCAGTGTCAGCTAACAATGTATACTTCTACTGCTAGGGAGAGGAAAAATGGGAACAGTACTAAACAGGTCTAAGGGTACTTATTTTCTTTCATTTTTTGCCTTGCATCCTGTGTAATTAATTGTTTTGTGGCACCTCTCTAGCATCAGTCAGGGACTGGTGAGAAGTACGCTGCAGCTGATCAGAGGGATATGGAGCTGGGTCTGTCCTGTCACACTCCTACTGGGGCGTGCATGGCTCCTCCTTTTTACTAGTTTCAGAAAGAAACAGGACTTACACAGTGTCCCTCTCTGTATCTGTCTGATCTGTGCCTGGTGACTTTAGCAGAAGTTGTCTGAATGATTCAAAATTTGGAAGAGGTAGCTGTCTCAAAGGTTCGACACAATTTCCAGGGGGCAGAGAAGTGGCAGCTTCAGCAGCCTTGTAAAGGGAGTGTCCACTGTAGCATGAGCTCTACCCTTATGAAGCACAGGGGAGTCTATATGAGAGGGTCTATATGTTACAAGCACTCCAAATGGGAAGAGCATCAGCTCACTGTGTGAGGTGCCAGCGAATCCAGCCACAAGAGACATCCTTAGGAAATCAGGTTTCATTGCTCTTGTTACTTTAGATTTTGTAAAATACGACTATCCTCACCTGAGCTGAACAAAATGCAAGTTCCTGATTTCAAAGATGTCATGTTTTATCACAGCCTTTAAAATAGTGGGACATTTAACTACCTACAAAATACACTTCGCTTCAGCTTCTAACCAAAATCCCCTATGGGAGTGGTCTCCAAGTACGACACTAAATATCCTTAATTTATGTCAGCATTAAAGCTGTATGTTGAAAGCCTAAATATCTTTTTAGTTAAAGTGGATCACAGTGGACTTGTAACATGTCTCTGCCTTATCACAATGTCTTCATGTGAGTTATTAGATGTCTTTTTGGGGGTACAGGAACAATTTTGAGATTTTTGTATTTAAGTAGGAGAGAAAAAATATTTCTCATCTACCTCCAGACAGGAAGGTAAATTGTCATTTTTCTTATTGCAGAAACTTTATTTGATGTAATAAAGAAATAAAACCCTAAAATCCCACATTATCACCTGCCATTTAATAAAAATAAGCACAAATAGTATATTAATGATAGACCATCTAATTTATTTGTGTCTGTGCCGGTTTTGAGGGGCTGCAAGCAACACTTGAGTGGCAAGGGAAGTAAGAGAACAACATTATCTTTTTGTTGGCTTTTGAGCAACTTACTCCTGTCCCCTTAATTGGTTTAACATCTCCCTTTCAAGGACTTGATATTACTTCACCAACTCAGACAAATTATCTGCATTGTAATAGTCACTTAAGCTTTAAGAATGACGTGTGAATTGATTCTCTGTAGTCTTGGTCAAGACTAATGCTTTCCTAATACCACGTCTTCACAGCATCATAAAATAATAGGAATTTCAATGAGTTTCTTGAAGCTACCAGGCAGAGTTGAACATTCCCACTTTCCCTTTACTATATGGAAATAGAATTTTTTTTCTATACACAATAAGTATCCACTTTTTTTCAGACTGACAATATCAAGATCTAGAAAAGCAAGAAATCAAGAAAGAATAACAGTAATATGTACCCATCTTAAAACTGCTCCTTAATACGTTGTATCAATTGCGCTGATAAAATAGCAGCTGCCTCATAGCTACCATCATAAAAGGACAGAAACTCCCCTTCACTGGAAGTGCAACAGACGGGAAAATGGCAGTAGCTATGTCTAAATTAACTGAGCCGCAGGCATTTCTCAGCTTCTATGTAAAAAGGTGCTAGACATTTTGGGACATGTCCGGGAGAGACCCAGGTGCATGCCATTTCCTCTCCACCCTCAGATTTGTGGTTTATTTGGGAAGGAAACAGGTGTGTAGGCATGAAGGGAGTCAGATTTGCTCTCTGAATGAAGTCTGCTGTTGGGACAATCAGGAGCATGTGTTTGATGCACAGTTTTGATTTAGCCAGTACCTACATACCTTCATATAGCTGAATATACCAATAAAAGCATCACGTTTCCACATGAACAGGCTTGCTGAAAATTTGGATTAAAAAGCTCAACACAAACCATTAAAGTGCTGGCTTCATCATCATTAAAAACTAATCAGGCCCATCACTGCTGAAATACCAGCTTCTCTTGTTTGTATACAGAGTACATCGTTAATTTATTTAAATGTCAGCAACAGACTTCATCAAGGTTCCCTACACTTCATTCTACATCCCTATGCAGGGTAGGAAAAGAAGTTAGCACTGCCAGCCGTCTCAGTTGGTTCAGCACAACATACTTCAGACATGGCCTTGGATACATCCTTTAAAATCGTTGAGGCTAGAGTGTCACAGACTATTCTCTATGCTGGTGGCTTAGCACTTTTATGCCAGGAGTACTTGTTCAGGATATTTACAGCTTTTTTTTTTTTTGCCCTTTTTTTTTTCCCCACAGTGACATAAAAAGCATCCTGTAAAGGCCAGAATTAGTGCCAGATGTGTATGCTTGTGGCTGGGAGAGAAAGAGGATAATTGCATACACTTCTAAAGTGAAAAAGCATTTTTCTTCCAACAACGAATGTACTCAATTCAGCGGGTAACTCTCATTTGCTTAGCTTTGCTGCCCATTGGGACTGAGAATGGCATCCTCTTCTATTCTGCCACAGCTTACTTTCCTTGCTTCCTAGATCATCTGTGATTTCATGAAAGCCTGATTGTTGTTTTGTTCAAGGAAATTTTTTTACACAAACTACATGTTAAATTAGATAAAAGATGCAGATAGTACAATTAGCATGAGGAGAAAAAAAAGTCCCTGAAAGCATCAGATTCTTAAAAATGTAGGAAATGGAGTGTATTAACATTAACTTCTGCATAATGAGATGTGCTTGACACGATGAGTTAATGCATTAGCCTTTCACCCTAGAAACCTGCGTTCAAAACCAGAATCACACAGCAATGAATTTGGTAGCTTCATACAATTCTCTTTTGAACATTAATCCACCTTACAGAAGTTACAGCACAGCCTGATCTGCCTAGGTGCTGAAGAGCAGGCGACTGAAACAGTGTGGAACACAGCCAGCTCGCTCCTGAGCATCTACAGGGTGGTCAGGTCCTGTTAGTCCATTGCTTTCTTGTAAGTAAAGTTGTTGCTGCTGTAGGTTTTTCCTTTGTTCAGCTGACGTCCGTGCTGCCAGTATATACTAGTTGAAAATTTGTTCCTATGGTTTTGCAATATAAAAGTAATAGTCTGTTACTTAGATTCCATTTAATTATGACACAAAGAAAAGTTGACTTAGCTAATTATTTTGAGATTACATGCTCTGAAAGAGAGAGGGATAGAGAGCCACCTGCTTCAGCTGCCAAAAATAAATAAGCTGTGAAAAGAGGAGCCTTTTTAGGATCGCTGTTTTTCATCACTGTGCTCTATTACATTATATCAAAATCAAATTTCATTAGACTAGCAGAGCACCAGCTGACATGCACATTCAATCAGGGCTTTCCAAAGCATGCTCCCATTTTATTACGTGCATTGTAGGCAGCACTTAAATATTAACTGAGTACAAATTCCACTTAGAAGCATTTTAAAAATAACCCTTGATGCATTCTTTTTCAGGCTGTTGACAGCAGAATAAGCCTAAATCTTTGCGTGAGGAGAGGAAAGACCTACCCAAAGTGCTCAATTTCTCAACTATGCTGAACAAGTAAGAATCAATAAGAATTCAGTGCAAAATTGTTAGTGCTCAGGTTCTTAGAACATACATAGCTTGGGAGAGTTAAATGTAAGCAGCTAATTCCAGATCAGACCTTCAGACACAGGTATGATTTTTTTCAAATCACAAACACAGATATTTTGATTTGCATGGTAGAAGTGCACATTTTTGTGTTTGTAAGCTAAGGATGAACAGTTCTCCTTTTCATTTATAACCTCTCTGAAAAGATGTCTGCATACTTGTGCAATTGTACAAGCTGTAAGAGTTTTTTTCCCCTATTCCTGGCTTTGGTATTTGCTAGCCTGACTGTCAGGGCAGTGCGGATCTTGGATCTGTTGTAAACTGAGCCACAGCACTATGAGCTTGTTTTTCTTTCACTGATAAATCTCTTGGGTTTTGTTTTGGTCTTAGCCACTGAGATGCACTGTGTCCCCCAGATAAGGCTACACTGAATGTCTCCCATGTAGTCCAGCCTCCCACCATGCCTGGAACACTTGCGCACTTGTAGATTTGATGCATTCTTTGTTCCAACTTCACTACTCTGCGAGGGCTATGATTCAAAAAAAAAAAAAAAAAGAAAGGCCCTGGGAGAAGGAGCTAAAACATAATCTTAACTAAGAAATATCTTTGCCTAAAATGAAGCATCCCATTAACACTTTGGCAGTGGAAGTGTTTTGTTCCCATGTTTAGGCTTCTGCACATGTACACTAGTCTCCCAGTCTGAGCAAGGAAGTGATTAGTATCTGTCTCAGCTCTGCTCTCAGTCAGTAAAGCCACCTGTGTGTTTCTGTTATATTCAGTGTGCTTGTGGCACTCTGGCATCCATCTGTTCATCACAAAACAGAGATCCATACTCATCCCTCCCAGCTGGTAGTGGTGGACCATTCCTGCAATGTCAGGCTCCCTCTTGCTAGCTGCCTCTGGCAGTCTAGGCAGCTCAGTGGCACAGCTATAACATGGGAAGTGAAAGGTGGTCCCCAACTTTTATACAAAGCAGGCATTTAATGTGGAGTTGGAGGAAATAGGGTTGAAATCCTGGCACTGAAGGAGGGCTACACATCAGAGCTCTCATTTCCTAAGCAAGTTCAAGGACTAGCAAGCAATAATGTAGACAATGTTTCCCACTATCACCCTGAGACAAGTGAGTTTTGTGAAGTGCTTAACCTAAGAAGAAGGATGAAGTACTTAAACATGGAGCTCTACGTCAGACACCTGACCTGGAGAGAATGAGAGTTCACATACAGCTCAAAAAGTGCACCCTTCTGATGCCTAACTTTTTTCTCCTCAGCATGCTGCAGTCATGTTCCCAATTTTAGTAGGACCTGTGGTATCTTTCTGTGTCTCACCTTCAGCTTTAAGTCATCCCTCCTGTATAAAAGCTACAAAACTTTGTCTCATCTACAAGTGGCTCAAGTCATCTCTATAAACTATTATCCACCTCTTGCAACAGAGTAATGCAAGGATAACCCACCAGTTAGCATATTATAGCCCTTTCAGCAAGTTCACTCTTCTCTCTTGTGGGAAGCTGGGGTGCAGCAGTGCGGCATGTCATGCATGTATGGGGCCAGTCCTGTTCAATATCTTTATCAACGATCTGGATGAGGGGATCGAGTGCTCCCTCAGTAAGTTTGCAGATGACACCAAGCTGGGTGGGAGTGTTGATCTGCTGGAGGGCAGGAAGGCTCTGCAGAGGGACCTGGACAGGCTGGATCGTTGGGCCGAGGCCAACTGCATGAGGTTCAACAAGGCCAAGTGCCGGGTCCTGCACTTCGGCCACAACAACCCCAGGCAACGCTACAGGCTTGGGGAAGAGTGGCTGGAAAGCTGCCCAGAGGANCATGCATGTATGACATGTTCCCTAAATTGCCTTCCAAACCATTCTTTTTTGTCTTGAATTGCTAAAAAGGGGTATTGGAGCTGCCTGTTGAAGTGATGACATTGCTATGGCCAAAGAGCAATGGTTAGTTCATGTCAGTCTAGTGCTGGACACTTACTTGAAGGAAAAATCCAGTCTTTCTCTAACATCGGTTTATTCTGAAGCACTTGAACATCTGTAATAGAGAAATATTCTCCCATGAAACATTTTCCTATGAATCCTGGCATTTCACTACTTTACAATTCAATTATTCTTGACTAAGAAATGCAACAGGAGACTTCCAGAGGCTACCCAGTGGAATAAACAACAGCTTTTATAATGCAAAGACTATAAATAAGCAGGCTGATAAGAGCTGAGTATCTGTCAATTTAAATGGCATTCAGCATGTGAACTTTTAATTGAGATGAAGCATTGTGGCACAATGTATTCCATTTATTACTTTCCATTAACTTTCATGTGACCTATTTCTCTACCTCTTGACAGGTTCATCTTTCTGAGAACTTCACAGACAAAATGATATTTTCCTGTTCTGTCTGCTCAACTGTGATCTCAGTTTGAAGCATCACTTAGCATTCACTGCTAAAAGAAATAATGCCAAAGGCATTGCTTCATACACCCCCTCCTCTTATTTAATTTTCCTTCTGTTTCATAACCCTACTTATCTTAAAGTCTGGAAAAAGTATTTGGTGATCAATCTTCATGGTTTCATTTTTTGACCAATTAAAATGAGAGAGATGTCTTGCAGTTGTTAATCTGGTGAAAGAATAGGAAGCAAGAAACACTAGAAACTATTGTTAACCTTAGTCCTTAAAAAGAATACAGGCATATATTAAAGAAGTGATTAGTAATTACGAATCATAGTCACCAACTTTTGCATTCATAGGAATATTTTTATCCACACAGTTTCTATCTTTGTTTACTTGATTCCTACTATAAAGGCAGCAAGAATGTAATTTCAGTGGTTTTGGCTGTAAATACAGATACCTGATAACTCTTACTATGTCCTTGCTGAATTTCATCTTCCTGAAGTGAGTGGGGATTTTGCTATGAATGTTCCTTGGTGAAAAGCCCTTCCAGTTTCAGCTAAATAGTGGTTACTCTGTACCTTCATTTTTTTAACACAAACCGGTTTCAAGTCCTGCTTAAAAATCCAGTGATATATATATGCTCTGTTATAAACAGAGGGTTTATGAGCATGTTAGTTCTTGGGGCCACTGCTGTCCAGATAAAATGAGTGAAGACCACTAGAATCCAATGCATACCAACCAGACGGTGTCAGGAGAAGAATCTATATATCCACAAGGAAAGGGAGAAAACCAGGGTGTCTCCTTTCTAACCCATATACAATTATTGGATAAATCACCTTGCTAGGCAAGACCTAGAGTTTTTATTTCTCTAATAGTGCAAGCCACACAAGTACAGCCATACTGTAACTAACAGTGATTTATTTATCAAAATCAAGATATGTTTTTGTATTTCCTAATATGGTTCACTCATTTACCATCCAGTTTATGTTTCATTACTAGCAATGGTGGTAGATTGAGAGTAAGGTTTTAATTTATTTATTGAATCTAAATAGAACCCCAAATCCAATACTGAAGGACTTTATGAAAAGTGTCATTTTAAGAACTGATTTTGAAGAAGTGGGGACCAAATATTTTTAGGATGTTCATATTAGTTTACAGCAGTTAGAGAGTAAGTTACATTCACGTGTGAAAGTATTTCTTGTATGAAATAAACATCTGTTAAGAGAAATCGGCACTAGAGTATTCTAAAAATATTGGAAAAATATTTTGATACATGCAAAATGAAAATGGTCATTTATGTCCTATAGGAATATAGTACCTATTTACTGCTGAGGTTGGTACTTGGAGCATATAAATGCAGATTTGGCTAAACAGAAAAATAATTTCTAGTGTATGATTGATTAGAAAAGTTATCTGATTATGCTGAACTTATTTAACTAATTTTATAGTTTGCTGAAAACATTTGTTTAATTTCATTATTATTTAAATCTGCTCCAGTGTCCCATCCAGAAAATAGCACATATACTTTAAGCAGCATCCCTTCCACATGAATCTAAGGTTACTGTAAATTGTTATCCAGATGCTCATTAAGAGACAAGCTGGCTATTTACCTTTGGTCAGATAGTTCCCAAGAGCTAACATGAGGATTAAAACTGCTGTGTCAAATACTGGAGAGTGAATTCCAAGCCTCCAACATGCTCTGCATGAAAGATTATCTGCACGCTCTGTAACCTTTTAATCTGCAGACCAGGAAGTCATCAATTTAAATTCCCATATTGAAATAAAACAAAAAATACTGACATTCACTTGCTATTTGATTTCTTTTTACCTAGCCTTTGTTTCCTCAAATTCCCCTTTTCTTTCCCCAGTCACATAGTATAGCAGCTCCTGAGATCAAAAAGTCATACGCAATTTCCTTACTCCAACTTCTTTGCTTGGTTTTGCTGCAGGATAACTTATTTCATTCTGAGTTGTAATAGAAATAGAGCTGAATGTTGCCATTTTGATTTATTGAGAAGAGGGTTAGACCCTACAGGTTAGTTTCTGCCTCCACAGTAGACCATGTGGTGTAGAAAAGATCTACAAACCTACAAACACAGAACCTTCATTTCTCATAGGTGGTTAGAAGTGGGAGTAGGGCACCCATTGCATGCCCAAAGGATGTTTTTCCAAGAAGTACACGTTTCTTGCCCCTGAGCTGATATGTGCCCTGCAGCCAGGAGCAAATGAGAGCATGATTTGCTGTATGGTCAAGGCTGAGAGGTTGGTATTAAGAATCCTGTGTGAAAAAGCAGGTAGTCTATGAAAATACCCAAATACTCATTTTTCAGGAAAAAATGGATTCAAGTTTCATGATTTCTCATGGATATTTTGCTCCTCTGGGCATGTAACTCCTTCCCTGAGAAGGGAACATCCACAACATCCTATTCTGTCATACCTAGGTATGAAAGAGGAAGCATGGACTGTCATACGTGCTTCAGAGCTGCTTGCTTGTCAGACGTTACAATACATGAGATGGTGGCTAATTGAGGCGGTGGTGGAAGTACTGCTGAAGGTGACTGCATTATACTAGCAAGTTTTTTTTAGGATGGTTTGCTGTCTGGAGACCTTACTGAATGCCACCAATCTCAGACATGAAAGCAGTGGCTACTGCTTTATTGAGGTTGTTGCTTAATGCTTTATAAATGGCAAAAAGATCACAGCTTTTTCTTCTAACATAAACATCTGAGCAGGCATTTATGTATTTTTGGTTACTGAGTTTGTTATTTAATATTAAATTGTTAACTGCAAGGCAAGCAAAACTGAAGTGGAATCATAGAGACATGGTGAATATGGAACCCCAAATGTTACTTGGTAGTGATATATACATTGCATCATTGCATGCATTGATAGGTGTTACACATGAACTGCTTCCTTGTCTTTGGCTCGTGTTCTATGCAGCTTAGGATATAATTTCTCAGACAATTGAAGTTCTTAATTAAATGTGCTCATTATTTCAATTTATTTACCTATACTTCAATAAAGATCTGCCTAAATTGTGAAGTAAAGTATGAGAGAAGTTAAGTTTACTGCTAATGCATTTTTAAGACAAGAGAACTACCTACCATAGTCTTGAAGTAAACCCTTTTAGTAGAGCAATGACACTCTGATTAAATAACTAGTGAGTTCCCATTTGTTACCATTAACCTATTTGTAATTAACAAACAAAATTTCATCCCCCACCTTTTCCAATTGACTTACAGGGTTGTATACTCCTGACTTGAAAGCACCTTTGAAAATCAGATCTTCTTCAGAAGAGTCCTACAAATCCTTGTATTTTGTCACTACCTCTCACGCATTTCCCACTTCAGTTACCATCTGTAGCTATCACACCATGTCAACAATGTGCTCTTTCTCACCAGGTGCGAAGAGCATTACTATTCATGTTCTTTATTTTCTTAATTACATCTTGCATTTCTAGTTACTCTGCCTCAGGTATCTTAAGTATTAATCACTTCACAGTCACTTGTGCTAACCTGAACATGGCTCTCCACTTACCTCCCCATCATCAACAAACCCAAATGCACTGATTACATATTTGAAAGCAGACTGGCATGCTGTTTTTTTCACTGTGACAGTTTTTTTCAAATGTGTACAAACCAGTCTCAATCTTCAGTTCATTTCCCCTCCTCAGACATCTTTTGCTGTATTAACTTGTCCAGTAGACATGCAAAGAAAAATGTTCTTTATAAAATTACTTGCAGTCTCTCTGGCACAGCTTTTATTAACCCTCTCCAGGCTCATTTTATCTCATTAAACTTGTTTCACATTTTCTTCTCTGGGAAATAACAGTCATTCCCTCTGTTATTAACGGAAATACTGCTAGAAAGCCTTCAGTTTGTACTCTTGTTCCATAACACATGTATTCTAAGTGGGTTAAGTTTAGGAAACAGCAGAAAGAGACTTCTTCCTGAGCTACTTAAACTGTTGCAATTTTCTGACAGCATTAGGAGTAGGAAGAGGTGACAGGATGACTCATTTCGTTATACTGGGTACTGAACTGATGCAGCACTGGAGAGATGAGATCTACCTATTCAACTGAATTGCTGGAGTCTGCTTTTGGGATAGGAGCATTGCTTTCTTATCTCCATGTCATGGTTTAACCCTAGTCAGCAACTAAACACCACGCAGCTGCTCACTCACCCTCCCTCTCCGGTAGGATGGGGGAGAGAGTTGGGAGGGCACAAGTAGGAAAACTCATGGATTAAGATAAAAACAGTCTAATAATTGAAATAAAACAAAGTAGAACAGTAATAATAACAATGATAACAACAACAATAATAGAATATACGAAGCAGGTGATGCACAATGCAACTGACTGCGTCACCGACTGATGCCCAGCCACCAGAAGCCCCCTTTTCCCGGACCATGCCTCCTAATTATATACTGAGCATGACATCGCATGGTATGGAACACCCCATTGCCCAGCTGCGTCAGCCACCCCGGCTATGCCCCCCCTGCCCCAGCTTCCATGCACCTGGCAGAGCATGGGAAGCCGAAAAGTCTCTGGTGAAAGCACCACTCCGCAACAACCAAAACATGAATGGGCCATCAATGTTCCTCTCATACCAAACCCAAAACACAGCTCCCCCCCAGCTACTGGCAAGAAAGTTAACTCTGTCCCAGCCGGAACCAGGACACTCCACTGTCCCCAAGAGGTTTGAAATTGTTCATAGCCGACAGTATGTTTACCTGGCAGTTCTCACACAAGCATGCAATTATTGTTATGGTAACATTAGCAAACAGCGCTCTAGGCATTGCTATGGACATTCCTCTAGCTTTTTATTTGCCGCTTAACTTTTTAACAGGATGTATTTTACCACCTTTCTGGGAACGTTCTATATTTAACAGTATGCTGCAATATTCCTGCTAGGTCAAGAAGATAGCATTGCACTTCAACAAAAAAAATGAACACTTTAGATGTATATTGGGGGATAGCAATGAGAATGAGCAGAATTCTACAACACATGACCATCAAAGAAACACTGAGTGAATTGGTATTACGGAGAGTGAAAAACAGAAAACTGAACAGAGTTGAATTAACAGTTTTCAAGTACATAAAAGGCTGCTTCAGAAAGAAAGAGAATGATCCATTCTCTCTGTCCATGGTGAATAGGTAAAGAAATACTGAGCTAAAGCTGCAGCAAGAAGATTTGCTCTAAGTCCTAATGTGACATTGGTATACGTAAGAAGTTAATTATCACCTGCTTGGTACTGGCTCAGCCATTCTAGCCAGGTTCTTTGGGGTTTGCAGGCTGGTTCTGTGAAATACATTACTATAACAGGTTTTTTTGTTATTTCAATTTTAAAAACTCTTTGATCTTGTAATTAAATTGTGGCCCTGTTTTATTAGGTGTCCTATAAGCACAAAAACAATCCCTGCCCTGAAGTGACAACTCAGAGAGTATTAAGACCCATTATTATTGATTTTTTGCTTTGTGGTAGCACCTAAAAATGCCAGGAATGGCTTCAACTCCTCTGTGTAAGACAGAGTATACATACCTGACCATCACAACTATCCAAGGGTGTTACAGCTAAAAGGCTTTCTGCTCTGTAATGGTATAGAACAAGGTCTCTTCAGGTTCTCAGGCAACCATTGCTCATGGTGTGGAGCAATGTAGTTGCAATAATTGGTGATCCTATTTTAGGCATTGTCTTCCATAAAGCTTTTAATTCACTAATTTGTCATTTTTCCTTTGGACAGCCGTGTGAAAAATAGATTGGTTACAACATATACATGCAACAAGAGTAAGTCTCCATTCTGTTGCCACTCAGAATGGAAAAGATGCAAATTTTAAAACTACACAAATCCACTCATAATTTAAGTAGCTTCTTAAGATGCTTCTTACCCATTCTTGACATCTGTTTGGTTATATTTCAGCTAAGTGTTGAAGAGCCACAGCAAAAATTGTTCATCTTTGTTTAAAGGGAGACTATTTAATCAGGATAAGTCTTTTATTTTTGTAAATAAGAAATTTTACTATATAGATGATTGAATGAGACTATCAAGTGCTTTGGCTAAGAAATTGAGTGAAGAGTAGTAATAAGTCATCATTGTTGAGATATTAAAAAAAATTGTCATCATCATGCTTTCCACTTGCACACCATCTCTCATTTAAGTCTTGAAGTGCTGAAAACAATATTCGAGAAGTTCTGCAAAGCAGATGAGTATTAGGAATCTCCCATAATATGGAGACACCAAATATACTCCTAGCCTTGAAGGGAACTTGTAAAGACACACAGAAGTTCTTACTCATGTTCTGATCAGTGAGGAACACAAGATCCAGTAAGAACAATTCTGCTTATATTCTTGAACTCCTGTTGTCCTGATTTTTCTTTCAGAAAGATGGATGCTGTTCTACTAACGTATGAAACTCTATCTGAAATGTTTAACACTGTTTCTATGCAAGCTGGTGGAAAGGATTTGTGAGTGACCAAACTATAGCAATGATATGCAATGGCTGCACTTCAGAAATGTTTACTCTTTCAGGAAATAATTGGTTCTGCTGTAATTTCCTATCTAAGTGTAGGGAAATAAATGCAATTTTTTCCAAAGTCAAAGAGATTTTTTAGGTAACACCATAAAACTGTATTTACCATAAGGAGAAGAACTAGTTCCATTAAGTTTGATATTAGAAAAGATAAAAAAGACTTTGGACTATGGAATAAAATTTCTTCCCCAAATATTACTCCCCATTGCAGATTGTTATTATCTAATGCACTCCCAAATGACTCGTGCTCCAGAATAATCAATGTCTTGAGAGTAAGTTTTAAGACTCCTTTTGCAAGATATGGATGCATTTAAATTCTGCAGACCTTGAAATACATGGGTTATACTTACAATACTATATGCAAAAGATTGAGTGAGGAAATAACAGGCTTCCTGCTTCATTCATTCTGAGAAGGCAACTCATTTCAGCTGTAAATCTGTTCTTGTATGACTGATGTTTAAATTGACTAGTGCTAAAACAGAAATACGTGTCATCTATTGCTGATATTAACTCAGTTTGATTTTAGAATGAGATGAATGCTTCATTTTTTTAGATTGTTAACTGTAACAAACAAGTACTTAATGAGCAAAAGAATGAAAAAATCTGTGTTTCTAGATTTCAATTTTGTGCTTGTTTGACTGCAGTTTCTAAGAAAGTGCTGACTCGACTCTGAAGATGTTTATTTCGTCCTGGCATTTATAAGGTGTCCATATTGATATACAGGATTTTGTCATGGACCTGCACAGCCGGATAGAAACTGTATTTATTCCATTTGCAGATAACCCAGCACTAAGAGGGACTACCGAGAAGTTGGAGAAAAGATGAGAATTTAGATAGGGAAGATTCTACTCTTACAGGGAAGATTCTACTCTTACACACGAAGAATCATAAGCACAGGATAGATCTGGTTGTTAGTAACAGCTCTGCAGAAAAGGACCTGGCAGAACTAGTAGATCATACTGTCCTCGTTCCGGCTGGG
>VZTQ01005226.1:3086-88191 GCA_013400755.1 Pelecanoides urinatrix
GGGGGTGGGGGAGAAAAAAAGAAAAAAAAAATCCAGTCAAAGCTTGAAATAAAACCTTCACCTACATCCTTGCAGGCACCATTGACTTGACCTAATCTAAATACTTCTGTTGCTTCTGAGCATCTTGCCATTCCTTTCCAAATCGTCGTTTAAAAAGCTAAAGAAGTCCTTCAATATGAAGCCCCACATACCTCTAGCCAAAGCTGAAAGTTCACCATTTGTTCCTATTCCTTAATTTCAGCTGCAGTTTCTAATCTAAAACAACTCTCTCTTTCTAACCTCCTAATAAAATCATGACCTTTTCTTCATCTTTTTTCATGGGACTTTTTCCAAAAGCTTTTGAAAATCAAAAGAAATTAATCCTATGGAGTTAGGGAGAGCAAATAGCAAAATGAGTCAAGAACAGAAATTTACTCTGGCACCTGCAGTTTGATATAAACTATAAATGTTATGCCTGCTGTTTTTTAAATATTTTAACAAACACTAATGGATTTATTGAAATCAGAATACAATTCTGCATTGCATTAATAATACAGTCCTCCAGAGCACTGGTTTTGTTCTTTCTTCATTTGCTAAATTGAGATGAGAACATTTACCCAACTCCTTTGCAAGACACCATCACACCTACAAGTGGAAAGTGCTGTATAAGATACACATAATGGATGCCTTTTAATTTGTTCTTTGTTGCTAGAGATAATGGCATTACAAATTTGAAAACATACTTTAGTTTAAATGCAAGGTAAGATGATTCCAAATCTATTATCATTTCTCATTTTATTAATTAATAGCTAAAATAAGAAATAGCTAAAAACATTTTCTATTACATTAATAAAACAATAACATTCAAATACTCTTCAAAACAACAAAAATACACATGCAACACTGCAGCCTGTAGAAAATCAGCTGAACTCCATAACACATCAAAATATTTTGCTGGTAATGATGCTGAGATTATCTTCTAAACCATGAACAACCTCATCACATGTTCTTTTGTTCAAATTATTCAGACACGCCTAAGAAAATTTTATCTCCCTCAAAAATCAAAGATAAACTTTTCCCATGCACATTTAAGCTTCTATAGGAGAGAATGTTGCCATTGAAACTATTTTTAAAGCTTACTTTAAACTACTGAAGCCTCATTTTGTGGCTCTGTATAGCCCTAAAGAAATAATTTTCTACTTCTATAAACTCCTATTTGTGATCCAGTCATGAACCCTTTCAACCTTTAGGAAGCAAAAATAGCTACCAACATTTGAATAAAGAAGCAGCATAAAAATGCTTTAACAGTTTTCAGGAATGTCTGAAATTACCTTCCCAAATGTAACAATGACATGAATCACAAACTGGGTCCCAATTTTTCAAGCAGGTGCACAGTAAGCAGAATTTTGCATCTTTGCAAAACCTTGCCGAAATCAGTGAAAGGCTCCAGCTGGATCCAAAAAATCACAAAGGCTTATACTAAAATGCAACACTGCTTAACGTCCACTGTTTTCATTAACACATTTTCTATGATGGACTGCATTCTCCAAAACATTTACAAGGGCCTTAAGGCTGGTAGGTATGTTTGTTGCTTTTCTTAAAATTAACAAAACAAAACATGATTTCTTCTTAGAAAAAAGGGTCTCAGATTATTGGATCAAAATGTGATTTTAATACTCAGTGGAGCAAGCTCTCTCTAAATGTTAAGGAGAAGATAGAGAGGATAATCATTTCAAACTACAGCAATACAGACATTAGGCACATAGCTTTGGAAGCAAAATAGTTCAAGCACAACTTAGCTTTTCTACTAGTGGTAAAGACCATTCAAAAAAATGGAAGTCACTAACTTTGGGCAACACCTAAATTTGAATCATCTTAACCTCAGCCTTGTTGAAAAAAAATCAATAGCAGCCTTGCTAGAAACATTACTTTCCAACATTAAGGGACAAAAAAAGCATTTCCAAATGGCCATTGGGCTGCAGTGTACACTACTGGGACTACAACCGAAAAAACAGAAAAAAGCACAAGCAAAGCTCACTGCTGTGCCAAAGAAAACAAGTATCCACACTTGTACAGCACTTAACCACAGATGCTTTTCATGCTATTTCACTGATACTGATTAAATCACTTATCACATAGATGTGCCTTTTCTTTTTTTTTTTTTTTTTTTTTTAAAATACAGAGTAGGGGATGAAAGTTGCATGCAACTTCAGACAATTTATAAGCAGTCTGGCAAAGATATGTGGAGCAAAATTCTAAACTTAAGCACAAGGTAAAAAGGTAAATGCACCTGTGCGTGTGGCAGATCATTTCAGACTACACTTAATAGGTAGAAGGGAAAAAGATTAAGCAGTAAGAGATACTAGTTGGTTTCTAAGTTCCAACTGAGATACCATTTATCCTGGAAATAAAGGCTAGAGAGGGGAGCAGGAAGAAGGATGTGGGAAAGAGATACTTTATGAGAGTAGGAGTTTGAAAAGTTACTTGCTTTGGTAACACAGACTGCATGTCCTAAAAGCCTTGATGTAACAGCCAAGTCTGTTTTGTGCCTGTAAAGAGGTGTAATTAAAGGTGCAGCAACTGAATTATGAGTTTATTATCAACATAAGGCATGATGGGAAGAGCTTTTCCAAGCAGCATTGGCAAGAATAGTTTCATTAGCTTCATGTTTAATTAGATGTCCAAATGATGGAGAGTGAGAAAAATCTTTTTCGTGCTTAAATAGAGGTTAAAGTAATCAACCAGTCCTTGCCTAAGTCTTTACTGATGGGACATTAGCATCATTAGGCATGAGTTAGCAGTTATGAATTCAGCATAGAAACAACAGAGTAATATTAAGGCAGGGCTTATTGGTGCACATTGCTTACTGCACTGTGTTTGCCAAATTACAATGTAAAATTCTGAAATTCCTCCAAGAGGCAGAATTCACCTGACTATAACAAATAGGTCAAATGATTTATAGGTATTTCTGAAAAAGACAGTTCAAACCAAACACAAAGATCAGGACACTTGTAGCTCAGCTAGCTTAATTTGCACTGCTGCATGACTATTCTCGATACAGTGTTTGGAAAATTTCTGACTGATGTCACAGATCCATCTCTTCTTCAGCTCAGGACATTTCCAAGCATTTGATCCAAACAGGTGTGATGGTTGTCTTTCCCTGCTTGAGAGTTTTCAGACACTGTGGAAAAGGAGGGCAGCATCTTCTATGATGCTATGATCTTCACTCCCAGCCACCCAGAACCCTATTTACTGCTGGCAGCGGGAAGGCTGCTTGCTGTTCCCAGGCCAGCCTGAAACACTGCAACCCCTTCAAACTGTCCCACAACTCCTTTTCAGGTTGCAACCAAGTTCAAGAAGCACTACTCCCAATCTCTCTATCAAAAGCTGTTCTGCATCTCTGACAGTACTCGTTGCCCTTCTTTGTGCCTTTTCAGTTCTATCAGTCTTGCAGGTAAAGACCAGAACTGCCCGTGTCATCCAAGTTGCTGGCATACTATAAACTTACAAAACTGCTATTTCTTACTCCTTTCACGCTAATTCTTAAGTGTTCTACTTGTATTTTGATCACCACCAACTGAGTTTATGTTTGCAAAAAGAAGGGATTGCTAGTGATGTCAAGATCTCCTTTCTTAACAGACCCCACTGCTGCATGTGTATATTTAAGGGTATATATTACATATGGCAACATTGGTGTGTTTGTACAGATGTATACACATGTGTGTATAAAAAAATTTAACTCATCAACATTTAATCTCACATGCTGCTTTGCTGCCTTGTCACTAAGGGTCAAAAGTCTCCCTGCAACTTTTCTCACTCAGACTCGATAATTTCATTAGTCTTTTTCCAGAATAGTAATAACAGTTTTTAAAGGAAATCCACTAATAACCTCATACTAAGGAAAGTGATCATTTAGTCCTACTTTTCTCCCTGTCCCATTTTTTTAAAAATCAGTAATTAATCCATGAAATACATTCCCTCTTATTGCTCAACAGTTTCATTTCCTCAAGAGCCTCCACTGCATGAACTCCCTGAAACCCTTTTAAATCCAAGTGTAGTACGCCCACTTGATGACCGTAACGCATACACTTCTTGGCTCCTTCAAGGCCCTCTACCTGACTCGCAAGGAGTGACTTTGCTCTCCAAAATCATGTTGATTCCTCCCCAGTCTTACTGGTGTGAGTATGACTATTTCCTTTATCAACTTTGCCATTCATTCAGTATAGAAGTCAGCCTTCCTGGTCTGCAGTTTCCCCCTTCCTGCATCCCCTTTTAGAAATCAGCATCGCATATCAAATTTGCCCGTTTTCCTGGTACTAGGAACAATTTAGGAGACAGTTTTCATATCACGGTTCAATGATTTCATTTTTGAGTTCCTGTGGAACCTGTGAGCAATTGCCACCTGGTCCTGAAGACTAATTTCTCTTTTTTACTGATTTAGTCTAAAACTTACTCTTGATGCTTCCAATTAAGGCGGCCCTCACACAGTGAGAGACTGATGTGAAAACTCCCCTAAACTCTTCCCCCTGCAAAACGAAAAGCCAGTGCAAAAAATTTATTTTGCAGTTATTAACTGGCTTTATCTTCTGGAGCGCTCCTTGTCCATCTTCCTCTTTAGATAGCACACTCAAAGACTTTCCAGAAAGCTTCCTCCTCCTGACATCTCTGCACAAAATTTCATTTGTTTTTATTAATTACTCTCCCCCCCCATCTTTAAGGAGTGCTTTAGCTGTCCTAATTCACTGGTAAATTCTGTCACCCATGTTACAGAAAACCAAAGTGATCAAAATTGAATTGCTAGGCATTCCACAAGGAACCTTCACTTTCATTTCAAATCCTAGTAATAGGCTACTTCCTCTCCTTCCCTGCACATTTAGATGACCAAAAAAACCAGTTAACACTAACAGTACCCTCACTGTCATCTGAATTCATACAAATGGGACAGTTTAACCCTCCAAAGCATCATTTCAGCTTTTCTGCAAATTCAGTAAACATGACT
Organism: Pelecanoides urinatrix; assembly: GCA_013400755.1. Classification (NCBI taxonomy): domain Eukaryota; kingdom Metazoa; phylum Chordata; class Aves; order Procellariiformes; family Procellariidae; genus Pelecanoides; species Pelecanoides urinatrix. The sequence goes on from VZTQ01005226.1 coordinate 8,065, forward strand.
GAATTGGTTTGGTTCTAACCATGTTTTCTTAAAGCTTTCTCCATAAAGCAGCTCAATTTTTTTTCCTCTTTAAAGTATAAACTACTGAAGCTGTGGCCAAATGTTTGACTCAGATTTTCAAAAATCAAAGGGGATATGCCTGCAGGAAATTCTTCTTATACGAAAATAACCACATTCCAATAAATTGCCAAAAGTGTTTCAGATATAAGTAATTTACCATCACTGATTTACAGAAGGGCACATCACCTACACAGGAGCTTTCAAATGACTGGAATGAAATATGACCCTGTATTCATGGAACATCCTGAAGTCTTCCAGAGCTGATGATAAGATGAATAATACCAATAATGAACGATGCACTGCTATTTTTTCATTACTGAGTAATTAACTTTAGAAGTCATTAGGCAATTTCAGATTGTTTAAAATGAGATGCTGAGCTGCTGCTGCTGCTATTTTTTTTTTAAGCTTCAGATTCCTGACTTCAGCCTGAAGTTATGCAATACTGTAAAAGCAGATCCCTCTGGTTTCCAAGAATAGTTTTACTGAGTATACAATTAACTAAGCCAGAACCCAGGGGTTCTGCAAATGACATACTGCCATTTATTGTTTATTATTTCTCCTGTAAACCTGATTATTTCACCAATAAACCTTATTAACTGAGGTCCTGTAGAAAAAGAAAATAAAGACTGCAAGTAATACTTTGCTTGTGCTCTTGGTTGTGTACCATAATGTTCTGCTACATTACCCGCTGCAGAAAATTAAATTATATGCTTACTTTATGAATTTTCTCACCTGCCAACACTGGAAAGAAGGCTGGTATATTAAAGAAGTTCACTTATATCAAAGGTTATCATTAAGCACAGATTGGCAAAAGATACTGCAATTACCATTTTATTGGCTTTCATTAGCAAAAGGAAACAGCAAAAATATATATTACTACTAAGTATTCTATGACTTAATTCAGGAACATTTACTCTGCTTTTTGAACTTGCAAGCAGGCAATATAAACGTTTAGTTTAATTGTCAAAATATTCAATGTAAATTCAGTTACAATATCAATTTCCATTAAGCTAATCCATTACATTTTGGACAGATTTACTGTAATGCTATAGGAGATTTCACCACCAGAAGGGATTGAGAAAGCTCTCCTAGAAAACCTCCAACGGGCCTACAGTGCACATAGCAGCTCATCAAACAGAGAGAGAGCGGGGCGCCTTTGCACATGATGCAAGTTCTCAATGAAAACTCTCAGATCACCTTCTGTAACAGGATTATCTCCCCTGATATACCTGATCTTCATTCAGACAAAGAATTGAAAAGCAAGGTTAAAACACAAACAGGTCTGCCCTTACTGAGCCTAAGCTCCTCCGTCTCATGTCAATCAAACTGAGCCCCCATATGCCAAGCCAACCTAAAGGTAGTTTTGTTGTTACTTGGATCTCTATTTGTTCTGTGCAGGAAATACCATCTTCCATTACTTTTGCAAAATGGAGGTACGGAGAAGAACGTTGGTTTCTGTACCTTCCTCAAAAGGACTGTTTAAAAATTTATTTTTAATGGTAAAGCAAACAAAAAAGGTAAATTAACAACCCTACCACTGTAACATAACCAATATAAAATCCTTCTATGATAAAAAAATGAATCATATTAGAAATACAGAAATTTTAATTGCAAACATCTGTGTAATTTTACAAAAAGAAGGCAGAAAACCAGAAGAGTCATGTGCAGCACAGCAGGACAGAACTGCTCCATTTGATCAGTATGGAAAACCACATGAATGCCAGAATAAAGACTGGACAGAAAAAGCAGCATCCAAGAACTTGTAGTATTTTTACAATACCAGTTTACTCACATCATCTTTCTAACATCTTAGGGATGCTAGGACATGGCACTCCATCAGGGCAAATGAAAACTGTTTCTCAACCACATTTTTGAATTTTTCATTTTTAAAGGAGCAGGTTTCAAGTGTGTAATAAACAGCTCCACCTACTGTCCCAGAAGCAAGGAAAGCATTTCCCAAATCTTCATCACCAGGCTGCAGCAAGTACAACAGATCTCTTACAAACCCCCTTCCATCCTGCCCCTTTGTAATGAAGGGCTAGATTTGAAAAACCTTAATATCAAAGCAAAAAGAAAAAAAGAAGCACTCATGTATTTTCCCACTGTGAAGTTCTTCAGATCTCCTTTAGGCAGCTGAAGGTCCAGCCCGGCCAGAAAAAGCATAAGAAACCCACTGAGATGCAGACCCTCCCGCTCAGCTCCTGACACAGAGCCCTCCAAGAGAAGGGAAAGACGTTCCCCAGCAGGTCCTGGTTTCTTGATATCTTGCAAGAACAGCTGCCTCTCACTGCCAGTGTCTGCCTGCCAGTGAGAAAAACACATCTGCCTGAAAAACACTAAAGTACTACGTAGGCCAAATCAAAGCTTCACGCAATCTGTTTTGCATTTTTTCTGAATTTTGAACATGCAAGGTTCTTGAGTGCAAGAGGGAGCGTATCCAGAAACAGAGACAGAGACAGCCAGCTTGAATTTGGATCTTCTGCATGACGTGAGGAGCAATGCTGTACCGAACCCTACCAAATCAAGGGACAAAATTCACTTGATCAGTTCCTACAGTCTCACAGTAGCTCAGATGTTTTAATGCATTGATCACTTTTACTCATCTTTTCTGAGTGAAACTCTCCTTATAAACAAATCAATTATAAATGGAAAAGAAGGAAAGACTGTACTCCCTTTCCTTTCAAGTATCAGAAAAACATTCAAATACTACAGTGATATGGTATTCAGAAAAATACAACTAGGGATCTTTGAGACTGTGCCCCAAACTATGGTTTGTAACACAAGATTCTTTAAAGGGTCTCCAAGTAGGGAAAAATAACAGTTTATTTAACCTAGTGTTTTAAAAACCAAAAGTTTCCTATTTTAAGTAACCAGTAACTTAACAGATACAAAATTAACCCTGATACTACTTAAATGCTCTATAGGACAGACAGATTTCTTATTGTTCCAATTGAACAAGTACAGACCACCTGTAACTCCTACTCTAATCAGCAGGCTTTAAGCACCTTTGAACAAATAGAGCTACTAACCAGTTTGTGAAAAAAGCAGAGCACAACTTGTCTGGCTGCCTATTTGGGAAATGTCATGAGACTGCTCTGCTGCAGTGTCCTGGCAACATTCATCACCAGCTATCACTCAAGGGTGGGATGATGCCACTACATTTGTAACTACAACCGGCTGTTACAAATTACTGTGACTTAAGATGGAAAAAAACCCCTTTGTGCAGAGAAGATAAATATTTGGGAATTTTTTTGTGGAGTTTTGGGGTTTTTTGAGTTTGTTTTTTTTTGTTTTGTGGGGTTTTTTGTTTTGTTTTTTTGTTTTTTATTTTAAAGTCACATAAGACTAGAATGATTCAAATAAATAGCATTGAAGTTAACTTTGCTGAGAGCAACTTCTGCTCACATGCCAGCCAACTGGCATGAAGAGTCATATCAACCGATTGTAATACACCTACTAAAGGGAAGAGTTGTGCTGGGAATTTGAGAATAGCCCAGCTTAATTTGCTTTCACCAGGTGACACCGAAGTAATGACATTACAGGAGGGAGGTGTGCAGAGCAGAAGTCACAGTAGCAGCATACGGCTTCTCTTTCAAACAGTCCCGCCATCTTCCCCCAAAGCTTCAGGCTGGATCATCAGTCACACTACTTCACCCTGATTTTCACTGCTTCTATAAATGTCATCTGCCAAATTTGGAGCCATCAAATGCAAGGCTTACAGTCCAGAACACAAACTTGCAATGAATCTGGCAAGATCCTTATCCTAGCACTCTTTCTGTCTCTCTGACTCGAGTCTGCTTTAGCTCCTAAGTTTAGGATCTGTCACTATATCAAGTAGATGGCACTACAAGCTTTGGCTGAGTAACAGTGGGGCACACACTCAGTAAGAGTATATTCCAATAGCAGCACTGCTCAGAAGAATGCATAAACTAACAAAACAACCTAACTCTTTTAGGAAAAAGCAGTGACACCTTCGTACCCTTTGCAAGGGAAGCTAGCCAGATGGGCAAGTGCAGTTACTGGCAGCACACTGATGCCAGGAGGGACTTTCAAAAACAGAAGCTGCAAGATTGAGACTGTCATTTTTTGTAAATACAGACCTGTTCAATAAATATGAAAACTTTTTCTGTGAGGAGGAATTTATATTGAATACCTGGTATCATAAAATATTTTTCCTTAATTATTAGGATAGCATGTGGGAATGTGTCCATTCCAAGGAAGTTACAACTTTTCCCCTTCCCCAGCAGTGAAAACACAGCTGGCTGGAGCCTGGCTTCACCTCAGGCGCCCACTAGGACTGTCCCACCTTAAGTTATGCCTTGCCACAACAGCATTCCCCTTGCCTGCTATTATCTAGCCTCTCTCAAGCACACTGGGACACACAAGAACTGAGCACATTGGTAGGTGGAAGCTGCACACCTTGCTTCATGCTCATCAACACTACACCGAGGGGAGTTCAAGCTGACTTTAACAGCATAGACAGTAGCATCTATGCATACAGGGCAGCAGAGACCCCCCACAAAGCGATGCCAATAAACATTTTGGTGCATTGACACTAAATTCCATGCAATTTCTGCTACTTTGCAAACAGGGATACCTGAATTAGCTCTAACATCGGGCACTACCTGAGCTGATGTGACTGTAGTGAAGATGCAGTTTTCCTGCTCCATCTTGTTTTGATTTCCATGTCCAATCAGACAGAAAAGCTACGGCTATTCATTCACATATGCCACTTAATATTTGTGTCACTGACCACTGCAACACAAAAGCTCAGCAAATTCAGCAGTGAAAAACAATCAATTTAACAACTCAGCTCTAAGGAAGCAGAACAGGATTCGGACATTTGCTATTTGGACTGAGACTTTTACACAGCAGATCTCCAAGTCACTGCACGTGTGATCAAGTTTCCTTAATGTGCGCCATGAATCTATAAACTACCGTCTACTGCTGCAGCAGAGTAAGTAAACAGACTGTCCTCCTTTAGAAAAGTACAGTCAGACAACACTCAAGACCCATGAGCACACTGTATCGGTGTCCAGCAAGAAAGTTCACACAACCTGTTTCGTATAGCCCTTTGAACCCTGTGAGAAATGCAATCCCAGGCAAAGCTTTAGCATCACTGCAATAAAAGTATCCATTGCAATTAAAACTAGTGTTAGTAATCTTATACTTCGCATGTCTCTCAGTTTGAATACATTGGGTCAATCCTCATTTTGTTCTTTCTTATGGATAAACTAGGCAAATCCTCTATTTCTTTAAACGGGTAAAATGTCAAATACTGTAAAAATCTGGCAAACACTAAGTGTCTAAAAGTCAGTGAAACATATGGCCTGACTCACAGAACATACTAAAAAACAAAAATCAATGTATTATTTCCTCTCTTTTCTGTAATGTTCTCTTTTGCTCAGTACAATAAAGCAATTCAGTAAAGGTACCTTAACACTGAATTCAGATTAGTGTTCTATGAGATATTTTAATATAATTTTATCAGAAAGAACAAACTATCATATTCTGAAACAGATTTAGTATTTACATCTATTATAGATTTTTATTCTCACACACTGTAACATGATTAACTGCATAATTCTAACATTCTCAAAACATGTAAAAATATATCATAAGACAAAAAATGTGGGGGAAGAAATAACACATACACAGCACCAAGAACAATGTGCATAAAAACTTAGTTTGTTATTGGCATCTTTATTGTGAAAAGAAACAAAGAAAGCTGTGTTGTACTGAGAAAAGTAGTAGTAGCTGTTCAGATGCCAAGCCTCAAGGGCTCCATACGTCTTATCACCTCAAAATCTTGAGTTTATTAAATCCCAGAGGGGAAAAAAGTTCATAGCAGAAATCAAAGTCATGCCTGTGTTTTCTTCTTTAAAAAGAAACAAACAAACAAAAACCCCAAGAACAAAAACACCTGCACATGGGAAGACCACTCTGGCTGCATCTAGACATGCATCCTAAGAAGGGTCAGAGCACAGGCTAACCAAATGTCCAGATTAGGTCCATTAGAGCATAAGGGTGAGTTTCTCTAGGTTTCCTCAATACAAGAATCACTCCTGATTCAGAAAAAGCACAACTCCTCTCTCCCCCAATCCCTTACATATGCAATGGGGATACTTTAGAACACGTTAAGAAAATTAAATTTACTTAGACCAATACACAGGCATGATGGGGATTTGGGCCATTAGAGCATATTTTTCTTTTTTTATTTTTTATATAAAAGAGCAGATACTTCAAATACCAGAACAATTCTGAACTTTCAAAAAAGTCTGTATTGTGATACAGTGGAGATACTCAGTAAGTATGCACTGCTGAAAGCTCGTATAAACAGCCAGTTGACAACAACCATCATTAGTTCTTGGCCTGGACTAAATGGACTAACTGCCTGGGAAAGGCCAGTCCACAGATTACTAACAGTCTCGATGCCTAATGATCACTGATATTATTAAGTTATAACATTTCATGATACAACCATGATTTACATCTTATCAGTGTGTTTCAGAATATAGTGAAATACTGCTTGTACTTCACATTTTAAAGAAAAGATCAGGGCATGGTTCTGTTTCTCACAGAGGTTAGATGAGAAAACATTGCCATTCATTTGGTACTGGATACCTTAAAACATCATCTGGCTAATTTTCAATATCAAGACATTTTACTACCTGGAGCCTTGGTAGCAATTACCTGCAACCTTGATTGCTGCAGACGCATTAAGAATGAAAAGATAATGTGAAACAAGAGAGGCTAAATCAAATTTTTCCTTATGTGTTCATAGATCTTTGTATTTCATTAAACTAAACTCTAAGCTTTTGTGGCTGACAGACAAAAGGATATTAATTACAGAAAGTAGGTATTTATGGTCAAAATTTGGTACTGTTTTTTCCCAAGTAATATGGCCATACAGTATCTGGGCACCTTGTATTCACCCATATTTTTCTTTTTTTTTGATTAAAAGATTATTTTATTAAAAATTCAAAACATGGAATTTCAAACAACTTCTCTCAGTTATCTCAATACTAATTCTCTCAGTTATCTTCAGTGTCCTCCTGTCTTTGTCCTACTAAAGAACAGGTGACTAAAAAGTGCTTTGAGCAGCAGAAGCAAAGATAGAGGCAGCTTGTTTGTCTTGGTGTTTCACATGGCACACTGGGACAGAGAAATTTCTACTTTTTGAGGATGTGCATGTCAGGTGGCCAGTCACCCTAGATTATACATGAAGACTTATGGTAAATTGGGCAGGGAAGGGTCTATATGAGGTCATTCAGTTCATACCTCCTCCCAAGGCAGAATCACTTACATCTATATAGCTTCTAGTGAATATTTCCTTACTCTTAAACACTTTTAGAAATGGAGTTCCTGCAGTCTTTGTGGGTAAGCACTACAAGGTCTCACTACCCTCAGTGTTTAAGGGAGCTTCCCACTGTGTATCCTCATCTCAATTTAAACCCATTAATTCATATCCTATGACCAGCTGTTTAGCCCCTCTCTTATTCCAATAATCTTTTTACTTATTCAGTCTATGCAGTACATGTCAGCCTGAATGTGTTACCCTGTAGGGTCTTTGAAGTATAATAGCTACAAAGTATTTCAGACTCATTCTTTTGTGCATACTGTATTTATTTCACCTAAGTGAGGTTTCTCTGTGTTACAGAGCTGCTGTTCAATAAGCATTCAGGCTAACAACTATAGGAGCTGTACACCTACTGAAGGACAGGTCCCACATCTTTCACAGTACATCAGAAATGTCCAAATGGGGAGAATATAAGAGGACATGGGAAGACCACACATGCTTATGTTTTCTAATTCAATACGCTTTGACCTTCCTTCTTTTCATGTGACGGTTAGGGATCATTCATCCTTTTGAGGCGTTCATGCAACTGCCTTTCACACCTTACTAAGTCTCAGCCAAAACAAGCTTTTTATTTAAGAAACTGTGTAAAGTAGCAGCTTGTATGATATGTCTTATGAGATACAGTGAATTAAGTTTGATTGGGGAACTATCTGCTTTCTCTAAGTGTTACAATCAGGTCCATAACACACAAACCTGACCACATGCCACCCTCTCTTTCTCATCCACCCCACTTGGTGAAGTCCACAACACAAAGGGAAATGCACAACAGTTTGAGTCCACTTATTGTCCATCCAAAGGCTAGTAGTACACGATAAACATTTTAATGAGGTTGGAATTAGGACAGTTTAACCTCTTTGACTCAATCATACCTTATACACACTCCCACCAGCTTAGCAACAAGGCTAATCTTTACAGAGGAAAACAGGCATGGACATGAGATGGTCTACTAAAAGTTAATGTGATATTTCTCATAAAATGAAGAACTACATGAAGTATTTTGAAATCCAACAAATCTTTCTATAACTAGACTTCATTATTTCTGCTATTCTACTACACCAGCCATGAAATTAGCCTTTGTTCTGTTTTTATGTACTCTAAGGATATTGCTTTGTACTATGCACCCCACTGCCTCACTCATTTGATCATCTTTTGAACACAGAATGAAAACATTCCCCGAGTAGATCATACAAATAGGATTATTCTGAAGCAATTTAATCCAAGCTGAAACCACAAGGCACAGATGTGTAGGAGAAGAGGTCACAGAATGCTCTACTTAAAAGAGAAGGTACATGCGAAAGTTTTCCTCTGAATAGAAAGCAGTTTAGGGTTAACAAAACGGGTAAGACCACTCACATGGCATTGAAATCTGCTGCAGAAATGAATGCCAGGTGAAAATACATAACACTGAAACACTACAATTTAAGTCAATGATGTGGCATCCATCTTACAGTGATGGAGTCTTCACAGCTACTTTTAATCTTAACAATTAAAAATAATAGCTCAAGGTCTCTCTAAAGCCTTGAGTCCCTACTCATTCAAATTGATCAATTTTTTCAGGAAAGACTGTAGTGTCTTAACTAATTACTAGAGCAATGAAGATGCATCCACATTATGTTACTACACTCATCCAGCATCTCAAAATATCTTTAGGGGAGGGATCATCTTTTGCTCTGTTCTGACCAGGGATTTATGAGTAAATGAATAAACAAAGGCATAATTTGTACCTAAGGTGTTTATAACATAGACAATTCTGAAAGAAGTAGCACAATTACAGTACCCCATAAATTGTAATTTAGTAGAAAAATAAAGAGCCTTGCATGTAGAACGTACATGGACTGAAGCGACATCTTTCCACTCACACAGCTCTGGCAAAAAAAGAATCAAATTCTTATTAAAAATAATTAAAATACAGAATGGCATAGCATCAGAAATAGAGGAGATCTACAATAGGAAGTTGCAATCTTTTTACACTTTATTTTAGAAGATATTTCCTCAGCTAGCTGACTGAATTCAGATTATTTGTATTTACTTTGCACTCATATTTCCCAAGAAGGATGCTTATTGTGATCCTGGTCTGACATTGCAACAAAGAGCACAACTTTGGCAAGATTTTTTGTATCACAACAACATGGAATTAGGCTTTAACATTTGGATGGATGAAGAAAACCTGTCTTTGATTCTTTGAAGTTCATGCTTCCCCATATTCTCTCTTGTCGCCAGAGCTTGAATAAAACTTGCTTTAATAGTCTTAATGCTGCCTGAATTTTTATCATACAGCAAATTACACAATGTAAATCAAAAACAAGTATCTTTTGCTTTTGATAGAGGTAAAACATCCAACAACAAAGTGGCAAAGATGAAATGCCTTCCCTTCGCTTCTACATATATAATTACTCATGACACCTTCAGTTAACTGAATTTCAACAAAGAAGGTCAAATCATAAAGGCCTAATTAATTTTACAAATACTCAGCAGGATAAACTAAGATTTTCCTGGGGAGTTAGAGAACCTGAAAGGACTAATTAAGAACAAGAATAAGTTGTGGTAGCTTAAGTTTACGGAATTTTTGCATGAATTTTTATTCTGATCCAAACTGGCTGGAACTGACTTAAAATATTTCATTGAGTTCTAGTTACAAAGTAAACCAAGAATGTTAAAAGATTACAGAGAAATAATTATTTTCCCCAGTTCATTTATCTTTACTTCTGAGTCAAAGGAAACTCAATATTTCATCTTTGTTGATAAATAGGACAGAGCTAGTGGGTTTTACCAATATTCAGTTTTCTAGTTTTACAATACAGGGCAGTTTACTTCTATTACAGCTTCCAGAAACAAATGCCTATATGAAATTTAGACCCTTTTGAAGTGAAAAACAGGAAAGGGATATACTAGAAAGCCATAGATTCATTTAAATCCATTTAAATTTTATTCTGAAAAATAATCTGGCTGATTTCAAGATACTCTTTTCTCACCTTCATCTAAAACTGATGAAAGAAACAAAGTATCCTTAGCATGCATGGGCATGGTATGTTCAAAGCACAGACCAGTACATACAAAATTCTAGCTATCCTGAATACAGAGAAAAGCTTGGGGGAAAAACAAATCTTATTAGAAACCTAAAGTGATAAAAATCTCAGTGCAAGTTACAAAAATACTCAAATTTATATTTTACTTCAGAATTGCATGGTTCATGATGTTCAACATTTCAGGCCAGCTACATCAAGTGCATCTTTTGATGTTGTCTGCCAGTGCATAAAGTGAGATAAAAGCACAAGATCCAGTCAGCAGTCACCTGTTTCATAGTGAATAGCATTACACAATATATATAGTTCTACTTTGTATGTAGAGGACACATGATACCCTGTGAACACTAACTGTTCTGCCAACAGAGACTTACAAAACAGTAATTGTAATTAACTGCATTTTTTTCCACTGGATGGATTTCTGTACACATCACCGCGCAACAAAAGAAAATCTGATTTTAATATAACAGAATAAATACCATGTCTTAGAAGCAGGGTAACATATTACTGCTTAAATAATAGCAGAGACTGAAACTTATTGTGGGGATTTTTGTTGTGGTTTTTTTTTTTTTGCTTTAGAACAACCCTATATTATTTTTCATATCCCAGAAATATATATCTCATCTCAAGGATATATATGTCTAGGCTCCACATCACCACTGAAAATACAATATGTATTAAATAATCACAGTAGGAATGACAGTAAAAAACCAAAACAAACTAGCATGCCCTCATTTGATAAGCATGTAAACATTTTTCATCATCTTTAAAACATGTGAGCTGTAGCAAATCACTTAGAAGTGCACAGATTGCTCATAATACTCAGATATACTAGTATACAAAATTACTTTTGAAATCACACGTTGCTTTTATAACTGTTAAACTTGCAGTTATTTGCTGAATGACCTCACAACACCGAATGTGACGAATCTGGTTGCCATTACGAGACAAACACAGCTCCATGAACTCCAAATACATGGATGTTTTTGTCATACAGGAACAAACAGAAACTTTCAAATTCGATTACATAAAGCACTTCTGGTGAGCTTCAAACTTCTTTCATTTCAAATTGCTTTGACAAAAAATGAAGTCTCATTTTATTACCAACAACCACTTTGTGGATAGTCTCCCCACCACCACCAAGACAAAAGAATGTTTTTTCAAGAAATGCTATGTTTTACTTTTAACATATAGAAACAAGCCTTAGGGCTTACATTAATGATCTCCTAGACATAGTATCACAGTGTTCTTTTATTAAATATCTCACAAGCATACACAAGCATCATTTTTTTCTGAAAAAATGTACTTTTATTAAAGATATCCTCTTTTAATAAAAATATGCTCTAACCCTTGTTCTCTGGCTATTTGGGGCTGACAAACACAAAGAGAGCTTGTGTAAAGAATCAACAGCATCTGGGCAAGGAATATAAATCTCTTATAAAAATAAACCCTTAGTTATTGCTTATTTGAAGGATCATTAAAGTGGTTCTATTTATATAATCAAACAGTCAGCAAGTCCAAAAAATATCTTAAGCTACATTTATGAAGACATAGAAGTGAGGAAAATTATCTGAGTTGGTAACAAAATGTAAGGCTTTCCTGACAATCCGCTTCAATTAATATACTAGAATGCTGCTTAGGAGAGGTGGAAGTGCATTTAATCATCTTTTGTGATGGCATGCATTCTTCTCCAGTATCAAGTAGGACAGCAATCAGTTTAGAGACCCAGAATGGACAAAAATTACAAGAGGGGTCCAACTGGGGCAGTGTTCAAGGCGATACCTACAACAGTGTCAAGCCTGAGATGCCTCAGTGCAGGATATTTAGCCCTGCTCCCACAGGGTGTCTAGACTAGCTTTTCTGATGCTGTTCCTTCCAGATGTCCACAAGAGACCCTTTCTTGTGCAACAGCTGTATTTTTTTTTCAGTGTTGAAGAGGTCACCCAGTCACCTTTGGAAAGTCCTTCCTGAATACATTTGGGCTTCAATCACATCACCTTTCTTAACCTTAGTCTTTTGTCTATGAAATGGGGACAGGAGCATTTTCCTACCTCACCTTGGCCATTAAGGGAATAAACATTAAAGGTTACTCAGGTTCATCAAGGCTACAGTGACACAAACTGTGCCTTTCTTGAGTAAGGCAGGAGACATCCATCTCAGCCACATCTCCCTGAGATTAAAAACTACATCAGAGGCAAGACAGAACCTAAAATTACTTTAAAGGCAAACACATAAACAGATGGAATAAATCATAAAATAGAAAACCTAATTAAACTATTCTGGATCAAAAGCAAGGTGGCAAAATTCCCTAATATATAAAGAGTAAAGACAGTAACATTTTAATTTTCCTGATCTTTTTTTGTGTTTAGTGGTAGTTTATATGCTTTTTGCTCCACCACATTCTATTAATATGGAAAGGTTGATTCTGCATTGACTTGCTTAGTAGTAGAACTTTGTGCAATCAAAGTACAGTACTTTATCACTGAATACTTCAGGGTTTTCATCCTTTTGAACACATTATGTACATGCACATAAACTGGGAGGAATGCTCAACAGTTCAACATGGAATACCATTCACTGGCACCTACATGTCAAGCATCTTTGATTTTTTCATGGAAATCTTCCATCCCTTGCATCATGAATAACTGAACTTGTCAGCATGCAATATTAACCTGCTTACCTTTGCTAACCAATGTAGCAGAAAAAAATCACGGAGTTAGCATACTGATTACTACATTAGATACTCAGTAGCCTTATACTCCACAGAAACTACAAAGCATTTCCACTGTCATTAGTCCATTTAAGTATTACTGAAAGTGTGTTGAACTTCATACAATCGTTATCTTAATAAGGCAAACATGATAATTGGAATTTGGGATGTTGCATGTTTTAAAAGTTTTACTTTGGGGGCACGGGGGAATGGGAGTTTCCATTATATTCAATAATATGTTCTCATACAGTTTAGATTATGATTAAACTGATTAAACTTCAGCTTTTTTGTTGTGTTTAGACAACACAGTCTGCAATGAAAACTTAGCTCTATACTGTCATTCTTTTAATAACTATGGAAAGAGAGCTGGCTTGGAGGATATAACACTTGCATACAGTCAATGTAAGCACCAAAGACAACACATAAGTGATGTCATATGGACTTTTCCATATGGCTAGGTCCAAATTTCTGTGTGTGATTAATCTTAAATTGTCTTCCTAAATTAATGTAACATCTGCTCAGCTTGGGAGATCTCCCTTTGAATATTCCTGAAATATCTACCACCAGTGCTGACCGCTCCGGAACAGGGAAAAATAGAGACAAGGTAATGTACGGGTCCTAGATAATACAAGAATAAATTCAGTTGTAAAAAAGGAAGCCAAAGATTCTTCTAGGACTGTAGTTTGATTTCTTGATTTGCCATTAACAAATCTTTTGCTTCCTTCAACAGAAAATATCCAAAATACTTAATTATTCAGAAGTTATTAACATTCTGAACTCAGGGAAAAAGGCTATGGAAATGTAATTATGTATATTCAACAGTGCTAGCTTATTAGGTACATAATATGCATTTTTAAATATTGCTTAACTACAATTCCATTCTCTTGGGTAATCAAAAAACATGAAAAACACACATCTGAAATATTTACCTGAGAGAACAGAATTAGAATTTTTAATCATAGAAAATATTGCACATTCTTTACATCTGTTTAGTTATCCCATTCCCTTCTCCACTACAGTTAACCACCATAAACCTTTGCCATTTAGGGAGCAACAGTCAAAAGATCCAAGTTTTGAAATTGAAGGTTTTGGTGGTTTTTGGTTTTGTTTTCTGTGGGGGTTTGTTTGTTTGTTTTTTAATTATTTACTTTAATTGTTGATTTTCTGATTCACAAAGCTGTGTCACACTCCAATCTGTCTAGAAAGGCCTGTTTGAAACTGCCTACGATCCCATACAATATTCATACCTGTTATCAAATAATGCTCATTCTGTTGGCTTTAAAAACTTGCTCAATATGGGGAGTCTAGTATGTAAATTTTTTTTTTATTAGACTGTGATACATCCTCAACTATTGTTTCTGCCTTGTCTTCTCAGCCCGAGGCATACAAGTGCAGGCTATTGCTCCAAACCAAAGTTGAACTCCACTCTTTCCTTCAAGTACTCATAAGGAATACGTATAAGAAAAGAAAAGGAAGAACAATTATCATAGAGATAGATGAAAACACGCCAAACTGGTCCTAGTCAGGGAAGGCAACGAAGCAGGTGCAGAGCAGCTGGGTAGAGCTGCTCCCGACTCCTCCAATCCCCCAAGGCCGAGCAGGTTCTGGGGCAGGCAGAAGAAAACGCTGAGATTACTGGCCAAGAGCTTCTGCTTATGGCATGCGAAGACGCTCTGTGCTCCAACAGATCAGCTCTTGTTCGGCAACTATTCTGGAGCCTTGGCCTGCTCGAGTGATGGATCACAAGGTTATAAAAGCAGCTTTAAGTAGCCTTTGTGTTTTGGCTGTTCTAGCAGACCAGATCTAAGGGGTGAGGGGAGCAGTGTTAGAGATGAGCTGGTTTTCCTCAGCAAGAACCATGCACACAGTAACAGCCGCTCCCCTACAAAAAGGGGAGTGCACAACCTGGGCTGGGGGCTAACAGCTTAAATTCCACTTAAATCCCAAGCAAGAGGCTCAGTGAGCAATGAAGCAGCCTAAGCAGGCAGTCACACCGGAGTTACTGCTGTGGTGGCCCAAGCAAAAGCCCTGTGCTCATGGCCAAGCTCCTTGGCCAATGCTGCCATGGCTGCCAGGTTTGGCCCCCTTTCTCACGTGGGGGGTGACATCCTGCTGGACTCTGGACTGAGCACACAGTGCTGGGGTCCCTCCCAAGGTCTGCCAGCAGACTTTGTCCCCATGGCACGCTGGGCATTACTGCTACTCAGATATCCCAGACAGTAATGAGAAGCAGAACAAAGATCTGACCAAGAATCCACAGCACACTGCCTCATACCCAGAAAAACATAAGAGAGAGTAAGCCCTCATTCCCCTCCTGACACAAACTTATAATGCAGCATAGCAAGTGCTACCTACTAGATAGCCAACAGCAATGAGATATCACCAAATGAGAAACCGCATTAAAATTTAGACCACCTGATTCTGTTGCTTGATGAAGAAATCTGGTGGGCTAACTAGTTTGATTCTGCTTCTCCTGAGGATTCTCAGCATCCAGTGTTTTGCACAGCTTACAACACGCATTATCTCTGGCACCGAGGCTTTTTACAACTAGGGATAAGCTGTACTAGGCACTATACAAATGTACAGTAAGAAACATTAACTGTGCCAGTAAATGGTCCCGCCTGCTCTGCGTAGTTAGGCAAAGCACTGAGAAACAAAGAAGAGAATTAACTTGCCAAGACCCACACGACTACTCAGTCACAGAGCTCACAATGTTCTCCCAGTTCTCCCAAGACTAGAGTTGCCTTGTGTCTGGGTCACACTGTCCCCCTCTCGCAGAGATTATCTTTCCCAAGGAAGGCACATTATGAATGAAACAGGTGTGCAGAACACAAGCCCTGCAAGCAATATTAGGCAAACAGTTGGGATCCTCTGGCCCCAATAATTTTTTTCCCTAATGAAAAAAGCTTATTTCAAGTTTTGCCTGTATCCTTATCTCTATATTTAATGAGGAAGCAGCTCCTTTTCTGCTGTTTTCCAAGTCTCTTTGATCTTATGATTATGTATGTGCTGGTTGCTTGCCATTATATAGAGTCTGAAAAAGGTATATTGATGCTAGATAGCTCCAAGTACACTATGTATCCAGGAATAAAGACTAGTTACTCTTTCTGTAACAGGAATCTTAGAAGTGGTTCAAAAAGCTTGGGAAGGAGAGGAGGGACACATAAAGCTGTCCCATGGTGATTCCATGCTTGCTCCATGCCTGCACAACCCTAAACCACATGGGGATGCACAGGGAAGAAACAAGCAAACAAGAAATAACAAAAAAGTGAACACTGCTGCCCTGATGCTCCTTTTGCATCATTTCCAGTTTGGATGTACCCCCCAAATGTGAGATATATTCTTCTAATTTTGATGTCTCTCTGTAATATTGTAATAGCTGAAAAATAAGTCAGGAAAGTAGAAAGGATGGTGGGCTTTGGTTTTGGGGGGTTTTGTTTGTTAAGCTTTCTCCATTATCTATTTTGGACTCTGCTCTGCCCAGCCTAAGTACTTGCTGTAACTGTAGAAAAAGGCAGGAAGCCACAAGAAATCAGTAAGGTCATGTCATTCTCACAGCAGTCTACACTTTTCTAAGTCTAAGAGTGAAATACCCACAGCTTCCCATACTAGATACACAACCTTACAGAAATCACTTCAGGAGATACTGAAAATTAATTGCATTTGTATTTAAAATACTAGGTGGCTGGGTATTGGCTCTGTCTCGACAAATCATGGTGCTTAATTCCTCAACACCAGTGACCACAGGTACCTTGTAGATGTCTACACTTGGGCTGACACATTGTCACTGCTACAGCAAAACAAGTCTTACGTGGCCACCAGCTGCAGTGTCCTAACTAGCATGATGCCTGCAACAATTCCAATCTGGAATAATTATTTACATAATGTATGTATATACATACAAATCCATGCACACAGGTGACCCAATGATCATCGAATTAGAAGTATGCTGCTCTCAATTTTAATCAGCTGCTGTGGACTGTGCAGACAATATGGCAGCACCAATGGACCTCACCAAACACATACCTCATTCACTTGCTCTTCTCCTCCACAGCTCACAGGGAAGGATGCTGAGGGAGGATGGAGGACCTCACCAACTACCCTCCCAACCCATGCAGCTTACCATTACACTTCAGTGCAAGACATTTTCAACCTTAATGAACAAAACCAGCTCCTCTCTGCCTGTCTTCACCTGTGCACCCATACCAAAAGCAAAATTTCCTGATGCCTTTCTCTTTTAGGAAATTCTGCCCCTTCTGGCTTTCCCATACTTATTTGCTAGCTCCCCTTTTCCCTTGTACCACACAATTCTGAAGAGATGAGAGACTTGCCAAATATACTCTCACTGAATATATCTATATACCAGGACATACAGCAATGTAATAAGAAATATTCACCACCTTTTATTCAAGCCAGTGTATCCACCCTATATTCACTTTAGACTTGCATTTCATTGTTTTTTCTCTATATCGAGATGATGGTACCCCCCACCCTCACTGATGTGGTTCTGTGGTCTTTCAGGGGAAGTTACTATACTACAAATACAGAGTGATGAATTCCCCTTTATTAGCACTGCAACTATTGGTCTCAGAATTAAGTTAAAACCCTGATAATACTTCTCTTTCTAGTAACATCAAAATTAGATTCTTCTCCTCCATATCGACATTAATGTGAACACATACTACAGTTCCATGTGGCTTGACACAGACAATGCTGAATTACCCAGACTTATAAAAATCTGAAAACGAAAATGACTACTCATCGGAGGGGGGAAGAAAGATCTGCAGCTGAAACAGGCACAAGCTCTAAAAGGAAGCAATTTTGGAATTCTTTCAGCTTAAATAATCTTTACACCAGTATCTTCCTTTTTATGTTTCATAGCTCACAAATAAATTCAGAACACAGAACAAATTGAAACATTAAACATTAATTTTCAAAATACCAATTATCCTACTATCATAGGAGTTAGGTTAAAATATTTTGTATGATAATATAAAGGGAAAAATGCTATGAGCCAAAAATTTAAAGGAAAGTTAGCTTTTATTTCTTGGTATATAAGCATCAAGCATTATATTGTAACTTTTTACATTCTAAGCTTGGCTGTATCTCATTTGCTTTTAATCCATAATGTGCCAGATCTCTAAAGGATGCTTATTTGTGATGCTTTCATTAGGAAGGGTACAAATTTAGATACACTAGAAATCTGAGATTCAGGATATGCACAATTCCACAAACAAGTAGTGCTATTGAGGACCTTGAAAAGAAAGCGGTACATAAAAATAGATCTGAAACATAAACAGGAAAAACAGCCTACTTCTGTGCTGTAACTTCTCTGTACACACATACGCACGTTTGAAGTGGTGGGAAAAAACACTTTTTGGCCTGTTTCAACCAGTTACTGGAAGAATTCATTATTAGTGTTTCTGAAGACCAAAGGACAGCATCATTATTATAGCAAACAAATCTCTCAGCTGCATATTTTGCACTCTGTTCCACACTGTGGAAAACACAGTACCTTGGAAATGGATGTTTCAGAATGATTATGCTGAGGAAGGACAACCTGCTGGCTTGGGCTAAGGCTCGGACACCAGAGGTAGTGACCTGCACTGTGGAAAGCCCCTGTGTGACATCTGACAAGTCACTTCTGGCCTCTAGGCCCCACCTGTACCCCCAATTTTACCTGCTATCATATAGTCTCAGAGATGCATAGAAGGTTACACATACTAAAGATTTGAGTACCCAGATGCTACTGTAATTAAAGATTAAGTAAATACTAAAATGAAAGAGATACATAGAAAATCTTGCTGTTTATCAGAGACTACAAAGCCTTAAGAGAAAACAAGAAAATGTAATGCAAACAGGGGACCAGGTACTAGAACAGAGAGGAACTAAGTCCCTGCACATATAGCATGCAGCCATTTCTTGACACTCAAAAAAAGCATCCCCATGTTTCCAGACCAGGGCTATATGCATTGATTCAAACTGTTTTCCTTGAACTCACAGCAGTCTCCGGCAAAACACCTATCGTCTTCAGCAAGACAGGGAAATAGGTTTCTGAGCTTAGCAAAAAGGAAGGCTGCTGAAAATATAGAAAAAGCCCTTATTTCCTGAGGCTATCAGTGTTAAAGTGTCAGTTGTAAGAAGTCATTTACACACAAATGTGGTTACGTAATGTTATTATGTAGGGATCCTGATATAATTAGCTATTAATTAAATCATACAGCTGAATAGAATTGTGCTTGCAGGCAAGCTAGCTTCTCCTGAATTATAATTAACTAAAATACTATTGAACAAATACTTCAGAAACAAAATGATCTATGTTTGCTGCTGCTATGTTTTCTTGGTCATAAAGGTGATACTTCAAAATTACATCATATTAATTAGGAGTATGGTGATATAGGAAGAAATTACCTATTGCAAAGGCAGCCTTATTGGCTTGCAGTAAAGTTACAAACTATACTGGATCCATTCAAGACACAAAAATCTCAAAAATCAATAGACACAGAACTTTATTTTCTAAACTGGAATTAAAGGGACAACAAAGAATTTGCCCAGGTCTTCAACCTTTTTCATAGTGGAATACACAGAGCTTTAATTAAAGCAGGAGACAAATGCAGCTCCAGAAGAAAGCTGCCTCTGTAGGACCACCCAAGAGATTTGAAATAGTTCGCATCAAATGCAAATTTCATAAATTATGCAAGGACACAACCCAAGCACACTCATTCTTTACTCTACATGATGAAGGTAATGGTCAACACAACTCGATGGGAAAAGGATGGAAGGATTTTGTGCTTTTTGGCTACCAACATCATGAAGGAAAGCAAAGTGGAAGAAGGCTGTCCAGGCTGGTGTTACAAGTCATCTACTATTACACAAACTTGACTATCACCCCTAGAAAAAAACATTTTGAAGGCTAGTGGTAGATTGAGGCAAGGTAACTCCATCTCTATCCAAAAATCCTTAAAGAGCTTTTGAAAGGAAAAAAAAAAAGCACAAATAACTCTGTGGGAAGGATGAACTTCACCCTTTGCGAGCAAATCTGATATTTAATAACATAAAGAGAACATACAGGTATATTGGATATCCCTTAGGAGGTATTAAAAAAACTACAAGTTAAAAAAAAAAAGAGTGGCTAGAATTTGATGAAACAATTTAAGAAACAAAATCTATAGTACATTTAACAGCATCTCTTAACTTTCTATAAACCAAAAGACCTTGGCACCTGCCTGTTATTTAGTATCTTTCTTCTTACTAATTTTGGTGTTAGAGGACTACATATCCCATATGATCCAGGCTCCCATCTTCTTCAATGTATTCAGAGGTGCTGTGAAGATGAGGAGACACTTGAATGCTAATTCTGTTTTGGAGGGTCAGATTTTAGTTAGATAAACATGGTGACGTGATCCCTAATAATCACTGCCTGCAATGGCAGGGACCCCCACAGCAGGGACCCCCTAGCCAAACTGCACTGTCAGGGTTGGCCCTTTGAAGGCATTTAGACATTTACAAGGAAAACAATGGAAGTAAGGAATTCAAATACCTCCAAAGGAAGTGGGACCAACTGATTTTCTCAAGATCACTCAGTGAAGTTTATACACAAAACTCCAATTCAACTCTGGTCACAGGATTTTCCATCTTTTCTATGAGACCATTGGTGCAAACCAGGCTGGATAAAGCTGACGTAGGGACTGAGGAGTTTTTGTCAGAGTGAGGAACATGGGGGTAGAATGACTTTACTTCATAGGGCCTCCTATATTACCTCACTAAATATTTCAGCATCTCATCCATACCAGTGAATGGGGTGATGTAGATTAGTCAGTTTTATAAAGAATACACTTTAGTAGCAGGCAACTCCGCTTTTAACAGAAAAAAGAATTTGTGGCAACAGTTTCATTCTTTTACTATGTCCTGTTTAAGTTCAATCAACCTACAGCAAAATCTAACCTAATCAGCTTCCCTTATGTAATTTACAGCAACTGCATCTGCCAGAAAAAACAATTTTTACAAGATTTTATTACAGCAAGAACAAATTCTGATCTTCAAAAAGCCTCTTAATGAAAATCTTTCAAGTTAGGTATTTAGATGTCTTCTATAAAAATATTAAAAATAAAACCTAATTAATCTGTGCTGCATAGTCTAGAAATAACAAATGTAGATGCAAAACTGACTAACTATACACAAAGAGGAGCTGTCAATGGACCACTCAAAATGGAAAGAAGTATCCAGTGGCACTGCAAGCTGTTCCAGTGAGTCTTAATTAATGAAGCTGAAGAAAGAATATGCTTATTTGCATATGACAAAGGCAGCCAGAAGAAACTCAAAAAGATCAAGATTATTGGTAAATTGCCTGAAAAGAAACCTCTGTGAAATTCAGTATGGGACAAATCCAAGGTTGAAAACTTAACACAAAAAGTATCAACTGTGCAAACACAGGATGAAGACAGGTGGAGCAGTAGTGCTTTAAGAATGAATTCTCCCAGGAAAGTATCAAAAGCTGAGTATGAGGCCATAGTGTTTTCAATACTGTTGCAAAAACATAAAGCATTGACAGCATAATAGCCTGAAAAACACCTGAGATCATCCCTCCAACCTGTTTTACATGGATAAAGTCTTAGCAGGGTTCATCAGACCAGGATTAGGTACTGTTTTTCAGTAACAAGGCACCAGCTGAATAGTCAGCAGCAGCAACCAGAGTGATCTGAGATCTAGAAATAAATAATATAAGAAAGAAAATCTACTGAATAAAAATTATTAAGCCTAGGAAAAAAAGGCTGATTTTTCCTTGATTTCCTTGATGATTCCCTTCATCTTTTTTTAAAATGAAAGGCTCACAATATGTATTTGAGATGGTTTTAAAAGGCTGAAAGTGATGGGCAGAGGAGGGAATAAAGAGGAAAAAAGAGGAAATAAGCAGATTGGGGGAGAGGGGAGGAGAACACAACAAACAAACCAGATCAGGGAAATTAAGGAGGATCCTGATTCAAGGAGACTGTCACCTGTCAATAACCTTTTCCTATTTAAAAACAGCTGCTCCCTCTCCTGTCTTTTCATAGGCAAGGAAGGAATCAAGCAGCACTCAGATTTAAGGTATCTGAAGGGATTTTTCTTCTAACAGCACATCAGATATATGCTGATGTCTACACCTGGGCGGTTTTCTTTTCTATCTTTCAAACTTAGCCACCCAAGTAAAGCTTTCATCTCACTTCAAAAATTAGCAGTTGAGCATCCAAGATTTAGGACTATGTGTGTATAGTGAGGAAAAAGATTGAGCAGATATGAAAAATAAATTGTCTTTACTACAGGCAATGTTTCACACTGAGGTAAACTGAGAAATGATTGGCAAATTTTGTCCAATTTGCTGCCTCTGTGAATGGCAATGCCAATCCTTGGGAGCCCTTCACAAAAACTTAATACAGTAAAAATGAAATTTGTATTTACATTTGAAAAGTAACCGCTATTTTGAAATTGCAACGTAAAAAGTTTATTACTTACATTTCACAGTATTTTAAATGCAGAGACACTGCAAACTAATAGGAGCACAGTCTTCCTTACACTGGCCACAAGATTTTCCCCTGTTTTTCAAATGTCATGCCATGTAACTTCAATGCATTTTTCTTTCATTTCAGAGGGTTTGCATTCAATATTCTGAAGTGACACAAGGTACAGTTGACCAACTTCAGATAACACTCCCGGACAGTCTAATTCAGAGTGTTTTAAAGGTTATATTCTGAACCCCTTAGAACACATCCAGATTCCAAAATATGCATGACTTCTAGGATTACTGGACTCATCATTAAAGATTCTTTCACAGTAGTTTGTGAATGGTTATAATAATACATCCTTCAGTTAACTTAATAATCATGTGTTTGCAGATGGATGAAGAATCAAATTAATTTAGATGTACTTTTTCCAACTTGTTCGCTGCTCTCTTTGTAGTAATAAAAGCTATCCCTACTTTAATCCAGACAAATGAAGCATAATTTACTACTAGAGCATGTTACAAGTGTGAGAAAATAAATAGAAAACATTTCATTACATACTAAAAAGCCAAATAAAAGGTGAATTTAAATTGTCAGACTAGTCTTTAATTTTCATTGGAATAGCTGTATTTGGAAATTCGTATTTTGGTGCATTTTGTCTTTGTAGTCTGCAAAAATCAACTACCCTCACATAAATAACCTCGTTAATGTAATGAAACAATCCTATTTAATTAGAAGGATTCAACTGAGACACAGCAGCAGACTCACCTTGGAAAAGGCACATTTTGGAAAGCGTATAGGCTCAGCTCTGATGAATCAAATAATAAAAATTCAGCACACCACAACAATAAGTCTCTGCTATTTAATCTTTCTCTCTTACGAGCAATACTGAAAGTCTTCCTTGAAAATATCAGAGACTAAAGCATATCCATTTCGAAGCTACTGCTTTTGTGCACAATTCGTGGAATAAACTGTTTCACTTGAACTTCTTTACTCCAACATGCCTTTTCCCTAATAAGTTAACCCCCTAGTTAACACACACATAATTTCTAGTCATTGCTTTCAGTGTTTTGGAAGCCTGATGGCACAAGCAAAACCAACCTCCATGCTCCTAATTTCTGCCTGATTTTGTGCCCTTAACTCTTTTCTCCAGTTCCAACACAGCTGCCAAGCGTTAATCAGCAAAAAAGCATGTACATCCCTACATTCAGTGCCTTGTATATTACAAGTTTGCCCATAGTGGTTTATTTTTTTCATGCTGGAATAGTCAAAATGTCAGATGAGAATCTTTTCTATCTCTCTGCATGGATAAACCCCAAACCAAATGAGGACTGCAATCTGCTAGAGCCTCTGGAATCAGCAACAGTAATAAAAATACTGATACCTATATTAATTTCAAAGAGCTAGAAAGACACTATGTGCATTCATATTTGCAATACAAGAGTATACTGGCAACTGCTGCTTAAAGAAGAGAAAAAAGAAAAAGGAAGAAACAGAGCAGGGGGATTGTCCTCAAAACCAGCACTTTTACATTTGCTTCTGTGAAAGGAACATTAATTTTATAGTTTATAAGAGAGGATCTAATCACTGAAAAAATATTATTAATTTTTTAAATAAATTGATGGTAAGAAATTAAAGGAGTATAAATAATACTGTGTTGACAGTTATTGTAAGGGGATAATAGTGTTTTACAGGCACATAGATGCCATAATCACCAAATTACAAGCAGCCATGAAATAGACATTTAGCTCAAGTCAAAAAAATATACTCGCAGCATAGATGACAAACTACATTTAGGAAAAGCACCAACCCTCTAGACCTTTATCAGAAAGCACAGAAGACAGAACAGGTAGGCCACACAAAGCACACAGAAGCAATCAGCATCTTGGACCCATGCTTATCACAGGAAACTTGTCATAGAAAATTCCTATCCAATATTGGGAGTCAGACACGCAGTGGGGAGAGAGCAAAGAGATAAATTCATAATAGTTCAGTGAAGCCAAAGGAAAACATTCACTCCTGACAAGCCTGGCTATTAGCACTGAACTGGACAAATCGTAGCTGTGCCTGTTGGCCCTGAGAGGAAGGGTGATCCTCCAGCTGCTTCCCACGTGCTCCCCAGACATCCGACCAGGCATTGGAAGGAAAAACAAATAAGACAAGGCAAGGCAAGCAAGATGTGATCTGAAGATGATCAAAATAAGGAGATTAATACAATAGACATGAAATGCAGTAAACAAACAAAAACTTTGCAAATTTCAAGCCCTGTTAGGAAAACGAGCACATCAAAACACCCAGCATCTCTGATTCAGCACAAGTAGGCCAGGCTGCATTGGAAGGAAAGGAGAAACGCATTTGCTACAAGATAGCGAAGGTTTAAGAAATGAAGTCTGGCATAACTGGCAGAGTTACAACAGGAATCGATCTTAGTTAATCATAAGGGGCACTATTGCTGGAGACTTTGAAAATGAAGGACAAGGAACCTGACTTGGGCAACTCTGAAAAAAAGCAAACTGATGAAGGAAGTGACAAGCCAAGCGAGCAGCTGAAAGCTTGAAGCATGTGAGGCAACAGACATGGAGACTGGACAGATAAAATCATAATATATGCAAACATCATGGCATGTTCTACAGTTCTGAAGGCAGACAGAAAAGAAGGATTAGGTGTGGCTGATATCACATGCCTATATATTTTGATATATGGCCCAGAGACCAGGACCTACAAGTACCAGTCAAGGATGATACTCAGGTTACACATTCAAAGTGATGGCCTGGACGACGAGTTAATCCTCTGCAATGAAAAAGGTAGCAGAAGAGGCAGGGCAAGCAAAGTTTAGAAGCAGTATTTTAGCTACAAATCGCTAGCTGGAGTCCCACAAGGTTTTTGGTTGGTTTTTAGAGAGATGGGATGGAGGTTGGTTTGATCCAAAAAGGAGAGAAGGTCCAGGGTACAGATGGATCAACTCATTACCAGTAAAATGACAGCAGTTCTACAGTAAGACATATAGTATCAAAGATCAAGAAACAGATCTTGTAGGAGGCGCAAGAAAAGATGGAACCAGCACTGGAAAAAGAGAAATCCTCCAAAGCAAGTGCTAAAACAGCCACTAGGAAAAGAAAATGAAGGAAGTTGCTCTCAACTTTACTAAGATTTCAAGAAAAGAAGGAATTTCTCTGGTTCTGAAGGCTACTGTGATGGCAAAGAGGTAGTTCAATTAGTTTGGGGGAGGGGGGGAAATAAAAATCACTCAGAATGGTGGCCCTGTAGTTCTGCCATTTAAATTCTATTTGCCACATTTTACTGCATTCTTAGTATGCAGTAGACTTTTAGAGTCAACATATTCACCACTATAACTGAAAGCTACTGGAGCAGAACAGGGTAAAAGGACACTTTTTTGGTAGCCAGACAGAGCTGAGGAATAGCTGGAGCTTTTTGCGGTAGTGAGATGTAGGAAGCATTATGAAGCCAAAGAATGAACAAAATTAAACAGTTAAAAGATTCCACATTAATTCATCAACTTCTGAAATGAAGACTTGAGAACCCTTGTATAGGTAATATAGGTAATGACCGTATGACAATAGTGTTACCCTATAATAATAATAAAAAAAGCACATAACCCTAAATGTGTACTAGAAGCTCCATATCTGAGCTTTTCTACTTGCTTTTTAAAAAAAAACAAAACCACCAACCAAACAAAATAAAACCCAAAAAAGTTTGAAATACAAGCAAGAGGCACAAAAAGGATAACATTCAAAAGCTTTCTCTCTTTTTCGAACATTTTAGTTGTAGCACTAAAAGCCAATTTTAACACTGAATTTTTCCTGTGGGTCTCAATCAGGCCAATTAATATTTTTATCAGATTAAAAGGTGTGCAAGAGGCATTTACAAGAATACATTTTGGTCACAAAGTAATAGTTATAAGAAAGGGTTGGCAAAAGCAAAAAACTCTTCATTAATACTTAAAAGTAAAAAAGATCATCCCCCATCCAAACAACTGTTTGGGTTTTTTGTTGTTGTTTTGTGGGGGTTTTTTGGGGTTTGCTTGTTTGTTTTTTGTTTTGGGTTTGTTTTGTTTTGTTTGTTTGTTTTTAAGTTATGGATAATAACAAACAGGATATTTTACTTCGAATAATGAGACAGGACAGCTTTACAGTTGACATTACTGGAGAAGCTCTGTTCAAGTAAACCACATGAAAAATTAATCCTCCCTAAACATATCTCATTTAATACATCTATTTATATATTACATTAAACAAGCATGCACAGATCTCTGAGCTTGTACTCATATCGTATCTCAGCTTCAGAAAGACTCAGGGCAAAGAAAATGTCCAGAGGCAATCCAATTAGGTTTGACTGCTGTCTGACCACATATTTGCAAAAATAAACATACTTTGTAGGAGTTGGAGAATAATTAAGTGTCCAGATGACCATTCAATTCTTACCCTCTGGCAAGCTTGATCACTCCCATGCCATGTGCTACACGGGCACATTTCCACAGAGCTCGAGGCTAGGACCAAGAACGCACTGCAAGACAGGCCACTGAGCAGAGGGCAACTACTTTGTCATTGCCAATAATATTTGAATTTGAACTTGTAATCTAAAGGTGAAAAGCTTCATATCCTGTCAACGGTGTATTAAGATTATTTAGTTTTTTAAACATAGGAACGCTAATGTAAATGGCAAAAGCTGGTAATAAAAATTACGGAGGAAGGGGTCTATAAAGTCATTGCCACGAAATTGGATGCAGTGTAATGTACCTTTCAGTAATTCTGTTCCTCTGCTGCTGATATTCTTGTGATATCTGCTGTTCTCACTGTAGGGTAATACAGATGATGTATGCATCCTGTCTTTTTCAGCTCAAAAGATTAAAAGAGCAAATATGCCTCATATTTTACTAATTATCACTAAGTACAATCCTGCCCAATTAAAGTGAGATTTTTTTTAACCACTGTACAGTTTTATTACTGGCAATTTAATTATTTGTCACTAGTTTCATTCTTAAAGAGTGACAATTCTATATGATATTCTAAACTTCTATATTTTGCAATTAATTTTAATGAGGCAGTGTTCCTAACTATAAAATGTTTTATGTAATTAAATCCCCAGAATGAGCAAACATGACATACGTGCACACACGCACCTGTTTGTTACCCTCCTTTATATTACCACAGTACATGCAACAGTACTACAATAGGATGTTACCTTTTAATTCTGTGCTTTTCCCTTATACTCACCTACAGTATAACACCACTATACTCACCTTGACCATGCACAGAAATTTAATGAATTTTCATGTTGGAAGTAACTTTTAACAGTAGCCTTTCAGCTAAATAGAACTGAAGAATAAAGAGCATGATTTAATACCATGCTTGATTAACTTTCTTTTCTCTCATTAGAACCTCAGAATGCTTTATGAAACAGTCATACATGATCTATTACTTTGTAATACAAGATCATACACTTCTCTACATAGATAAGCAGAAAAATCACTGTCTAATGCATCTAAGGAGTAACTAAGAAAACAGAATGTCACTGCTTCTAGTTCAAAAAACAACATGATATAGTATAACTATAAATTATGCCTATACATATCAAATTTCTTCTGTACAGATGAAATACTAAATTAGCCTCTTTGTTCCTAATTAATTTTAAAATTTAGAAAGTTTCTTTGTCTTAGCAAAATCAGGAGAACACTCAAAGACACCAGCAAATTTCTGCCAACAGAATCAATGGTGAGCCACAGGATATGAAGGATAAACTTGTGCAAACAGAAAGAAACTTAACAGCACCACTGTGTGATGAAGAGGCACTTAACAGAGGCAGCATAATCCCAAAACTGGCTGTGTCGAAGAGCATCTGAATCCTCTTATCTGTGAGAAACAATCTGTATCTGCCTGCATTTACTAGATTATTACAAGATGGTTTTCTCAGACTGCAGTATTTTTAACGTGGCTTGAGCCTGTTAGCAAGTTTCAAGCAAATGTAAGAAACAGGTAAAGTCTTAAGATTGCATAGAGTCTTGCAATTAGGTGACTAGAAGGGTTAGACTCCAACAGAGAGGTTTAGCCAAAGGGAAAGCTCAGCTATTCTGTTTTGGTAATGGTTGGCAGGCCTGAGAGCAGGAACACTCCAGCACCCAAACAGCACCAGGCCAGCTCCCCGGCACTGCCCCTTGCTCAGGAGCCACGGGGAGATAGGTGAGGACCTAGAGTTGCTGGGGTGGAGAGGACACAAAGCAGGTTGTCACTGTTCACAGAGCAGTTTCTGTACACTCTGGTGTGATTTTAGGGGAGATTGTTTTGACACTATTTTTAACTGCATATCCAAAAAAGTACTGAGTGAACAGGAGTAAATGGAAGCAAAAACCAGGACAGTCAGCCTCAGAAGACATTCACCTTGGCCTTCCATTACAGTAGGCAGTACTGTGCTTCTGCTGTCCCAACCACAAGGCAGAGAGAGGTTATTGCTGCTCAAAGCAGCACAAAACTCATTGTATTATACATCATACTACCTATATATGCACACGTTCTCTTTCCTAGCACAACAGTCAGACTCAAGTAACCAGCCAGGCACCGAACAGCTCACATGAGCTCGTTTTCCCCATGCATGTGTCCACATGCAGAAAAATACATGTTCCCTTTGAAGAATTACTCATCCCAAAGAAAAAAGCAAGCTTGCAAAAAACCAAAAAGGACTAGTAAAAGACTAGTTACTGTTAGCAACCTTCCACAAACTTTGCAGATTGCAAGGTCATGTCTCACAGAGCCCTGGCTCCAGCACAGGAAGTATCATGGTAGGGTTTTTTTGGGAATGAGACATTTTTGAATGAACGTTGCCTCCTTGCCCACCCTCATTTGACCCTAAATGCAATAAAAACTGCAGCCTTGGGAAAAAAGAAAAATGTTCATTACAGTACACACTGCATAGTTAAAAAAAAAAAAAAAACAAAAACAAAAACAAAACCAAACACCAAAACCCATAAAAAATATTTCGAGTCAACAGCAGTCCAAATTCACTGACTCAACTAAGGAAGTAATAAGAAACAAACCAGAAGCTTTGATTTTCATAAGGACCATGGTAAATACTTGTTACTGACTCAACTAAGGAAGTAATAAGAAACAAACCAGAAGCTTTGATTTTCATAAGGACCATGGTAAATACTTGTTTTCTGCAATGTTCTTGTAATTTGCATTCATTAAGTATCAAAATATTAATGAATTACCTACTGTAAACCTAGGAGAAATGTTTCCTGTTAACTTTTAAAACAAATGGAACCCAATTGAGAATTTGCCAAGCAAATTCTAATACCCACTCTTGAAAATTGACACTACTGAATTTCCACAATTACTGTGGAAACAGCTTCCTTTTTTCTTTTTGTAAACAGCATTTTGCATGCTGCAGTACTAAATCAATTTAGAAGAAAATACTCTTATTTAAAAGGACTTTTCATTGTATGTTCTACTATTCATGTCTGCACTTTGTCATCAAAATACTCCTAGATATTTCTCAACGTGCAGGACACATGCTTAAAACACATTCCAAGAATACATCCCTCCTTGTGCTTATCCCCTCTCTGTAATTTTCTTTCATTCCCATAATTTAGGCTGCTCTAATTTAAGCCATCTGCTAAGAGCCAAAGATGATCTGTTATCCCAGCTATGAGAGTACCATCTAATTCTCTGAATACTGTCACTGTAGGAAGATTGTGCATTAATTGCTAAGCCAACTAAACCAGGCCAGCAGGGTAATGGAAGGCCTGTTTAGCAAGGCAGCTACATAACCCAACACATCAGAGCTAAAACAGCTGACTCTCATGAGTTTTACTGGAAATATACATAAATCTGAGAGTTGCAACAGAAGTCATGAATATTTGCTTGGAGAATGCTGGCTAGCAGAGGTAAATTCATTACCTGCATTTCAGTGATCTTGGGGAAAATCTCGACCTTATGAGAGAGCATCTGTTGGTGACACCTCAAAGGAAAGTCACAGGTTTTTTTTCTTCTCTCCTTTGAAGGGCAAGGAAGGGGGCTCATAGCTACCAGCATCAGCTAAATCCTGAAACAGGAGACTTCTCATTCCCCACTCAACCCCACCCTCTTTATGGCTTCTGTTTAAAGAAGCATAAGCTAGCTAACCAAGATGGTTTCCTCTGCACAACAGTGCTGCAAGTCAGCAACTCAAGGCACTACTGAAATCAGTGTCTTAAGCAGCCCACTCGTGACACAAACTTGACAAGTCTCAGCAAGCAGAGGTTAAAGAGGGAACATGCTGCCTGCTTGCCTTTAGCACTGACCATGGGCTGCAGAAGTGGATGCTGGTTCTGGTCTTTGCCCTTCATTTCCATGTGTCCCTCTTGTGGGATGTCTAAAAGAGCTGGACTGTGCTCCAACAGAAGCAGCAGCCACCACCCCACCCCCTGAACACTAATTTCTCCTCCTTTCCTCTAAAAGCATTAGTTAGTATGCCTGTAATATGTTAACCCAAACATTTTAATTATATGATAAAGAAATAACTAGATGTCACTATCACAACAAAAAATTAGCTCTGTAATTAACTGTATTCTTTTGTTGGGTTTCTTCTTTCTTTAAAAAAAAGTTATACAGATTTCTTTTTTCCCCAACCAGTGACTGGTTATTTTGTGTTCAAATAGACCAAGGCCTCAGTATTCAGACATTTAACAACCAAATCTTGCAGCACTATAAAATAGTGTTAAACACCTTTCCTTTTTGCATCCCATTTGTGCCATTTAAATTCAGCACAACATAATACCACCTAGTCCCAAAGGTGAAGTCTTGAAGAATGGGCACTGAATGAATTTACTGGAAAATCATTACAATTCTTGGCCTTTCAGTGCACAAAAACAATGCCTTCTACTATCCAAAACTAGATCACTACAACCAGTACAACAGTAAACCCAACTCAGGAGAACCTAAAATTCATATTGCAGCTCACTTGAATGCAATTATTTTACATTTTGCACAGCAACGTGTATTAGAGCTGAGCAAGGAAAGGCATTTCCACATTGGAGAAAATTCCCATATCTATTATGGCCCCAGTGTGAAATGAAAATCATAAATTTCAACTTATCCACTGAAGGGGGGGAAAGAATACATCTGGAGGACAGTTCTACTGAAAAATAACACTTGGTAGTACCCTGAAGGTTAGATTGCTGAGAAGAGAAAAGACAGAAACATATGCCAGAAAGGTTCTCATCTCGAGACAGGGAGATAGGACAGAACGCTGCCCCATACCAACACCCAATGCTCCCTGAGGTATGTAACAGTTTTGAAGCTTTATGGAATTCCAGCTAAAGACCATCAGAATTCACCAATTAGGTCTATCCAAATGATGGCGATCCTGAAATAAAGTTAAAGGATGACAAAGAGTAAAATATGTTGTCCTAATACTGACAGTGTCTTTTCAAAGTAAAATTTGAGTCAAGCATTAGTGCACTTTGTTTCTTCTCCTTTAGAAAAAGGAGATGGAGTTGCTTCATTATTCATATTTAATCAATCATTTAAAGACACACTTTGTGTCTATTTATAATTCCAATGTTTAAATATAGTGCACTGATTGCTTCTTGTCTTTTTCAAGTACCACTCAGCAACATCTAGGAGTTTATTTGGGGGGGGATTTAATAGAATCTATAAACTCAGAACCCAAGTGACTCTTAATTGAGGATGGTGACACTGATTGGTAGTTAACAGGACTTCCAGTCTCGGTTTGTGTCCACTGGGGTCTGACCCCTCCGGCGGTCTCCAAGTACAGTACAGCACAGGAGAGCAAAGAAGAAGCACCCAGGGAGCACACGAAGATGGGAGGAAAAGAAAGGATAACCAGGGGGAGATCGTAATATCGTGTTTGTAGCTAGTTGATGCCAGCTGCTTCTTTCTCCTCTTACTCCTTCAGTTTTAACAATACTTCTACCTCCAACCTTTTTGGGGAGGGGTATTTCCTCTCAGCTGTACTAACAGAAAAGGGATGTCTGTCATCCCACCTTTGTGAGAACAGCAGCAGATGTGGTTCCCTATTTGCAGGAAGATTTTTTGAAGAAAATGCTGCGTCTGGAGCTCCTACTTGTATTTAGGATACTACTGCCACAGAAGGGAACGGCTAATGACAAACAACGCAGAAGCAAGTTTTCTGCTGGACAAGACTGCTCCAAGGCTGTCTCTAGCTGCTGATGGGGACAGCATGCCACTGCTCAGTCCACCAGACCTTCCTCTTCATGGTCTCTTCCCCAGAGCCCTCTGTACAGCTCAAGAGAGAGGTCTGTGAAGGTACTGGGAACTCGCTTCTCTCGGGGTGGGAGAAAGCAGGCTCACCTTTCCGACGACACCGTGCACAGTTCTGGCCTGGCTGCCATGCCCTCTCCAAACACACAGGCATCCAGTTTCTCCATCAGTACAGTTTCTAGCTGCTACCCATTTCTTTCTGTGCCTTCGTAAGAACAACTCCCATGCTGATTAAAAGGCACAGAGTAATTTCTTATTCTCACACTTCACACATTACAAACTCACTGACTTCCCCATGGGTTCATCACAGTAAAAAGTGAATACAATCCAGTCCATGCTGTTTGACATGTAACACGTACACACATATAACTCTGACATCCTAAATACACTAACTACTGAAACAAATAAGCATGTCAATGGTAGGGGCAGGGGGAGAAAGCCCAGTTAAGATCATTTTTGCAACAACTCAAATCCTGGCCCCACTCTAAAAATTTACTGAAAGCCACAGTAATCATGGGGAACTTTTAAACAGGCTCACTGTTCACTCTGCCTGCTCTCCAAATAAGAACCAGATACAGTGAAATGAAAGCAAACAAATAAAACCAAACAAGACACTAAGTTCCAGGTCTCAATTGAAAGTATCAGCCCGCCTTTTCCAATTGAGTCATTACTTCAAGGGGACTGCTAGAATCCATTTGGCCTTAGGCAAAGCATCCTCATATCAGGACGATCATCTCCACAGAGCATCTCAGGCCATCTGCACCCTGAGATCATGAAACAGGAACTCATCTGGATGTTGGGCATGTAAAAGCATAACTGATCTCCTGATACCTTAATAGCATATAAAGGCTTCTATTAGATTAAAGCAAGTTTGTAGCTAAATACTGAGGTGAGGTTGTACATGGTATACTAGGAAAATGAGCATGCTGGGTACATTGTATGTCTGCTTGGCACTTCTGCACATCCAGTGTGACAATGCCCACCTCACAGAGGCATTCACCCTTCTTCCTGAGAGGCGATAGAGGAACTGAATTCCCTTTAAGGGGTTATGCCCATCCAATTTAATTGGAAAGATGGATTTCAAACCACAAGGTCACTAACCAGTTGCTCTCAACATGGTGGCTGTGTACCAAAACACTGCTTCAACACCCCCTGTTCTGGTCCTTGGTTTTCAGCTCTCCTGAAGCAGTGCACATTATTCGTTATAGCCTCCTGAGTCACCCTCCTGAATGACTAGATCCCCATCACTATCTGCAGCAATAACTCCCACTCAAGCAGACCCTACTCCAAGGCACAGTCCATGCAGTGTTCAAGATGTGAGCAGACCAGAATAGAGAAAAATCAATGCTACAAGAAATGAAGTTACACTAAAATGGTGGGTCACATTTGAGGGAGGATGGGGGAGGCAGGGATAAAATGAATTAAATCCATAAATTTCTTCTCTCAAACGATAAGATTGCTTATTTGACTTAATATTCTATGTATTTTTCCAAATAGAACAATACTGTTGTCAACTGCCTATAACTTCATAAGGATTTTGTAAACTAAGAATTACTGCTGGTGTAATTTTCCAACCTGAGAAATATGGATAACTATGATCATAGAATCATAGAATCATAGAATCATTAAGGTTGGAAAAGACCGCTAAGGTCAGCGAGTCCAGCCGTCAACCCAACCCCCCCTATTCCCCCGAAACCATGTCCTTGAGCACCTCATCTATACGTCTTTTAAATCCCTCCAGGGATGGTGATTCCACCGCTTCCCTGGGCAGCCTGTTCCAAGGCCTGACCACTCTTTCAGTAAAGAATTTTTTCCTAACATCCAGCCTAAACCTCCCTTGGCGCAACTTGAGGCCATTTCCTCTCGTCCTATCGCTGGTTACTTGGGAGAAGTGATGATGGGGTTAAATAATTTCCTAGTTGAGATTTTCTTTATTTCTCAGTGAGGTAAGCAACAATCGGAGGAAGGAAACGCTTAGGCATGACATTTCAGAAGTCAGAAGCTGTTCTTGTAAGGGAGAGGAATAGTACAATTCAAAACCAGGAAAACCACATATAATTACAGGTCAGAAAGCTGAAAACATGAAGGGGGTGGAAGAACCAAAACATTAACAGTGTAAAAAACCAACAAAATACCAGAAACAACTACAACAAACCTA
Source organism: Pelecanoides urinatrix (assembly GCA_013400755.1). NCBI lineage: Eukaryota > Metazoa > Chordata > Aves > Procellariiformes > Procellariidae > Pelecanoides > Pelecanoides urinatrix. The sequence goes on from VZTQ01005226.1 coordinate 43,090, forward strand.
CATATATAAGCAGAAAAAGTAGAAAAATTAACTTAATTGAAATCTGACAGGGCATCAAAACACAAGGATAAAGGGATGTATTGAGTATTGAAATGGTCTGGTTTTTTCCTTTAGGAAATAAGTATGTCAGATTTTAAATTAAAAAGGGAGAAACAAAAGAAATTTGCAGTCCTTTTTTTGAACAGCATTCATGTTTAATAAATATACTTTGGCAAGTCAGCAGGCTATCTGTTCAAATCAGTGGTTCATTAAACAAGACTACTTTAAGTGTTCTTAAAATACACTGCTGCATTTATATATTAAAAAGATTTATCAGTGGAGAGTGTTATTATTTCCAGACTATTTGAAAGATTACAGGGCACATATTGAAGGTTTCAGGAACAGCAGAAGGACAACAAATATGAACTAGTTCAATCTTATTTACAAGAAAAAAGGTTTAACTGCAAGTTGTTCACATATATTAAGGAGAGCGCAGATCCTTCTGCCATTTGAAACAGCAACAGTTTTTATATCTGGTATAAAGGCTAGATGATTCACACGCACACACCCACCCCCCCGCTTACTACTATATCTCCTTTACTTCTCTTTCAAAATAGACTCTTCATATTCTCTAACAGGCATGTCAACTAGGCTGTCTTTCAGTTTCCTTCTCTTCTTTAGCTCCCCAGCAACTAATTGCTAACTTCTTTAGCAACTAATTAATCTAAAAACATTGCAGAAAATATCAACCAAGATACTTAAAACTGAAATGACCACTTAGAAATATACTGAAGTCATGCTATGCAAAAAGCAAAAAAAAAAAAAAAAATCAAATGGAGACAGTCTAGACTTCAGACTAGATTGTGGCTTTTCTCAAGGAAAAGATGCAAACAAAGCAAAAGGCATCTGAGCTTTTACCAGACTACAGCTAGCCATAAATATGGATCTGATAATTTGGTACACACTGAACAAAGTTGTACACCATTTTACAATTATGCATATTAAGAACTTCACGGAGACTTCATCAGTAACTAGGCCACATATTTGGAAATAGGGCTAATTGGTTTAAATCTTTGTAAAACTTAAAAGGTAAAGTCTACAAAAAATAAGATTATAGTAAAATACATTACTGGCACAACAGCTGCCACAAAGATTAAAAAACAGTGAAGCAATAGGGCCTTTGACACAAACACATCAATTTGTAATGCCTACACTATCATGGAGAGCAAGGAGTCATTAGAAGAACCAGGTACAGATGCAAGAAAATCTGAATTCAAAAGAAATGCTTTTCCTTTGTTTAAACTACGCAGCTATACGCAATTTATATGATTATTTAACCCATGGTAATTCGCACAACTTGGTCATTTGAGCAGCCAATGCAGCAGGGGAGGTGAAGAGGCAAGACATATTTTTTGGACACACGGAGCTTTCTTCAGACTACTCTGTTTTTAATAACTGTGTCTCTTGGTGTAATAATAAATACAACCCTTATCTTTTTTCTGTAGACAGTCTTGACTACACTGCCAGTACAATCATGTTAAGGACTTTGAAGGAAGAGAGTCTTTGGTTTATTCGTTCTTCTGCTCTTTCTAAACAACCTGTTTCCTCCCTATACAACCGTGTACTCTAACTCGCATCATTAATGCGAAATGGTAAAAACAAAAGTCTATATTCACATTCTTTACTCCACTCAGGATTTTAAAAACCTATTTGATATGCCCCTATACAGCTGGGGTTTTTTCCTAAGCTGAAAAGTTTCAGTCCCCAGACAGAAAATATTCCATACCTTTGATCAAACATGATAACCTTTGCTGTACATTTACTACTGCTATAATATTTTAAAGATATCTATAACATTAGGAAAGTGCATATAGTATTGAGAAGTGGATGTGCTACAGATTTACACATTCGCACAAGTCATGTTTTCTGATTTGTTCTCTACTCCTTTACTAGTATATTGTCAACAACCTTGCAGATTCGGTAGTTCAGTACCACTGAATACTGAACCAATTCCTAAGACATTTCCATAAGTCCTTCCTTAATGGCAACAGTTAATTTACTAATTTAAAGGTTAAGGTTTTTTTCCTCTTCACCATGTACATTGCTTGGTACTTACCAAAGTTTAATCTCATCTGCATTTAATTACTGAAACCACAAGGTCCCTCAGAAGTCTTCATAGTTGCTTTTGATTCACAGGAATCTTTTTCCGTAATGAAAAAGTGACAACCCAGCAAAATATTAGACAGAAGGTTGCAACAAGGAAAACACTCTTGATTTCTTCAGACATGAACTCCAATGAAAAAATATTTAACTTAGCTGTGTTGCAATCACAATATCCACCCATAATGCCTCCTTTTCATCCTAATAATTATCAGCTTTGCTGACTCCCTAGCAAACCTGTTTCTTGCTTATTATGTATTCATTATTATTATTAGCTGTTACACACTTACAAATTCGGCTTTGAAATTTTTTTTTGTGGTTTTACCTTTAAAATGTTAGAGTTTACATTCTTTTCCATTTTCTTCAGTGGATACTGCTTTCAATTTTTGACGGATGTCTTTATTTCCAACAGATCTTTCATTCTTTTTGATGCCTTTCCCCCCCCCCCCACTTCTTTTCCGACTTTTTTCCTTTAACTGGTAGGACACGTTTACTTGAGCCTCTACCTTTCAACATTATTCATCCTGACTCCAAGTACGCTCCCTTTTAGCTGTTCCTTTTTTTTTTGTGTTAAATTTAAATCTTTTTTGCAACTCAAAACACTAGACAAGACAAAAGTAAACCAAGGGAGGTAGAGCAGTGTGCTACCACCTCCTCTGTTGAAATTGCTCTGCAAACCAGAAAAGGCCTTTCTATTCAGCAGCCATCATTACTCAGTCTCAGGCAAGAGATGCCTAAGATCCAGTCCAAAAAATAAAAAGTTTTACAAACTCAGGACACTGTTCAGTTAATGACATAACTGTGAAGACAAAACTTGCTCAGTCTTACCATTGAACGCAAGTTAAATGTATTTGTGTGCTTATAGCACAACAATTCCAGGATTACATATGGACCTGACTTCACAATGCAAAGCGTTTCTATGCTTAAGAAAGATTACTGGAAATTTCAAGCTTTTTTTTTTCTTTTTTTTTTTTTTTCCCCAAAAGAATTTTATGTTGTGTTCCTCTACAGCTAAGTTTGCTAAGTCATCCCCTTTAAAGACCAGAATAAACTTCTTAAATTACTACAGAATGGGAGTCATTGGGTGGAAAAAACAAACAAACGAGCAAGCCAAACATATGTAGGCTTGGTATTGTTTTGCTAAATTAGGTAAAACATGCAAGACCATTTTCTACACCCTAATAGTTTACTTATTTATTAAAGGTTTGTAACCATATATGTATTGCTATTACTTAATTCTCCATTTTCATGCAAATATGGAATTTGAAAGCTTCTAGCTTATTCACCCTTCTTACTGCTACTTCTTCAGTGTTTTTAGGGCTCAGCCTTGCCACATAAACTCCATCCCAATACTTGTTTGGCATAAATAGTTCTGCTAAATCATAAAAGACTGAGCTCCCAAAAGACAGATCCTCTGACACTCAATGGAACACAACGGCTTTTCTGCCAAGAAAAGATAGGCCACGTAAGTTAAAAAACCACGGTAGCTTCAATATAGAAACACAGCTGGTTAGCAAGAAATAACCAAACCAACAATAAACAACTCTACCCAATCCAAACTCAAGGAATGCATTTTCAATTTCTTTCAATAATAGTTTTTGCAGTAGGTCTTTCAGACACTATGCACTAGTATTTCAGGATGAGTTGCTGCAAGTCAGCCTCATGTAAGTGATCACTTACATTTTGAGAAAATTGATTATATGCAGTTGAAGCAAGCTGTTTGAGCTAAAAAGCTGGGGTTCAACAAATGAAAAAAAGCCAGCATAGACTGACTTGCCAATGTTAGGGTAACATATGCCTAAAGTACCTTTACAACATCTTTTAAAATTCTGTTCCCTGTAAATAAAAATGCAATAACAAACAACAATTAATTAGGCCTAAACCCAACTTATATTAATGTTCTGAATCATGTGAATATTTTTCACAATTGGTTGCTGTGAAGAGGATTATGTTGTCATATGCAGAGGATTAGGATGTCACGTTAGAAGTGATCGGGGCAGATGGATTTATAAGAACCACCGATCCTGCTTTTATGGGAAGGACATGAGCATATATTTTCATACACTTTCCAGAATGCAGTAGGAGGAATCTTTTACAGTAAATATTTTATTATTGATTCTTTTTTAATAAAAATTTCAAAAAGTACAGAACAAAACACAAATAGAGGGTAACAAGGATATACCACTACTGAAAAGCTCAGAGTAGCTCAGAAAGCCAAATTTACTGAACCCTACTTTCTGCAATCAGCTCACTGCAAGTTCACATGAGGCTGTGCTGTGCCTACAAAGATGCACCTTGATTTAATCCTCATGTAACACTATACAGTATACCAGAGCAAATTGAACCAGTGCAAGACCTCTTCTACACCTATCCTTAGATGTGGAATTCAAAAGAAACAAGTTTTCATCTGAATCAAAAGGACACTCACACCTCCCTGCCTACAACAGAGCTAGTCCCCAAGAAACTGCGCAAACATGAAAGTTCTAGTTTAAAAGGGACAAGTAGTTCAGGTTGATTAGAGTTTTGCTCCGTCTTGTCTTCTCAAAGCTTTTAGCAAGTTTCTTACTAGAGGCACTTTCAGAAATGGACCTTTTTTTTTGTCTTTACAATATGAAAACTTAAATATAAAAACCTTTGGAGACTAGAGAGATGCTGGAAAGTACTGAGGCCTGCTTGCCCTGTCCCACACTCTCCCCCTCCCCACCCCCCTACTTAATATATTTTTCTTTGAAATTAAGTCCTTAGTAAAAGGAAAAAGAGGCAAATTGAGGTCTGGTAGCTTTCCCTTTTCCTCAGTCATTTTCATATGTAATGTTATTACTTATTAAGTAAAGTAGCATCTTTCCTCAAGGACCACCTCCCCATATCATCACTCCTGAAAAGTCAGCTTGTCTGCGCACCCACACAGGAGCTGCATCACTTCAGTGGGACTGGCTTTCCAGGGATGCGCAACACAGGTCGTTACTCAAACACCTAATGGGACTGGTATTCCCCTCTTCCGAAGGGAAGAAAACAAGGCCCTACAGGAGACTGAGACATTGCTATAGGTAAATTATGTCATCCATTAGCTATCATGTACAAAAAGTGGACATTAGACCTTGAAACAAATGGGGTGTTCACAATACCTGTAAGAAACTGTCCAGTTCTGGGCTCCCAGTACAAGAAAGAGATGGACATACTGAAGAGAGTCCAGCAAAGGGCCGCTAAGACTATTAAGGGACCAGAGCATCTCTCGAATGAGGAAAGGCTGAAAGAGCTGGGACTGTTCAGCCTGGAGAAGAGAAGGCTCAGGGGGGATCTTATCAATTTTATACAAGTACCTGAAGGGAGGCAACATAGAGGATGGAGCCAGGCTCTTTCCAGTGGTTCCCAGTGACAAGACCAGAGGCGATGGGCACAAACTGAAACACAGGAGGTTCCTCCTGAACATCAGGAAGCACCTCTTTACCATGGGGGTACCAAGCGCTGGCACGGGTTACTCAGGGAAGTTGCAGAGTTTCCCTCCTTGGAGATATTCAAAAGCCATCTGGACACAGTCCTAGGCAACTGGCTCTAGGTGGCCCTGCTTGAGCAGTGGGGTTGGACAAGATGACCTCTGGAGGTCCCTTAAAACCCTTCAACCATGCTATGATTCTGTGAACATCAACTGAGTAAGAAAGTGCCATTGCAATTTATCTTTTTCAGAATAAACTGCACTCTAAATTGCTGTTCAACCTTCAGCAATCTTATTAAATGCTGAGCTGTAGTTCTCATCAATACAGCACTCTTTAGAAGCTGGCTCAATATGTACAGATTGGAAAAATTCTGAAGAAGTATCACTATTGGATCAATACTGTAATTAAAATGGATGAACTTATGCTTTAGAATTACTTTTAGCAGTAATAAGGCAACAAATCTCCACTTTCTTACTATGCTTTGGTATTAAATATAAATCACAGTGGTTAATAAGCCTCTAGCAAGGTTAATTAATAAGGTAATATCAATATGAAATTCTCATGGGACAGTTGTTACCCATGGCAAAAATAGAGGAGAACAAGAAGAGACATCCATCAAAAACTAAAGGGCAGGCAAAGACCAGGTTGTTTTCAAAATGAGACCCTGAACTGAACAAGCATAGTGCAAAGACAAAGCTTTAATACAGTACTCTAATACATCATCTAATACAGTAACTCTAATGCATCAATTTTCATGTTAAACTGCATCTGAATGGAACTATCCATCTAAAGTGTGCAGTTTTAAATATCATTGGGTTTTCCCCATTGTAAATTTAAAGTCATCAATTATTAACCTTTTCTGGAATAAAAATCTGGAAATGAATATATGAAAGCATATTCCCTGATGCCCCTAGGCATTCAATCAAAACTTTTGGAACAGCCCCACAGCAGTTCTAGTTATGACTTCATGTGAAATGAATCACTAATTCTATTTGACTACACAAAACACGTTGCTTCGGCTGAAACCCACCAGCTCTATTATCCATCTCAATTTGTACAGGATACACTATTCTACAAGTGCTCTCTGATTCTAATGCCCAGGATTTTTAGAAAAAACCCATAAACATTTCTGAAACTACAGATTATATGCAACTCTTACAATTTTCTACCCCTCCTGAACAAGATAGCATTACAGGATTCATCTCTTCACTGAGCTGGTGTCGTACACCTAACCTGCTGTGCAGGCACTGTGTGCTTTCAACTTTCAGTGAGAGAATTAGAGGTAGGGACACTTAGTACTTCTCTGAATCAATCTCTTAATGAGACAGGACTAGATAGCATCCCTGGCTTCATTTACTGAGCACAATGCATGGAAAAGATAATGATGAGAAAATTCTTTCCCACAATGAAATTTATTTTTACTTCCAATTAAAAACAGATGAGAACTTAATTGAAAAAAGTAGCATCACAGGACGTCACGCTTGCACAGTTAAACAAGTCGGTGTCGTGGTTTAACCCCAGCCAGCAACTAAGCACCACACAGCTGCTCGCTCACTCCCCCCGGNATACATGAGTTCATACAGAATGTGTCATAAGTTAATTCTACATTAGGAATCAGCTTTTAGTTACATTATCTCATGCTACAGCTTCAGGATGCTCTTGAGATCTCCCACTGATATACAGAGTCTCGATGACCATCAGGGTATTTTTGACTCCTGAATCAGATACTTCCAGTACGAAGCTTTCCTTATTTTCCATGCTGTTGTCAGAAGCCATTGCTATCAGAAGCCTGATGGAACTCTACTATAGGGCAGAGCACTATATGTATACAACCACCATGATATCAGCTTTGCTTACATGAGAGGTGTTCCCATCTCTCATTAGTTTAAAAAGTTTGAGCCTGAACTAAAAGTCCCCCAAAAGGACCTGAGAAAGAAACTTGGACCTCTCAAGCTGGCTAGCCACCTAGTGCTACCCTCATTGAACTTTCTGGATGTTTGCCAACATACAAAAGGAGGAAGGACACAGCCCATTTTTTATTATGGAAGGGCTCTAGTTAAAAAAAAAATTAAAAAAAATTCCAAACCATTTAACCTAACACAACGAGAAAACCTACAATATCAGAGTTATTTTTCATGTCTAGTGCCCCAAGAACATGAAGAACCTGAACCTAAAATGAGGGGGTTTTTTTCCCTATGTTATCTGAAAAGAATTATCTTTATTAAAACCAATCTAGCCTTTATGAATAATACATGCCAGCTTCAGACAGACCAAAAGAACAGTTATTCACTACAAAATTACTTCTAGGAGGGAAAAAAAGGCACATTCTTACTCAACAGATCTGCTTCCTGATACTTTCAGTCAGAAAGATATCCATTCACTCGCATATTAAAAAAAGGCCAAAAAAGGTAACTTATTCCTGTCTAGCCAGCCTTGCTAAAAAGGAGCACAAGCCACCATGATGTGCTTCAGCTGCCAGAGCCACTCTTCACCAGAGTGGTGCGGCCATTATTGCCCCAGCTAGTCCAACGCACAAGGGAAAAGGGTTTCTGCAGGACGCTGTACTCAATCACCTGGGTATTCCTAAAACATAAGCAAGAGACCAAGGATGCTGTGAAACAAAGTAGAGAGATCAGAGGGAACACACAATTAGGCTTCACTTGAGATCTAAAAACACCATAATCAAGAACGTAGGAGGTTCAATACTTGAAAACAATGAGAAATGAAGCCCACAGGTGCACAGGTGGCTGGCAGCTACACCCAAAGCAAGTGCCTTGGGAACTATATCACAAACTGGGCTGTTGTTGCATCTTCACAAGGGACTTCACAACCTGACAAAAAAAGGTTGAGGAAACCCAGATAAGCAAAACATTCATTATTCCTGTGACCTTATGTAATGAGGCTGAAGTTTTAAAAAAGGTCAGATAATAGTGCTACTGGATGTGCATGAAGGTTAAATGCCCATCAAATAAACTGCTGTACCTCTGCCTGCTGTTAATTACTGTAGCACTCACTTCAGTTTACTAGAAAGATTACAAAATTATTTTGACAGTCTTTGCTATGCTTTAAAGCGTTTCCAAAACATTAAAAAATTAAAGGTTCAAAATTTAGTGGAAGGCTATGAAGAAAATCCAAAACTCATGCCCTCCGTCTGCTGTTCAGCAACAGCTGCTATTCCAACTCTGGATTCTACTTATGTTTTACAGAGGTGCTCACACCAAGGCCAGGAGCTTTGCAGAGAACCTGTCCCAAGCAGATTTTAAACGAACAACATATATACTTATGGACAACCTGTCACTTGCAATATATCTGTTCTGAAAGCAGGATCTAGATGCTTCAGGTTCACAGGCATCAGTTAAGCACTACATGTCAAGCCCAGAGAACATTGTACTTGAAAGCCATTAGCTGAAGGTGGAGGCTGTCAAACATAGAAGATAAGGCACCCCTGGAAGTGTTAAGATTTTTTCAATATTTTGGAGCAAACAATGCTGGAAATCAGTTGGGAGTGAACCTGTGGGTACGTGCCAACAACTAACTTCAATTCTTAGTAACAAGACAAAAACATAATAAACAACAACATACTAAATGGAAGCACAAATAACACGAAGCTTGAATATTTTTTTTTAAATGCACATACCGCTTCCTTTTTGAAATGAACACCACAATTAATAGATGGTAAAGGACAAGTTCAATGCAATGACCAACTCCAGCTGTGAAAAGTCTGATAAAAATCTCATTCAGATCAGAAATATCTATCCATAAAAATGCGCCCCAAAAGACACAGCATCTTAGAATTTCAGACTTCTTTATAACACACCATAAAGGATATGATTCTAAGACTGGCTTATTTTAGCATTTTCATCATTTAGAAAACAAGACAGCATGTTGATGAAGGAAAGGTTAAAAGTGAAAAAAATTCTTCAATACACAAATTCTTGAATGAGATGATATAAGTAGTCATCATGATAGCAAAATAGAATGGAACTAAAGAGGGCAGCAAAATAGACACCATAAAATGATATTCAGTTTGAAGTTGGTCTTATCACACCCACACTCCCTGCCAAAACCCCACAAAAAACCTTCACACCGTTGTATGATTATTACCCAAACTTTTTTGTCCCAACTCTTCTAGCTGTTAGCACCAATATTAAGTGTGTCAAAGTTACGTCACACAGGATGTTCCAGAGGGATAAATCTGTATGCAACACTAATCTGACTTGCCTTGTTTTCTCTAGTGCAGCCTAATACAGGAAAACTTATTCGTCCTTCTTTGCCCATTATCTCAAAGAAACTGTTCTGGATTGACAAGCTCTCTCTTTCTGCCAGGAGCCTCCATTCCAACATTTATTTAATTATTTTCTTAAATGAATATCCTTAATTTGGAGGTAATGCAAACAGAAAATACTTGTTTATATTTTATTTCATTAAAATAAAAACAGACCTGATAGCTTTTTGACATAATTCTTTAATAAATAAAAAAAGAAGAAAAACTGTACCCATTGCTATAATGTGTATACAGCACCAGCCAAGGCAGCAACAATAGCCCTCTTATGCTCTGCGGAAAGGTCCAATACAGGATTAAAGCCAAGAAATCTCCATGGGTGCATGGTTCCAGAGAGCTCGCGTCTTCAAGATTAAACCTTTGGCTTTTATTAATACTACAAAGAGCAAGAACAAACCCCTGTTAAACCAGATATACAAGCTTATTTCAAGAAATGCCAAAGTTCTACACGAAGCTAAAAAAAGACCAAAAAAAAACCCAACCCAACACACTCTCAGGAAGGCTGAGACTGGAGCCCAGGTCACCATACCCAGCTAATCCCCTGCTAAGTAAAGGTCTCTGCCCAGCTACAGTCTTTGTACCCATAGAACCATGTTGGTTTCCTCAGCTCAGCTAAGCTTGCAAGTCTATTAGAAAAGGATCAGCTTTATTTCCCAGGGTGCTTAAACTGGCTCCCAGCTTCTTCTCTATCTACGGCAATGCTGTCCAGTTTCAAATTCCTGTATGAAGGGTCAGTAACCTGATGGGAGACTCCAAGAAGCAGCACAGTTCAGAACCAGATAGGGCTGCCAGTTTCGGAACAGGATCAAAGACCCACAAAAGCAGACTAGTTCCTCTGCCGCACACTCCCCTGAGGCAGAGCAAAGTTAAAACCAGTTCTGGATTGGTGCAAAAAACATGGAAGCTAGTAGCACAGCCAACTTCAAATGAAACACAATACTATTTACGCTGTACTAGAGCTGCCCTTTGGCTATAGTGAGAAAAGTACACCTAGCTCCTGGACAGGTTCAAGCCTCTTCTGCTTCTTGACTCATGCCAAAAGGCACAGGAAACAAAAGCTGCAAGCCTGCAAGTAAGTGGTGGGGAGATAGACTGACAGTACACAGAGATTAATTAGAAACAGGTAAGAATAAGACATACAGCACAAACATGACTGTTTTCAGAAGAACTTGGCAGTGAGATCAGCTGAGAGAGATGAGGACAAAGCAGGTCTGCTGCAAAAACAATCAGAAACATTCCATGGAAATAAGAGCAATTACACTAACATTTCGGAAGTATGAAGGTTGCATTTGTCCTGTGAAATACTGTATTCCAGTAACTACAAAACCTCCCAGAACACTTTTTACATGAAAAAGGCACTATCAGAAATCTGGTTTAAAAATCAGTTGTGGGGAATGGGGAAAACAAGCACACGACTCAGATTAAGCCTATTTCCCCCACACAAAGAAACCTTTCTGAACTTCCTCTGACCAATGCCTCTATTACCTATGATCCTTCAAGTACTATTAAATCCATTACAGGGGATTTTATAGAACTTAACCCTGAAAGATCCTGCATTTATCCCTGGCAGGTATGCGTGACTCATGTTTCAAAAAAAGGCCACTGTAACACACCTGGCAGCTTAATATACTGGAAACAATTTATCACTGCACTACTTCAGTTTTGATATTCACCAAATACTGATACTTTCCTGATACACTGTAAAGGTCTGTCCTTCCAGCTGAATGAGTAACTTACAGCTGTCATAAAGTTAATTATATTAATGCAATCAACGTAAGTCTGCATATACTGCTTACAATAAGAAACATCTTTTTAAAACATCAGCCATGTTTTAGTCTTTACATTCAGAAGAGCCAAGTTCACTTTTATTATAAAACTGTGACACCTTTCAAGTTCTACAAGAACAAGATGAGACAAATACAAAATGGGAAACTTACTTTTTTTTTANCTTCCAGAAAGCAAATGAAAGAAATTTTGCATCTATCATTTTAACCAGATGTCTTTGAGAAATTATTTACTGGAAGGTGGATTGTATTTTTTATACCTGTTTTGACAATACTGAGTGATTTAACTTCTCCCTTACATACAATTACAGTGAAACACCATTCACACAAAAGCAGTTGGTTCTCTGTTGCAAGACACTTTCTTGTAGGCACTTTGAACATTTTTTTTGGGGATTGCATCTATGCTGGAGCACAGTAAGACACACAACAGATCTGCTTGACTCCAGAAACCATCTAGTCCTGTTCATACTGCCTGGGAGCTAATAAGCCCTGCAGGGACAGATAGGCCCCTTTCAGCCATGAGACCATACATCGGCTTGGTAGGACCCGGTACAACTGCATGGCCTTACTGACTGCAATCTCTGCTAGCTTCACTGCCCAAAGCAGGTATTCCCTAAGCAAGAGGTACAAACAAAAGCATGCTGATGGGCTTAAAGATTATGAGCCACATCTTCCAGTCAATGCAACTGATGCATTGGTCTGTAGGGAAAAAGAAAAGCTTTGGAAGGAGGTCAGAGCATCTGACAGTCAATGCAAGAAAGGCCTTCCACTCTCTTCAGTTCAGAGTTAATGAAACAATACCAGACCAGCTGGCAAGAAGTACAGGAAGATACAACTGAGTGAATGGAGCTTTGATTTGTCCCTGAAACAGTGTCTTGGTCCTGGAGATTGGTCCCCCTCCTCTTTCTGTCANGGGGTTGAACATCATCGTAGCTTGAGGGCCCTTCAGACTGTGCTCTTCCGATCTGAACAAGATGAGACAAATACAAAATGGGAAACTTACTTTTTTTTTATTTTTCCCAAGTGTTTCTGAAAGATGACAGAAAGACTCCTAAAAAGCAATGTCCTACTTGCCTAAAGACAGGTCCAATAATGTATGGCTCCAAATACTCCAAGGGACAGATAACAGGGTTGTTGAGGTTTTTGTGGGGTTTTGGTTTGGTTNTTACTGACTGCAATCTCTGCTAGCTTCACTGCCCAAAGCAGGTATTCCCTAAGCAAGAGGTACAAACAAAAGCATGCTGATGGGCTTAAAGATTATGAGCCACATCTTCCAGTCAATGCAACTGATGCATTGGTCTGTAGGGAAAAAGAAAAGCTTTGGAAGGAGGTCAGAGCATCTGACAGTCAATGCAAGAAAGGCCTTCCACTCTCTTCAGTTCAGAGTTAATGAAACAATACCAGACCAGCTGGCAAGAAGTACAGGAAGATACAACTGAGTGAATGGAGCTTTGATTTGTCCCTGAAACAGTGTCTTGGTCCTGGAGATTGGTCCCCCTCCTCTTTCTGTCAAGCTAGAAAACTGGCCATGGCAACGCTTCAAGGATATTCGAGCATATGCCTGTCCACTGCCAGAGCAGCAAGGGGGTTTTAGCTACTATCTACTGAGTTTTAAACCCTTTCTTTTATATAAGCAGATAAACTTATTCAAACATTCATTTGCTGACGAGGATAAAGACTTCAGCCATCTAAAGTTCCTTTCAGATGACCAATAAATCTTTTACAGTATTATCCCCTAGATAGGTAAGTACCCTTATAGCTTTATTTAACAGGGGACAACAGCTACACAAAATGTTGAACAACTGCTTCAGTGTCAGATGCCAATACAATGACTATACTGCATTGTTATGTTTGGTAAGTAAATATCAAACAAATTTGTAATCAAATTTGTTAGCAAAGAGGTATAGTGGCCTGGAGATACAAACATTACATTTGCCCAAAGCATGAAACAGGAGAATGCAGTAGTATCATCCTTATATATACACCAGGGAAAGAGGGAAGAGAAAAATGAAGGAGGAGCACATTCTCCTTTGGCCTACAAAAATGGGAAAAAAGGGGGAAAAAATTGCAGTACTTCTTCCTCTTACTACTTCACAACCCCAAATATACTATAATGAATTTTTATAGCCTAAATTTAATGAAACAGTAAAAATGTATTATATGATCAAATGATAAATTGCTACAGAATATAAATTCTGAGACACTTTCAACTGTAAGTCACCACTTGTGACTTTCTCTACAGCAATTTACTGCATGATATAGAAAAATATTTATTATATTGCAAGTTATAACAATCACAGTTTAAATCAGTGTTCAGAAAAAAAAAAAGAAAAACAGGCTAAATTTTACATATTTGCTTATCAAATCCTTGTGATGAATCCAGAAATAAAAAAAACTCATCTAAAGTATTTACAGTACAATCTGCAATGTCATATGGGTCTTGTCTTTTTTGTTTGTTTCTTGCACAAGACAAACATTAGCAGGCAAAGTCCTTCAAAGCCTACTTCACTGTTACCATTTTAATAACAAATTCACCTTTTGCAACAAAAGCTGGTGACAGATTATCCATCAATGCTAGTAGAAATCAGCTAAAGTAGGGGAAATCTGAGTATTGCCCACTATATGCGTGTTTGCAGTCAACTAAAATCTGCCTTTCAAGGAACAATTTAGTTCTTTATCATTAACATTCAAGTGACAAGTTGTAAACAGATGGGCAAAAGAAATAGCCATAATTCCAATTCTCTAACTATTAAAGATCTAGGTCTGTAATAAAAGCCAAAGCCTTTCATATGAAAGGTTCACTTTAGCTAACAGACACAGAAATGGTATTTGATTTGCATCTAAGCCATGGAAACTAAAAACATTAAGACAATTGTAAGTAACAGGACTTAAATAAAAGGCTCAGTATGCCTAAAATTTAAAATTTTGAAGTGTTAGTACCTCAGGGGTAGGATTATGGGATGATGGTTCCAGAAACATTAACTTGAACTGAAACACAACTCTCCTCTATTTTTTTAAGCTGCAGACTCTCTCCCAAAGAGTATTCAGTCATACTTGTTTGATGAAAATGAGTATATAACTTCTATTCCTCAGAAGCCCTGAAGACAAAACACTGCTAAATTGAAACACAGATGGTTTTATTACTTCTTTTGCAGTATTTAAAAAAAAAAAAAATCTAATTCCTCACAATCATGCAACCCTACTGGTGATGAAGAGGCTGCACAAGCAATACTACCCATCTCACCAATGCTGCAGGGACTTTAAAAGGGCAGTAAGACATGAAATTGGAAGAACTCAGCTCAACTTTTGCAGCAGCGGTCAAGTTTGCCGAGTTAGTATTAAGGGGACAGAGAATGTATTTGATAAGAGAACACCAAAAAAATAATAAATATAGGACTTCAAATAAACATTTTTACATTTAAGCTTTTTGAACTAGGTGCACATTAAAGGGTCTCATTCAGCCAAATATGATCATACCTGCTGCACCTTGCGAAATCACAGTCAGTCAAGACTGTGAAGCTACCTCCCTCTCTTCCCCAAGGTAGGACAGAGATTTGGGAGTCTATTCTGGCATCACACAGAAGAGCTTCAAAACCCCACCTCATATCATCTATGCAGACACACAGACATCTATTTCAGTGAGATGAGCGCATTTTTTTCTCCCCCTATGACACGCTTCAGGAGCCTAGCAAGAAGCAGGATACTAATGACACAAGTCTGTGTTTTGGTCGTCATAGACTGCGCTAAGAACTAGAATAATATTTTGTTTGATTAGAAAGAAAAAATTATTCCCTCTTGTGCTACTAATACTTATTTTCTGTACTCATTTTTATTCAGAGTGCAACAAGATAAAAATACCAGCCTGGAACTAAATTAAGAGTTTCGCAAGCATAAAGAACTTAAAGGCTATTCCTCCTTAGAACCATTACAAAACATTAAAAACACCTCAAGTAACACCAGACAACTGATGTAATCTAAGCCAGGAAAACCTCTGTCACAGCTGGCTGACAGAACTGCCATCCAAAAGACTTAGTGTTTTAAACTATTTCAGACACAGGAATGTTAATTAAGTCTAAGTATCCAGCCTCTCTGACACTGGGCCACTTAGAGGTTCTAAGCTAGTTTTTCAAATCTCAAGTTTGCATCTTTGGAGAGCTACAAGTCTAGCCTATATTAATGGCAAACATGAAGACACATGTTTGACTTGTTATAAACCTCTTATTCCCAAGGCTTTCTTCCTCTAATTTCTCACCTGCTCTGGCACTCTGAAAGCACACTTTGCCACTCTGAAAGCACGCTTTGCCAGTGTGGTTGTGCTGATCAGTATTCTATCACATAATATACTATCAGTATATTATAATATACTAATATACTATTAGTATTATATATATCTTCAACTCATAATAATAAATCAAAGCTTACAGGGAAAAATAAATGAAAGTCTAGATGGCAGAAGGAAAAAAAATGATCAGGCTGCTATACTTTGCCTGCTGAAACACAGACAATTCCCCAGTCTTGGCCTGATAAACTGCTTAAGAGCTCCTTTTTGAACTTAAAGCCACCCAATGTTACACAGATTCACCACTTACCATAGAGAAAAACTGTCAGTTCACAGACCATACTGGCTAACTAGGTTTTATGTCAGCATTAAAGAACTGTTCTTAAGAACAGAAATGTGTAAAATATGAAAGGGAAAAATTACAAATTCACAGTAATTTTAATTAATTTACAGGAAAATGAAATTTTTCTTTATCTAGATGAC
The DNA here is from genome assembly GCA_013400755.1 of Pelecanoides urinatrix. Classification (NCBI taxonomy): domain Eukaryota; kingdom Metazoa; phylum Chordata; class Aves; order Procellariiformes; family Procellariidae; genus Pelecanoides; species Pelecanoides urinatrix. The sequence continues at coordinate 59,491 of VZTQ01005226.1, forward strand.
CAATTAGCTATATGTGAAACAAATTCACATTCCACTCTTACGCACTAATTGTGGCTACCTGTAATAATTTAACAGTGATAAATCAACAGGCAATATTTATGAGGCATATAGAAACTTCAAATAGTATCTAATGGCATGGAACTGATTTCTTTACTAGTGACAACATTATTTAGATTAGAGTCTCCTGTCTAACAAGAGATACTCCATATCTATCATACAAGTATTTGACTATTTTCGTATTAGTCCACAACTCATTAAAATAAAGTTTTCAAAGGACAGAATCACAAGTGACATCCTGCCATCAGCTGAGGCAACATCAACTGAAAAGACAGGTTCATTCTTTTGTGTGACTGAGGTAATGGAAGATGGCCGCAGGATTGGCCTCCAGAATGACTGACAGACTAGATGAAGTTACAACAAAGCCTTTAAAATTAATCATATTTTCAACATTCCTACTAAAAGCACATGAGTTTATTTTATTTTCTTAAACAGGAAAGTAAANCATCTATTTCAGTGAGATGAGCGCATTTTTTTCTCCCCCTATGACACGCTTCAGGAGCCTAGCAAGAAGCAGGATACTAACGACACAAGTCTGTGTTTTGGTCGTCATAGACTGCGCTAAGAACTAGAATAATATTTTGTTTGATTAGAAAGAAAAAATTATTCCCTCTTGTGCTACTAACACTTATTTTCTGTACTCATTTTTATTCAGAGTGCAACAAGATAAAAATACCAGCCTGGAACTAAATTAAGAGTTTCGCAAGCATAAAGAACTTAAAGGCTATTCCTCCTTAGAACCATTACAAAACATTAAAAACACCTCAAGTAACACCAGACAACTGATGTAATCTAAGCCAGGAAAACCTCTGTCACAGCTGGCTGACAGAACTGCCATCCAAAAGACTTAGTGTTTTAAACTATTTCAGACACAGGAATGTTAATTAAGTCTAAGTATCCAGCCTCTCTGACACTGGGCCACTTAGAGGTTCTAAGCTAGTTTTTCAAATCTCAAGTTTGCATCTTTGGAGAGCTACAAGTCTAGCCTATATTAATGGCAAACATGAAGACACATGTTTGACTTGTTATGAACCTCTTATTCCCAAGGCTTTCTCCCTCTAATTTCTCACCTGCTCTGGCACTCTGAAAGCACACTTTGCCACTCTGAAAGCACGCTTTGCCAGTGTGGTTGTGCTGATCAGTATTCTATCACATAATATACTATCAGTATATTATAATATACTAATATACTATTAGTATTATATATATCTTCAACTCATAATAATAAATCAANAATGGAAGATGGCCGCAGGATTGGCCTCCAGAATGACTGACAGACTAGATGAAGTTACAACAAAGCCTTTAAAATTAATCATATTTTCAACATTCCTACTAAAAGCACACGAGTTTATTTTATTTTCTTAAACAGGAAAGTAAAGGAGGGAAAAAAAAAAAGTCAAAACAGAGTCAGGTTCAAGAACTATATAAAAACCATAGGACCACAGTGGCAATACTAACAAACTGCCTTCCTGTTAATGACAGGTCTTCTATCACGACACAATGGTCCCCTCCCTCCTAGTGTTATGCTCAGAGCAAAACTGGAAAGTCCATCATGCACTGATGAAAACTGAGTGGGGAAAAAGGAGGAGATGCCACCAGCACATAATCAGCCACCCTCACTGACAAATGCTACAGCAGCCAAGAATTAGAGAGTCTTTTGTCAAGTCTCACCCAAAGTGTTTATGAACAGCAGAAAAATTTGATTAAATCCCTGCCATCTCCAACAGGCTTCTGTTTTAATTGCTTCTTGATGTAAAGTTGTTTTGATTGAGATGCAAACACTGAGTTCTGTGCTGTTTCCAAATTATTTCATTTCCAATGGGCTTGACAAAAATAGATAATTTCAGAATATCCTTTCAAGCTGGAGAAACACTACATCATTTGCAGCCTATATCCTCCAATAGTCACTAGCCAAGCTATAATCCAAACTGTACCAAGAACCACACCCAATTTGCCATAAGGTATTAGGTTTGCAACTTTGTAATACACTGAAGAACTGCATTAATGAAGACTTACTATGATTCTCTAAGATACTAATCCTGTTGTAAACCAGCTTTATAGAGATAGTTATATATTTGCCTTCATGGAGTTTGGATAGCAGTCAACAGTAATAGTAAAATTATTTTACCCATTCTAAATTTTAGTAAGAACCATAGAGCAAAAAGAAAAAAAAGAAAGTATGTTTGAGTTCAGCTGCTTTCAAGAGAACTTTGTCATAAATCAAGGGAGAATCAAAGGATTAAAGCCATAAAGGAAGAGAGATGTAAACAAATATATTGACCAATTATAACTCATTCTAATAAAAAATAAAGGAGCAGGCTGTTAAACAGTCTTCTCTGGTGTGCAATTCAAAGACTTGCTCTAACCTCAGGCACAAAGCCAAATATACACCAACTGCAAATAAAGAAAACAGTAGATTAACAACTTACCCCAAGTTCAATTACAGTGAAAAGCATGACCCTGTAGCAACTGCCTATATGTTAGTTCCTTCCCCTAACCAAACGTGAGGCTCCTTACCATATCCCTCAAGGGTAAATTATAATTAGCTCACATTTATCATAGGGTAGGACATATACTTAGGTAGCACCCATTACAGCAATACTTTGTGCTATATTAGATTGCATACCACCCTCAGCTGAGATACAGCTGATAATTTTTGCATGCCTAAAACATTATAAATGTAAAACTGAACATGTTAATTTATACTAGTACTCTTTTTTTTAATTATTATTTTCATAAAGGTAACAAAAGCAAATCCATTTTATTTCACATATGCAACCAGCAAGTGTTAGAAAGTGTTACAGTTAGAAAGTATCTCCAAAGACATTTCTGAAAGAACACTTTGGAAGTGTTGACAAAGTGTTTTGACATCTTTGGAATTCTCCCACACATGTAAACCCCTTTTTCCTTTAGCTGAAAATGTTCACCAATTTCATTTAGAAAGAAGAATGCTGAGAATGTTGCCATTTGTGAAACAAAGATCAGCTATCTCTAACATACACCTCTTAACTCAGTCAGCTCTGATCCCTTCTGAAAGTTGCCTGGCAGTCGTTTGAACTCACCATAAACACAGAACATGCTTATAAACACTAAAAATTGAGCTCCCCTCTAGTTACATATTATGACATTTCTGGAAAGCAAGAAGATCATAGTTCACAATGGTTCATTTTGGAATGAGGTAGAAGGTGAAGAATCTGGCACAAGTTTTACTAAACCTTAATTTACAAAGTAGCTACCTTTCCATGAACTTCTCATGACACAGGTTGCTAGACTCAGGACAGATTTCTAAGAACTAGTATCCCATTTAGCACAGCTCATTCCTCTGCTACAACTTTAAGCAGGAAGCTGCACATGACAATTAAGAGTTCTAGAGAACCTGAAGGGTGAGGTGTTAGGTGGATACAAACTCACCACAGTAATTTGTTAAGATTCACTTTCACCTCTGCTGATTCAATAGTTTGAGGCAGATTGTGTGACACATTCCCTAAGCTTCAGCATAGTGAACAAAACACTCATTTTGCTCCTTCTAATACAGTGGCCTTACCTTCTCTAAGTGCTCCTCCCACATGCTGAGCATTTATTTGTCATGTGGATTCTGACACGCTTTCAGTGCTCCATAGGCTTCAGAAAGGAAATATCAGCAAGTATTCAAAGCACACCTTTTTATAACCAAAAACATGGACTGTAGGAGACAGCTCCACACTCATTTCAGTGCACAAAGGCAACTCAACTACACGGCAGCCCTCCTCCACTCTGCTACCTTCCTGTGCCGCTACTAATAGCTGTTCTTGGTCCTACTCTCAACTGAGGGCACAGGAACTGGCCACAAAAAAGACCAGACACACTTCATTGTCTATGAAGATGTCCAGTTTCAGCTGGGATAGGGTGAAATTTCTTCCTAGTGCTGTGTTTTAGATTTAGTGTGAGGAGAATGTTGATAACACACTGATGTTTTCAGTTGTTGCTAAGTACCCTCCTAGTCCAAGGACAGCTCCCATGCCTACTGACTGAGCTAGGTACACAAGATGGGAGGGAACATAATCAGGACAGCTAGCCCAGCTGGCCANGGAAATTCTTTAAGTAAGCAAAGGCAAAGACTATCCCTTGATTCACCAACAATACTTCTCTTGAAATAAAAACATCAGCAAATCCAATTTCCAGTCAAAATTATTTTCCTTAAGTCTAGTATCTCTGAAGTATTATAATACTGTTTAAGAATGGTTACTGCTTTGTAGGTAGAATCAGAAGTCTTTTCTTTTCACAGATATTGGTGTTTCTTAAATGTGTACTTTTAAAATTCCATAATGCACGTTTCTGACGAAAAAAAAATTAACAAGTCAAATTTTAAATCTAAATGACAAGTCATATTTCAGATTGACAAACTTCATAATGATTAACAGCATCTCTTATATTGTTGAAAACCAAAAGGTGAGTATATTTAAGATAGGAAGCCCTACAGCTTCAGACAAATCCATCCAGATTGATGCAGCCAAGGACAGGTCTACAGCATGTTGCTATAGAAACTCACAGTAAAACCATTCCCTTCTGGCATTAAAAAAAAACCTCACATTTTAAATACAACAACTCTTCCAAAACTGTAAGACTTGTCACATATTGTTTGCAACTTAGTGAACGTGGTATGGAAATGCATTTAGAGCATCCCCGTACTGTAAACTCTAATATGAAGAATAAACCCTGAAGAATTTACATTGTGCAGCTGTTCTTTTCATGTTTATTTACATGTTTTACCATAACTTGGGAAGTACTACTCTTTGTACTACTATAGTAACACCCGAATAGAGAACCCAAAACTTAAGGTAGATTTAGGCTTGCATAGATAACAACTGTAAGTTGGTACAACATCTTGACCTGTAAAAATTACTTAAGCTGGATAAAAACACACTCCTCCAATAAAGCCATAGGTTTCATCCAGCATATCCACAGACCTTTTAATCACTTCTTTAATTGTGGCAATCCCCGACTTACTTCAAGCACTACAGTAACAGCTGATAGATGTCATAAAAACAAGCCCATGAAGTTAAGAGTATCTAGGAGGTAGGTGTCCCAGTGCATAGCATTCATTTGGCTTTTCCACCTTTGGCTTTAAACCATACTTCCAAGGTGCAGATAACTTGTCCAGACCTTTCTCCTCTGGAGCAAGACCCTGAAATTCACAGTCCGGGACCTGACACTTGTGCTCTTTCACATTCCTCCCAGCAACTTAAACTGGTTCCTGGAAAGTCAGCTCTGCAGGCACTATTGCTTTCAGTTTTCATCTTCAGAAGCATCAGATTCTGAGTCAAACACTTATCACTCCCCTTTCAAAAAACCTTAATCTTCACTTTAGATAGCGCAACACACACACTGACCCATCCATTTCACACATCTCTTATAAACTCCCTGGTTGCTAAAAAAAAAAAAAAAAAAAGCTAAGCACCCCATAAGAAAACTTCTTCTCCTGATCTCCAGCACCCTGTTTCATTTAATGTCCATGAGGGTGTTCAAATTCTCCATCTTCCTAGTAACAAAACAAGTTTTCTTTACCAAAAGCTGAATGTTTCAGTGATTACCTGCTAGACGATGGGTTTTTCTCTCTTATGCTAATTATTACCCCAGCAGTGCCTACATGAGACTAGAAAACGATCATTTTTTGCTCATATATTTGCATTTTGGTCCAGTGCGGCAGTAAAAAGTTGACAAACACACAGTAGATGAGCCCAACTTTCAATGCGGTGTTTGCCCAGGTATAGCTAACCTCTACAAAATCAACAACTCTGAATTCACAGGGCAATGGGGGATAGAACTCAAGAGGTCCATGTGGTTCATCGTCATACCCAAGGCAAGATCCAGAAACTGATGGCATTCAGATAGAGCCTCAAATACCCTGTCCTTAAAACCTGTAACACAATTTCCCCAGTAACCTCTTCCCTCAGCAGATTCCGTCTATCAACCCATGAACATCTGTACATTTTTCCCCGTGAACTAACATTGAGCTTTACTAAAGAGGTTTCTGATAAATTAATAGAGTAACATATTTTTAAAAATTAGTATCTTGTTTCTTCAGAATAAAGTTGAAGCACTTTCACTGCAAAAGACACTTAACATTTAACATTTTCAGTGTGACTAAATTGTACAGACAGGAGTCCATATTCAAGAGAACTTCCCTTCCCCGCACTGCAGGGCCAGTCAGGTGAAAGAAGATTACTCCTACAAGTCACGTTTAACAGTTTAGACTCTCCATATGCAAGATACCAGAGATTAAATATTGATTTTACATTACAGCTATTCATTATCACTAGGCACACTCACTCCTTTTAGCTAAACTATGGCTGTTAATTTAATTAATCATAACCCATGACAAAGACCAAATTTCCACAAAAAAAGCCTACAAAAAGTTTTATAACATGCCTGCAACATCATACTGCTTCCTTTAAATACTTACCCACAGGTGATACAAGTTTGGCACAGTGTATGTGGGCTGTGCCCATCAGCTACATCTCCTATGGCCTGTCCAATATTGAAAATGTTAGCTGGAGACATTTCTTTCTACACAAATTTCTCTAATACTCCCTAAAATCAGGCTTCTTCTTTTGTACCTTTTCATAAGTATCATCTCTCCTGTTTCTTCATGCTTGGTTTACCAGCATTTCCTCTCAGTTGAAGCTACATTTGTAAATACATTTTTAAAAAGCCAAAACTCACATCTGAAATTGCCTGTATTAAAACACTTGGCACAAAATTCAAGAATGACAGTTTTGGGAATGCGGTCCTGCATTTGCCAAATAACTTGTTGAGAAGTTCCATCCATGCTTTGCCTATAGCATCTATATGGCCCTCAAATACCAAGGACAGTCATAGTGGCTTCCCATTATAGTCACAAGCATGGACAAGCAAGATGCACAGAACTGGTTTTAGAGGCACCTAAGTGTAAGCTGCTCTTTGGAAGTACCCTGGCATTTTTTCCTCAATTAGGCAGCAAAAATTTGAAACCTGTAACAGCTGAAAGTTCTTTGCTTCTAATGCCAGATTCTTTCCAGTGCCCTGATTTCTCTCTTGTAAAGCATAAACTAGGTCCTACCCTCTTGTCAACTGCGATCACTTTGCTTATAGGTGGAGCAGGGACCAATGCTGAGTCAGCAGAACCTACGTACTAAGTCTGCACTAGGACCCTGTGGTGTTAGAGCAGGGAGTTCTGGGCAAATCACAGAAAGGAGGACTCTAAACTAAACACTGTTGCACTGCACATGAAGTGGGATGTTGTATCATTGCTGAGATAGCTACTTCCTTGTCTATCCCCAAACACAGCATTATTTGACAGCAAGCCGCACATTTGGATCAATATTTCTTGAAATTAGTGACAAGTAAGCGTTTCTAAATGCGTTTTAAAGTGCATCCTTACTGACTCTGCAGCAAAAAACAACCATTAGCTATCTTGCTTTCATGCACAATTCATCCAGGTCACTATTTTTTGATAAGCAACTTATCCTGACCTGAGAATACAGCTAAGGGATATCTGTTAAAACATTAAACACTGCGGTTGAGAGAGAGCTACACAGTAACAGGGTAAAGCATCTAGTACACAGATGAAGTTACTGACAACTCTTAATCCTGACAGCCTGCATGAGCTAGGAAACAGATTTCTTTGCATCTTGGAACATTATGTAACAAAATTGGTGATAATCTATAAATAAAGATGTCTTGCTCTTAATCTTGTTAATGAACCCTTACTTTCAGGAAACATCTGTACTGCCCTAGATATGTTTTAATCTTGTTTCATAAGCCAAAGCAGTAGCAAAATAACATATTAAGTTTCAGCTATGATTCTGATGAATCATTCATTGCATTCAAAAATAAATTTAGATAGATGAGTGCTAAACTTATGACAGCTCAGCAGAGCCTTGCACTGGAGAAGTGTGCAGCTGTGTCAACATGAGAATCACAAAGAGCACCTTTCTCAGAGAAGGAGTAAACCACTCCAAGACCTTTTATCACAGGGAGTATGTGTGTCAGGACAGACCATAAAGAAGTGCTAGCCATTCCCCTTAGCACAGTGCAGCCTTACTCTCAAGCCTCATGGGCAGAAGCAGGGATATGAAGCGGTATGTTACAGCCTCCTTCTCTGGATCCCTTGAGGAGTTAATGAGCAGGCACAGGAACCAGCACAGTGCCTACCCGCTACGAAGAAAAAAAAAAAAAAATCAGTAATGGAGAGGAATGCTCCTTGTGCTCTCCCCACATTGTTCATCAGAGCAAAGGGCATGCAGGCTGACCTTATGAAATCGCTTCAAGCAACAAGGTATTGATCAGAAGTTCATCTGCTGGAACTCTGAAGCTTGTGGAGATGAGACCAATCTCCTGCTCCTTCCTCACTATGAAAACAGCTTTAAAATGGCTTTGTTTGGAGGTGAGGAGAGGAGGGAAGACAGACAGGGTTTTTTGTTTGGTTTTTTTTGGTTGTTTTAAGGTATTTGATACAAGCCTGCCACAGAAAGGAAGAACAAGAACCAATATGCAGAATCAACAGATAGCTACCCAAATGTCTGACTTGGCATTTTGCCAGTTTGATATGACTCACACAGACAATATTTCGATTAACAGAGTTTGGAAGGAGTTTGATATTTTATCCACTACAAGACCCATGACACATACTGTAAATACACTGAAGTCTACTGTAGTCTGACAAGAAAAAGCATCAAACTGGTTTCTGGGTTCTGTCAGGTATGAGAATTTGTTTCTTAAGAAGCCTCTTCACAAATCTACTCATGCTGCAATGGGCTATGATGCAAAAGGAGCAGAAAGAAGAATGTAGGCAAAAGCAACTCTCTTAATTTAAAACATTTCATCATCTTCTACACAAGGTTCTATTCTAAACCCTTACCAATTCTTTGGCTAAAAGAAAATTAGAACAACCAGAGTGGAGAGGGCCCTCCAGTGAGCACACACGTCTCATTTTCTCTGCAAATAAAGCACTGCTGGAGATTTGATCATGAATCACTGTAGTCTGTCTTTACCACAACTGAAAATGCGACTGCATAAATAAAGACAGCAAAGCTGATATTCACCAATCTATGAAAGACACAACATCAGGCAAGACGTGGTGATGTTTCTGCCTGCGGGTGACGGTCAACTCTCAACACTTCCCTTGTGCTGTTCCAGTGACCCCACATAACTATATTAAGTGATTAATGTATTATGATCACATGTCCATGTGGTACCAGAATGTCAGTAATTTTTCCTTGTAAATACATTTTCCCAGGTGATTACAAGCAGTGGTCTTTAAACAAAAGAGAACCATGTCCCCTGCAAAGAAACATTTTTCATTGGCGCCCAATGCAAGTTTCTAAGGTTTATCAATAGAATACCACCACACAAATGGATGATTCGTGATGGTGATGGAAGGTTATGTTAGCTAATGGTTATAGGAAGATGGCTTAAGTCGCTTAGGCCATGGCCTCCTAAAGTAAAGCAGCTGCTGACAGGTAAAGCTTCTGCTCTGTTGGCAGCTGATCAGCCCTTTCTATGCCTGCCCCCTTTCCTACCCTTCTAACTTTTCTCCCTTTGCCGTCTTTCTGAATGTTAAATTCTGTATAGAACAGCCATCTTTTAACCCATCCACATGGCTAAAACGTAACAGGTTGGGAACATCTGCCACAATAAGATGATCCATCAATTTTTTTCTGTAAAATGATAACTCACTTATTTAAAACACCTTGACTTCTCTGCATTCCCAACCTGAAACAAATGGACAAGAATGTTTATAAATACAGTGGTAACTGTAAAAACACAACCAAAGGGGGAATTGATTTTGCCCACAGCAGAGGAGAATAAACATGGCACATTTAGACAGTCTGGAAAACTGAATACACAGGCAGTAAATGAAAACAAATAAGAGGCAGCAATCTCTTTTACACATCTGTTTATGTAAAGACACCCATCTCACAAGCACACATTTGGCCGGGCAAGCTCTCGTAAGCTCTCCTCTGCGATTTCTTTACAAAAATTTTAAAAATAAAAAAAAAACAAAAACCACAAGCTGCAGATATGACAAAGACATTATACACAGCAAAACATTAAAAGTCCAATCAAAACAGTCCAATCTTCCCCACTGCTGATATTCTGCAGATGCATGAAGTCTGAAATTCAAGATTAAGAAAACAAATTTGTCCACGAGAAAACAAACCATTAGCGTGTCCAGTCAACTTGCTCTAAAAGCCAGCTATGATTATTAGTGTCCCAGCGTCCCAGAGATAGCCCACAGAGCTTCTGTGGCAGAGGTGACATATACAAGGCTGCACTACCGCAGCCTAGCCCTGAGCACACATGCCAAGCAACACAAACCGATCACCTTCCTAATTATGCCAGATCTGCCTGGTTTGCCTACTTCAACTGATTCACAGAAAACCAAGCCCATCTATTTACAAGTCTGTGTTATAATTTTAGCCTCGATGACTCTGGATGATTATACTAACATTGGAGTAAATAAAAACATAACACTACTGCCAAAGAACAGAACTAACACAATCAAAATAGAAAGATTATGGGTGAACAAGCAACAAAGAACAGTAAATATTATTTATCTGACATCAGGCTGAGAGCCATAGCAAAAAAAGAAACTGAACTGATAGGAAGCAATAAGGCATAATAAATCAAACACACTAATCACTAACTATTTATACATGGTTATCTTATTGTTATCTTACTATTTTTAGCCAACTAATTTTTTCACAAAATGCAGAAGAGCAGCCTGTCTGATAATACTAGCATGAAATGGGAGAAAGATTTAAATTAGAGAACCACTGCTAAAAATTCTCATGCAGAGAGATTCAAAACAGCTTTGCAGCAGAAAATGCAGATGATCAGTATGGCTTTTCTCCACACATTCATTATATCATTTTGTTTACAGAATATGGAAAAATAAATTAACATGTAACAACAGCAATATTGTAAAAGACATTGGTATGTTAGCTCTAAAACAGTTGCTGTTTCACTACCTTAAAAACATTTATTAGGAGTGAAGATAAGTAACATATCACAAGAAATGAAGTTTAACTCTTCAGCTTCTGCTAGCAAAGCAAAATTGAAGCCATCAACCTCTTACAGTTTTCTCAGCTTTCATTGTTCTCCTCCTACAGTGGAAATCTGTCAAATATTCCCTTACGTAGTTCTTGATCTTTAGAAATAATTGCTACCAATGGGAATAATCCCAAAGAGAGATCTGTGAAACAGTTGCTTAAATCTTTGTGGGGAAAAACACCCAAAAATAAAACTACCTATCTATGGTATGAAGAATTATACAGAAACCCTATTTTAAGAAAGTATCACACACAAAAGGTTCAACAGTTCCATCCAAAGACTAATGTTGTTACCTGGAATTAATTACAGGAAGAAAAAAAACAACCACCTTCAGATATAACTTGGTTTTGAATTTATTAACATTAACAGCACTCTAATATATAAAATATAGATGCCATTTTTTTCTCTGAAGAAAGATTACAAAGCTTGACAATACTATTAAAGTGAAACTTCACTGTAGACTTTGCCAGTTGATAACTTTCTAAAAACAAATGCAATAGAGCCAAGAACATCAAAGCAGACAGAAGAACTAATCTGCTTTATTACAGGCTGAAAAATCTAATCTATAGCAAGGTATAAGTTTCTTATACGAATATATTTTTTATTACATAGTAAGACAAAAAGATGTGTTGCTACATCCTTCCTTTTAACTCTGTATTTTGTAAAAAAGAAAAAAAAAAAGAAAGAAAGAAAAGAAAAAGAAAAAAGAGTAGTCCAATGAAGAAGAAGAAAAACAAAGACGACTCAGAGTTTTTAAGTTAGAAGTAAGCTTTGAACTTCACTGGCAATCTTTACGGTCATTAAAATTACTTAAATTCATATCTTAAATATTAGCCTACATTTCAGAACTTTGACTTTGTCAGTACGGCTCATTATTTGCAGCACTTTAACATACTTTAATACTTGCAAAAGGCATGAACTACACTCAAGAGAAAAAAATTTACATACTCATGTATAAGCTGAGTTGAGTCCATGTGTTTCTCCTACCTTTCCAGTGTTTTATATCCCTTCTCACACCAGTTTTCTACTTGTGATCATTCAATTATCAAGTCTCATGGGCAACTTCAGCAGCAAAACGGTAAAACACAAACACCAGCAAAAAGTTTATCTATCCAGGCTTTCCAATGAATTTTCTACGGGCATGCCTTACATCCTTCCCCCTCCTCCTCTCACTATAGGATCTAATTGTATAGAGTAGGCAAGATGCCCCAGCACGTGCTAACTGTGATACGCTTGCTCCAGTAAGATACAACCAGTCACATAAAAAAAGCCAGAGAAAGCCCCCGCACCCACTCTCCTTAAACTGTTTCTAGAATCTCTTGGCTTTGTTGTGAAATAATAAGTACAACCTATGGCAAAACAAACAGATAAAGAAAAAAAATCTGCAGGCCATCCTCATCCAGTCTTTCCTCCCTGCAGCAAGCTTGCGCTACCAACCCAAGCAAGAACTTGCACAGTGTGCCAAAACTGAATTAGGCCTATGCCACAAGCCTTCTTTCTTGTTCCTAATGTTCCAAATAGTTTCAGAAAATAGTAACAGAAAACTGACAGAGATAGGATTCCTCTCAGTTCCAATTGCACATAATACATATACCTAGTTTTGTGTTTATTTCAGTCACCTTCCTGCTCTGCTGACTTCATCTTGATGCTAAATGATAAACAGATGATATCTGTGATACTAGTAGTACGGTAAGAAAATGTGCATTTGCCAACTCTGGATAGAGACTTCATACTATTCTAGAGAATAAATAATGATGTGTTCTAAGAAGGTAATAAAAAAATCAGACATAATAATTCAAGGAAGTATTGTTGAAACTACAAGAAAAATATTGCATCTACCAATTCAGGTCTCTGTCAGTAGTCCACTTGTCACATACCGAAGTTCCTGGGCTGAGAAAGTTACCTTGCAACAAGTTCCATTTGTTTTCTTCTAGGTTGTTTCTGCTTGCAATCATTTTGTATAGACTACTGAAAACAAAGTTAACTTCTCAATACAGTGGATAACATATCCCATTGATTATTTTGGGGGAAAAAAGATGGGTTGAACTTCTTCACCTTCAGATGTTTGCATATACACAAAGTTTCTGAACAAAAGAAAAGGAACTGACTACAGCAAGCAAAAAATTCTCTTAACATAAACTTCTGTTTATGTTAAAGTAAACCACTGCTTAGCCTCTACCCAGGCAACATACACAGATGATTTAGAGACCATTGTTGTGGTTTAGGACAGGATAGACTAAACACAAAAATGAATTAGTACTCAATAATTGAATTCATATGGAGGAGTTTGGATGTTTATTGCCTGTGTGATAGGAATGATTATTAATGCATAGAATACCACAAAAAAAGCTGTGTTCTCTGGTTTCCCCCCAAACCAGTTTGTAAAAATCCAAGGAGACCAATATTTTTAGTCGTGTTTTTATTCTTACCTCAGCCTTTCTTCTTCTTTCTTACGAAGGCTGAAATCTCGCTGAACCACCTGGAGCACATGCTCTGCTTCTTCATCAGTCAAGCCAGAAAGATCCAGTTTCCTCCCCATTATATACTCTGTCCTGGATATGAATAACTATGAGGAATATCTGAAATCAGAAACAAAAAAAATGCAAATAAATTGAAAGCACTGATACTTTTCCCAAGTGTGTTGAAATCACAGGCACATCTGCCCAACAAAAAGAAAGCTGCCGCCATAAACATTAGATAAGAAAATCATAGAATCATTTAGGTTGGAAAAGTCCCTTAAGATCCTTGAGTCCAACCGTAAACGTAACACTGCCAAGTCCACCACTAAACCACGTCCCTAATTACCACACCTACACGTCTTTTAAATACTTCCAGGGATGGTGACTCAACCACTTCCCTGGGCAGCCTGTTCCAATGCTTGATAACCCTTTCAATGAAGAAATTTTTCCTAATATCCAATCTAAACCTCCCCTGACACAACTTGAATAATTAATTTCAGAATTATTTTTCAAGTTCCATGCACCATAAGCAGTCACCCCCAATTTAAAAAGAAATGCAAAAGATAACTTATTTGGGATATTAAATAATATTGAGGGAAGACCTCAGTGTTGCCCTCAACAAGAAATTTGTTAAACTAAGGTGAAATCAGGTTTTGGTACTTCTTAATTTTATGCCATGACTTTGCAGAACTGTTTGCAAAACGCAATCCCCGCGACTGTGTATGAACAGAGAACATACTCTCCTGTAACATTCAAAAATATTTTGTACTACCAACTGAAAAATCAGGAATTATTTTAAAACACCATAAAAAAAATAAGCATATACATTTCAAATGCATCTCCCAGAGCATCTGGAAAGATTTAGATGTCATTACCACCATGATACCATTATTTTCCCTTTCTGTGAATGGCAATGGAGGAAAAAAAGTAGTAGTCAATGTTATGTGTGAATTGAAGGTACTATGAAGTTTGAACTACAGCTTGGTCCATTTATTTCATTAATGAATTATCATCAATTTGTTCTAATTGATTTTCTTGTGAGTTTTATTAGTTTTGTTGAATTCTAGTAAATTCAGCTCTCAGTACTAATTTCTGTAATTTGATTTATGTAATTATTTGGGCAATCATAAAGGTGTAAACCATAACACTAAGTTATGGTTTCAGAAACCTCACACAGTTTTTGCAGCTCTGTTATGAGCTCCTAGCAATGTATATAATAATTACAAACACACAAAAGTTCTTACATTATACTGAAAAAACAACTATTACTGCCTCTTTATCCATGATATGTGTCAAGTGAATGAGGCTATGCAAAACATGTAAGCTGGTTCTGTCTCAACAAACATCTCTAAGCAACACTGCTATGGCATACTATTAAGTGCTCCAAATAGTGTAGGGGGGGGGGGGGGGGGGGAAAAAANGGGCGGGGGCGCGGAGGAAATCACCTTTATTTTCTAAACATAACAATTCGTTTGTTACTTAGATGATGATGAGGGATGTGGTTGTTTGGGTTTTTTTGTTGTTGTTGTGGGTTTTTTTAATACAATAATTACCTTTGTCCAATCATCTAGTTACAGTTCATCAAACAGGAAGAAAAAAAAAACAACACATATGGGAGGAGGGTATTGCTTATTTTTTCTATTTTGGTTAGGCTATCAATGAAGTTTAGAATATACTCTTTATTAAAGGAAACAACACTTCAACAGAAACAAGCAGATGGGATAGAAGCTTAAGTGAAATCAAGATGACAAGATGCCTCCAGTGAGACACATGCTCACCATACAGCTAACAAAGGCCACAGTGGAACAGTATGTTCTAGCTTGACTCTTTCGGTCTACTAGGGAAGCTGAACATGAACATCAACAGCGAGTTAATATAGGCTATAAAAATGTAATTCTAAATAAAATTACCCTGATTTTTGTAGAAAAAAGTGCCACAGAAACAAAGGACTAGATGTAGCCTTCACTAACCCCACTTGCAAGGCCAAGAATGTATGTTAAAATTAAAGGTTGGCTAAAATATAGTGAGGAACAACTGGCAAGATTTTTTCCCATCCTCCCCCAGGCATAAATCTTCCTGAAATTTTAACCAGAATGTTAAGATTTTCCCCTATCCCTTCATCCGCAGTCCTTGCACCAAAGCCTCACTGGGCACTGGCAAGCGTAAGAAATGGTGAGGTAGGGCGTACTGAGGTTATGCTTACACGTTGCAGTTCAAAGACAGAACAAGCAGTGCCCTGGGACACATTCTTCCCTTCAGGCTTTGGGATACTTGCTCTTCCCATGCAAAGCACTTGCGTGCAAAGGCCTCTGACTTTCTAAAAGCAGGGAAGGGCTTCACTACAGGAAAGCCACATCTGCAGGGAAATAAGCAGGACTTTTCCAATTAACTTTTTTCACACCCGTACACTTTATGGGAGAAACACAGGATATAAACTAAAAGGAAATAAAACTATTTTAAGCAACTGCTGGAGCCAGTAGAGACACCTCCATGGTAGGGCTACAATTGTCTGAGATACAAGACAATGAAGATACTAGGAGATCAAAGATGCCATTCCTTGAGCATCAAGTTAACAACTATAATTAACACTTATATGTCATAAGAAGTTCTCCCTTCAGGTCTTCATCAAAATGGTTTTGGAAACTTTGTCAAAATTAATACTGTTTTTTCACACATACAAACTGTGGTCCATTAGTAAAAAAAATTGTGCCTTTGATTCAGCTACCACTGCTGATTGTGAGCATATATTACAAGGGGTAAATTTACCCCTAAATGTGGAGACAGTGGGCAGCCCCACTATCTCTGATTTTTTGGGGGTTGCCAAAGACTTAATTTCAAGTACACGTATACTTTAGAATCACAAGTGACTTTAACTTTTGATTTTCACATGGTCTATTTACCTACAAGACTAAGTCTGCACTCCAGTATTACATTAACCTCTGAGGAACTTGTGTTTTTTCCCAGGAAATAATTTTTCATCACGTTACTATACTAAATCACCTCTGATCTAAGAGTATCACTGCAATTTATATATACTTCTAAACAATGCTCAAATGTCCTTTTCCAGTAGATCCAGATTATGCATTTTGGAAATACACAATGGCAAATCCTCTAGAGGAAGTGTAACAGCTTACATTAAAAAAAAAAAGTCAAAATAGTTTCTCAACCTATAATAACTTCTGGTCTCAACTGAAATAAGTTAAAGAGGCTGTTCAGGTGTTTGCCTTCATAAGGAATACTTCTTTGCTAAATCTCAAACTGAATACAAAATTTAAGCTTTCAGAGACATTACCAGGA
Source organism: Pelecanoides urinatrix (assembly GCA_013400755.1). Taxonomy (NCBI): domain Eukaryota; kingdom Metazoa; phylum Chordata; class Aves; order Procellariiformes; family Procellariidae; genus Pelecanoides; species Pelecanoides urinatrix. Next base: position 76,377 of record VZTQ01005226.1, read on the forward strand.
ATAATAAAATTCCCTAGAAAACTTTTGCTCAACAAATTAACACACTGTAACAGGAAAGCCTAGGCTTACAATATATGACTGGGTATTATTTTAGTAATATGCTAATCTTAACACTTCTTACAGTCTGTTTTAAAATCTAATTAAAACTTCCACATCAAAAACATTTCTTGAATTTAACCTTTAATAAAAAAACCAAAACCCCTGAAAAAACCCCAAAGCTACCAAACCAACCACAAAATCCTCACAGAACAACAAGCAAATGAAATGTTTTTCAAGAACTGCAGAACTGCAAGCAATGCTTCTGAATTTTAAACGGACAAGAGCATCAACACAAGAAATGAAGGCAAGCAGTATGTTTCGTAGTCACTCATATGATAGGTAAGCTGTTTGGACTTATAGTCTCAGCAGAAAATTGGCATTACAGGAGGGTGGGCAAAAAGCCTACAAACTTTTTTTTTTTAGAAGTACCAACTAACATTTAAAACAGATTCTTTGCTTGACAAAGAGCCGTGTTATAAAGTTAATTACTCAAATGATCACACTGAGTATTGTACAACACAGACATCTTAGTTTAATGCTCTAGCGAAGAAATCGGCACTAGCGAGGCCGCATCTGGAGTGCTGCGTCCAGTTTAGGCTCCCCTGTACAAGAAAGATATGGACTTACTGGAGCAAGTCCAGCTCAAGGCCACAAAGATGATTAAGGGACTGTAGCATCTTTCACAAGAGGAGATGCTGGGAGCACCAGGACTGCTCAGCCTGGAGAAAAAAAGGCTTGGGGGGAGCCGGGGGGAGGGCCAGCTATACAATGTGTATCTGGAAAAGATCCCTCCAATACCCTGGCACTGCAAACAAGAATATCCTACAATTCTTTTCATTTCTGAGCTAATTTTTAATCAAGATTTCACCTGTTTCCGCAACACAGCATGATTTTTGCTTTAAAGTGTTGCTCCTGTGCATTAATGAAACGTGATACTTGAGGAGCCAATATCACAAACTCCTTCAACCCAGCTATTTACAATTTAAATATTTCATATAGAATACCTTTCTCTCACATGCTCTCAGTTTTAGAGTCACCAAACTAAACACCAGAGCTTTTCTACTCTATTCTGCTACTCTACCACTTCTAGTATCTTCCAGGTAGAAAATCACAAAGAAAAAAACTGCTAGTAATTATATCTTTGATTCTGTCGCCAGCCAACTCATCTTTACTTCCTTCAGCAGTCTGTCAGGACCTAAATAATACTGCTCGATCTGTCTTGTCATTATAGTTTGGCATTCGACCAACTTTTGCAGAGGTCTTTTAGTACCTTGAGAAATTCTTCGTATAGTCTTATTGGTGAACATTTTGCCCTTTTAAATCGTACAACAAGATAGTCATCTTTCTAAGCCAAAAAGGAAGTCAAGCGCTTTGTCCACAACAGTTCCTTCACCACACCTCATATTTTTTAAAAAAAAAAATTGTTTATTGAACATCTGAAAGAAGTGATCACATTGCCAGCACAAGGTCATTACGCTAAATTTTTTAATGTAAATATCACAATATATATCTATATATAAATTGTATAATATCACACACTATATTTGGTGACAAAAATAAGGTCTCAGTGTTGAAAGTGTAAAGGGGATTCCTGTGTCTTGAATTATGTCAACACACTTGAACAAAACAGACTTTAGCCAAAAGACAGCATTTAAAGAACATTGCTGTCCAAAGACATTTCTACTACAGCTAGCACATCCTTAAGTCTAAAATGAAGCATAATTAACATTGGTCACAAATTTCTTAATCTTTTTTAAACTCCAAGAAAGTCTAGAAGCTGCAGTAAACAACACTGTGGATATTCTTCCCTTTTCACTGGAAATAAACCAATGCCCCAAAATAACAAGAGGGAAAATATACTCATTGGAAATACAAAGCCACCTCTGCGGATGAAAAATTAAGCACAGGCCAACTGACTTCAACATGAGGACTTGTATCTGGTGTGCCACCAGATTTTAAATGAGATGCAAGACGAAGATCTCAAAGAGGATGTTATTCTTTGTACCCACACTGATTTTAACTGAGATTTACTGCACATATTTCCTGGTCTATAACCAAAGCAGAAAGTTATCTTCCTTTCAGCCTTGTACTAATTTTATATGAGATTTGTTTAGAAAAACCAAACAGCTTACAAGTTCCTGAGTGAAGTTAGGTTTTCACTGGGAGGTGTGAGGGGGTGAAGCAGCAGGTTTTTAAAAGAACCATGAAGTTCATTCGGTTCCTTCTGGGAGAAACGTTCCTTATTAATGCAAGTTGTTAGAATAACTGTGTGTACGTCTTGTCTACAGGAGTGCCGGGACATACTATAATGGGGAAAATTGTAAATCTTAAAGGTCAAAGGATAGTACTGTGTGGTTTTTAATTTTAATCTACTTCGGAAATAAATAGGAGTTTCACAGTCATCTTGCTTCTATATTTTACATTATTCTAAGTACTGAATATGAAATAGCAGAAGTAGAATAGCTCCACTAAAGTCACATTTTATTTTAAAAAAGAATGGCATCTCTCACCTAAGGATGGCACTCCCCTCGAGGCAGAACACAGCATATTAAACTGTTTTAAAAAATAGAAGCTATTTTATTTAAATAGCAGAAAAAAGTTATTTTTACAGAAAAGACTAAGGATGACACTGGAGGACTTAATTTCTGTCATCTACCTTTGACAGATTAAAAAAAAGTCACATTAAAAAGAGAATCTTAATAATAAATCATGACCATTTCATACCTATGAATCAGGCCTACAACTGATATACAAGTATAAATCCCAGTGGGAATTCAAAATGTGATATAAAAGCCAAATTCATTGACCAGAGTAATCTTCTCACTGGTAACAGTGAACTCCTAGAGGAAAGACTTATCCAAAATTTGGCACTACAGCTGCTAAAGGTCATGGGTCACCTGGCATATACTGTTAGCATGTATTTCACTGCCATTGGCTTTCTCGTTACTATATACTCTCATTTTACTTTAGTCTCATCTTCCATTTTTTATGCTGAATTTAGGCAAATCGTGTTCAGCTCTATTCTCTCTATTTAGTAGCAACTGTCTTATGGAAGAATGCGTAGTCGAGATGATGGGTCTGACAGTATTCTGACTGTGTGAGACTGACTGTTACTCTTCCCGAAATGAGGAAGACAGCTTGGAGAAAAAGACAAAATTGGAGCGGTAATGCACTGACACGCAATTTTATCTTGGATGATTGGCCTCTTTTCCGTGTGCCTTCAATCTAAAGCATGAAATGCAGCTCATTACTGTAACCGACTGTAAACAACCCCATGACGAATCATCACAGGTCAGGGAGAAAGCCAGCATGTGCAGTTAGGGCATGCAACTGATCCTGAAGATCCCAACACAATCAGAAATTTGCACACCTGTAAGCACGAGACTGCAAGGGCTTCCCTTTGGATGGTCGACTTGCAAAGTGAGGCTCAAAAGTTACTGCTATGTACCCAGGCTCCCTGCACAGAGAGAACAGCAGCCACTGAATAGAGTTAGATCCCTTCTTCCACCTTCCCATCAAAACCCAAACCAGAACACACCTAGCAAATCAGTCTTCACACTGTACTTTCTAAGCTTGAGCCAGAGCGAAGAAAACACTAAACAAAAAGCTCATTTGTATTCCTCTCTCTCTCCTCAGCATTAGCTCCAGAGTAGGACTGCAAAAATACATTCACTCACCTGTGTTGCACTACACATGCCACATCCTTCTCCTGAGACACCTGTCGGTCTCAGCATTTCACAATCAATGGCCCTGAAATTAGCTACACAGATTCAAGGGAGATGAAAGAAACAGCAAATTCTTCTCTGTTCCTTCAAAGAATCAATGGCAGTTTCTATCTCATTTTAAGAGGCAGTCAGAGAAGGGAGCAGTCACTTTATTTGTGTAACAGTCTAATACGTGCACCCAGAAAAAGGTTCAGGTTCAATGCCATGTTAAGCCTGGGAAGGCTCATATATTCATCTCCCTCCTTATGGAAGAGGATGTAAGAGAACACAACTCAGGATATTCCTGTGCAGATCCCTATTTCAGATGCCAACATCCCGTTTTCTTGTACGGCCTGAAGAAACTGAATGATACAGAAGGTCCACTACCATATGAGCTGTGGAGCAGCATGTGACAAGGAGGTGTTTTAAAGTGAAATGCCTTCCCCAGTACCACAGCAGTCACTATTTGTAAGAACACCTATAGAGGAGCATCCTACAGATAAAATTTAACAAAGTAACCAAGATGATATAGGTTCACCGAGGAAATTTTTGCAAGGTCAAGGATGCCAAAGCATCACTACTGCATCAAGTGGTGCTAAGGCTTTGCATTCGAGTTAGTCATACCTTTAATGTGAAGAAGAAAACACTGAGAGAGAAGGTGAAGCTTTTGTAAAACCTCAAACAGCTCTGGAAGCACTACACATTTTACATCTGCATATAAATTTAATTTTGCATTTTAATAATACAAACAAAAGGATTATGATAAATTAAGAATCTCATCGTAACTTGAAAGCCATATTGTGATCGACCCATGCAAACTACAAAAGCAAACAGTTAAGTGGATTGCTTGACTGCTACCAAAACATCCATAACATAAAATCCAACCAATATGCAAACACACCACAGGCATATTTAAAATATCCTAAACAATAAATGGATTTTTCCCCACGCAACATATGTTGCACTAATTGATATCCTGTATCCCTCTTACTAAATATCTCTCATCATCATATTCTTAAATTTGATCCAAGAATTAACCTTTGACAGAGATAATCTTCCTGCAGGACTAGGACAGAGGTATTTTTAGAGGTAAGAAAATGCTTCCAACAGCAGTTGCCACAATGAGGCAGAATTCTCTAGTGCTGCCAGATGTGAAAACAAATTTAATACAGTAAATCACTGCTAATTCAAACCACTAACAGGAAACCCCATTGCAAATTACTGCATTTTACAGATTAGCAAGTAAATGAACAAAATAAAAACCAAAAATAATTTCATAAGACTGTGCCTTCCACATTCACTCTGATACCTGCAAAGTGCTTCCAACCCTGATTTATGCTAGAACAAGCAAGAATCGTAAGAGACACAATAGTAAGAGTGACATCTGTAAAGCCACATGTCCCATTTCATTGAGACTTAGTGACAACTGTAGTTGGTTGACACACAACTTATGCCCCATGCATGGAAAAAACGATTTTGGAAGCAGGTTGTCTTTGAATTCTTCAGATAAGCATTTGTTAAGTGACATAAAACAAGAGTAAAGTAGAGCCAGAGCTGTAGAAATCAAGCCAGAACTGTAGAAAGCCTCTGAAAACCAGACTAGAAGCTGGGTTAATCTGTCAGGTGGGGGAGTTAATGGATTAATTTGTTGACACTGGGACCTACTCTGTGCTTAGAAGAGGCTCTGCTTTGGACCCAAGCTTGGCTACTGCGCAATATGGAGATAATCCAAGCCCTGGCCAACAAACACAAACCTGAAGTTCTGGATCCCAAGTTTATACAAACAAGGAACATTTACATTCAAGCACAAGACATAGTCAGGCACTTTCTGGAGTTCAAAGGCCAACTTCACTGTCAGGTTTTGACTGCTGGTTCACTCGTGTTTGGATCCAAACTGGAGCAGCCTCACAGCTCCTTTAGTTTAAATCAGGGAACCAAAGCAGTTCATCCTCTTACAGGTTTAGAGAATCATCCAGCCACAGCACAGACACGTTTTTGAGTCCCAGAGAAACTATTATTTTATCAACTTAATCAAGTTCAATATCTTTATCAACGATCTGGATGAGGGAATTGAGTGCTCCCTCAGTAAGTTTGCAGATGACACCAAGCTGGGCGGGAGTGTTGATCTGCTGGAGGGCAGGAAGGCTCTGCAGAGGGACCTGGACAGGCTGGATCGTTGGGCCGAGGCCAACCGCATGAGGTTCAACAAGGCCAAGTGCCGGGTCCTGCACTTCGGCCACAACAACCCCAGGCAACGCTACAGGCTTGGGGAAGAGTGGCTGGAAAGCTGCCCAGAGGAGAAGGACCTGGGGGTGCTGGTTGACAGCCGGCTGAACATGAGCCGGCAGTGTGCCCAGGTGGCCAAGAAGGCCAACGGCATCCTGGCCTGTATCAGGAATAGTGTGGCCAGCAGGAGCAGGGAGGTGATCGTGCCCCTGTACTCGGCGCTGGTGAGGCCGCACCTTGAGTACTGTGTTCAGTTTTGGGCCCCTCACTACAAGAAGGACATTGAGGTGCTGGAGCGTGTCCAGAGAAGGGCAACGAAGCTGGTGAAGGGCCTGGAGCACAAGCCTTATGAGGAGCGGCTGAGGGAGCTGGGATTGTTTAGTCTGGAGAAGAGGAGGCTGAGGGGAGACCTCATCGCGCTCTACAACTATCTGAAGGGAGGTTGTAGTGAGGTGGGGGTTGGTCTCTTCTCCCAAGTAACCAGCGATAGGACGAGAGGAAATGGCCTCAAGTTGCGCCAAGGGAGGTTTAGGCTGGACGTTAGGAAAAAATTCTTTACTGAAAGAGTGGTCAGGCCTTGGAACAGGCTGCCCAGGGAAGTGGTGGAATCACCATCCCTGGAGGTATTTAAAAGACGTGTAGATGAGGTGCTCAGGGACATGGTTTAGTGGGCATAGGGGGTGTTGGGCTGACGGTTGGACTCGATGACCTTAGAGGTCTTTTCCAACCTTAATGATTCTATGATTCTATGAAGTTAAGCCACCATCTTTAGGAACTAGCTAGAACTCCTCTGTACCTTATTAACTTTTTTTTTTTAAAAGCAGTTCCCTTTATCAGGGCCCACTCTTAAAGATCAAAGCAGCGTTACCAGGACACTGAAATAGCATGCTCCTTTGATGAGCCTACATGAAGAACATCAGCTTTACCAAGAAAATTCCTGTTTCTAATCCTCTACATTAGCTTCTCCCAACTTTTAAATTTCCAGTATCCATTGTAATAAGCCTCCGGACCTTGATACAACATTGACACCAACTTCTGCCCAGCTGAAAGCACAATCTTCAGTATTCTTCACCTACCACAACTACATAGATGACATATTTCCATGGAGGAGGTGCAGTTCACTTAATCACATGTGGAAACTGAGTCCACAGTATTTCATCCATTGATTCCCCTCTTTTTAACCTGTGATACTACCTTGGAGCAGGAATCTGAAGCCTTGTCATTAAACATTAGAAGAGAAGTGGGAGGGGTGGAATAATCAGGCTGATCTTCCTCTAAAGATGAACTTCTTCTCATTTAGGACTCAACCCATGACTTACGCGCTTGCAAAAATTAACATATGGACAATTTTTGGCACTGCCTTTTAGATCAAGCCCAGCTGAGATTGTAAAAACCAACATCACCAGATTATACTTCTTAGAATCCTCCCCACAGCTCTTTCAATTGTTTTTAAAACCTGATGCTGCTCCAGTTCACACACTATGGTTTAACTTAAATCCAACTCATGGTCTGTCAAACAAATGTCAATGCACTTATGACAGCTAGACACAAGCGTTGAGATAACTTCCAGAAAGATGTATCAAGCACTCCTAGGGATGACCACTGAGGGGCAGAGGGATCAGTTCTCCTAAGGGGAAATAAAGGAATCAACCTCTTGCCAGATTAACAATGGTTAGAAAAAAAAGTACAGTCTGCAACTCGAGGTATTTCAGCACAGTGTTAGCTGCATCTCTATCAATAGCACTTAAATCATACGCTGAACACCCATGCCATAGCAATTAATAGCACAAACCAGCACTTTTCTATTTGGATTGCCCTGTGACACAACATCCTGTTCATACAGCCCAAAAGGGAAGGAAGAAAACCACACTAAAATGACCTTCTGTATCAGAAGTAATGCCTAATAAGCAAAGAAGCTCTTCTCGCATTAGTTGCAGAAGAGAGAAAACTCCTCATCACAAGAGCAGAACAAAAAATTTACTCCTCGAGTTGTAAACGTGTTTTGCTTTCTTTTCTTTCCAGAAGGAAAAAAACAGATTATATACTGTCTTCCTCCAAGAACAGAAAGTTGGTTTGCAACAGCAAAGCCACGTATTATTCTGCATGGACACAGGTGGAGGGTGTTGGGGACGGGACTGTTTTGTTATGAAAATACCCAAAGATTTCAGGCTACTGCCTGGCTTCAAGACTCATTAAAGCCAGTGGGAATGCCATGGACTTTAATAGCCTTTGAAAGAGGCTCTACACTTCAGATTGCTATCACAAGAAGAGACTACATGTCATTTTCTACAGTAAATTACCTGAGCACCCTTTAAACAGACTTGATCCAGAAACTATGGCTGCATTAAGTCACTTACCCATTTATCCTTCTCCATCAATAAGAAGCACATGTTGCAAGGAAGAGTTCAGAAAGAGAATATTTTTGGAACTGCTGCACAGCAGAACTTGAGCTTGCGTCTTCAGCAGTAGGACAGGCTAGAGTTCCCTTCCCACCTGCCAGACAACACCAGCAAAACCCAGGAAGACTATTTAATTGATTACCGTGAGTCAACTTGAGACAATGCCATTGAAAGTGTCTCATCTTCAAGATTAATCTCCGCAGTAGTTAGCTCCTCCACTTCAATGGGTGATATTTTATTTGGAGGTGTACTTTGCCTTGAAGAATGCAAAATTAATTTCCTATGGTAATGCTTCATATCTTAAAACAAACAGTAGATAGTAATAACTGCAATAATCTGAATACCTAACACCAATATTAGTTTTTCTTTTATGATCATCAGTTGATCCATAGGTAAATGAAGCATATAGGTAATAGAAAGTAACAAGAGGTCTTGTTTCCTTTACCCAGCTCAGGGACTAATGGGTCAGTAAAAATTTGCAAGATAAAGGTTTGTTGTTTTTTTTTTTAAATGTTATACTAACAAAAAAGGCTCTGCTGTTGAAATTTAATACATATTGGCCTGGAATTTAATGTGTTCCTATTCCCAGAATAGTATCCACAAGATCTAAAAATTTGTCCCTATGGTAATAATGCTGATATTAGGTTTTGACCAGTCAAGCCACTGCAGTCCTTATACTCTGTTCATCTATGCTAAAGCTGCTAGGTGATTCATTACACTGCTTTACACTATTATGTGCTTTATTTATTTACTTTCAGGACATAGAATGTTGAGCATGATGTTTATTTTCTGAAAATGCAGTTTTAAAAAATGCAGCATGGCATTTTTTGTAAGATTGTTAAAAAAAAAGGGTAACACATTTCAACTGAAAGTTAAATAGCAAGCAGGTCATAATCACTAGTCTTTACCATACGAACGACAGATCTTACTAGTCTGCCAGCCACATATAAAGGGTCTTTCTCTTGGGTTTCTATAAATTCACATAAAGTTTGGAGATAGGCATTTTGCCCAATCTCACAAAGAGATACATAAAACTAGACCATGGCTTGAAATCTTATCAAATTACACCATATTTAGCCCTTCTACAAAATTCCCTGTTTATGCTGTAGATAAAGGCCAAGTTTCTCTGGTAATTTGAGCAATAGTATGGTGTGCTTCACTCCACACTGAAATAGAGCAGTTATCTTCCTCTTCCCTTAAGTCCAAGAAGCTTCTTTTGAAAGTAAGCTGCTACAAATCTCTGAATATAAGAAACCTGGGGCTGGTTTATTTTCTGGCTGTCAGTGGTTCACAGGTAAGCCAGAAGCCTTTATTATCTCTAAGACTCCATCTAGAAAATAACCTACCTGGATCCAAAAGGAAGGTGAATAAAGCATTCCACACGAAGGCTGGATTAGTCCGCTCAAACAAATTGAAGGGTTTTCTCAAAGAGAAAAATTGTCCCTATGGTTTTCATGGAACTATATTCAACTAGTTTCTTTCAACTTGTCCAACTTTCCAAGGGCAAGTTAAGGTGGTTTACACTGCCAAATAGCAGTTTCCAGGCTGATAACAATAGGGCATATTAATGTTGGCAGAAGTACAAAGGAGTCTCATTTTCATACAGATGTACTGTTTATGAACAATACTGCATTTGGTATATAGAGCTTTTCTTCAGCATCACCCATGCATAGTTTAGGGATTTTTTTTTTCTTTAAGTACAAGTTCTTCAAGCGTTCTGTTTACTGCAACTATTAAGAGAAAGGTGAATTCCTACTGTGTTCATACACTTGAGTACACCCTATATAATCCCAAATCCTAGTTTAGCAATCAATTATAGCAGACTCAGCTGTATTCATCAGGTTAGGGTGGAAACAGGAAACCAACTCAGGAAAATAAACAAAAGTTTTAGCTTAGCTCTCTTGATCTTGTATTACTCCTAGACAGCACTAGTTCAGCTGAAGACAATCTGTTAAAAAGCATTAACCTGTATGAAAGGACAATATTGTGTCACTTGAATGAGCAGCAGGTCCAAGATGCAAATCCTGTCACAGGGGGCAGTGCTCTTCTTAATTATCTCTCATCCCAGTGGGGGCTACTGGGGTGGAACTGACTTCTGGGAGTTCTCACTAGCAATTAACGTATTACACCTGCTGAAAATTATACTCTCCTGTTTGTAATTGCTATATGCATTATACTAAGTTATCTGACAAATTCCACAGGAAGGCTACAGAATCACCAAGTACATTTTTGGATGCTTGGGCATAACGTATCAGTAAATATGCTCTGATACAATCCAGTACCCAAGTAACGATGGGTACGGCAGTAGTCTGAGGGATTACGTTCAAGATACAGCACATTGTGCTTTTTACACAGCTCTGTTCACTTTTTCAAGCTAGAAGTAAGCAGCAAACATTACTGTTTGACACTTAACTGCAGGGACAGAGTCAGTGGTCTGAACGCAGTTCACAGGGAACCACTATCACCATTAATAAGCAACTATGAAAACCTGTCCACCTTGATGACAGGTTCTTCAAAGTCAGAAAAATGTCTGGTAACATAAGAACTAAACTAACTTTCCCTCCTTTCTCTCTCTCTAGCCTTCCAGAAAAGGGTTATCAGGGGAATGAGTAAAAGCCTTTATTGCCAAAATCCTTGCTGTGCCTATTCTAACAAACTCCAGGCTTCACAGCAAGACAGCTACCCACATTTTCAGAAATGCAGGAAATAGTAAAGCGGTAGGTATAAGGCAAAAACCACCATTTGTCAAAATAGATTGTTAGATACAGTTAACATCCCTGCAAACACGCTTGATGAGGGATACGGACGCACTCTAAGGCATTTTGCAATCTAATTTGGTTACATTTGCCTAAAACATAACACAAACCCCAGCACAACTTAATTAGATTCCCTAAGCAAAGTCAGCCTGAGCCATATGGTATTTTCCTCAGCAGTTACGATAAACTGACCTTGATACTAGGAAAATGCACGCTGCTTCTGTCTGAAGCATAAATTACAAGCGCAGAGTGGCGGGATGCTCCCGCAGAAAGGGGGGCAGAGGCAGCGCCATACAGAACCCCCCGCCCCGTGCTTGCAGGGAAGTTGATCAGGAGTTAATAACTCCAATAACGACAATAATAATAATAATAATAGCAGCAGCACTGCAGTGACGGTACTTGAATAACTACGCCGTCAGCAGAACGCTGCGAAGCTACTCGGACATCTGGCCGGTAATTAAAAGAAACCCAACATCGTGCCGTCATGTGTCGTGTCCCCCCCGCCCAAGCACACGGAGTCGCCGTGGAGGAGCGGCCCGCCTCGCCCCTGAACGCCGCGCAGGGCGACGGCCTCTCAGCCGCCAACGGCCGCCGCACCCGCCCGCCGCGCGCGCCCCCTCACGAGCCGGGCGCGCGGTGGGGACCCGCCGCGGGCCGAGCAGCGACCGCCCCCCGACGGGGCGCTGCGGCG
>VZTQ01005226.1:89188-280079 GCA_013400755.1 Pelecanoides urinatrix
CAGCGGCGGCCGGGCGGCCTCGGCTCCGGCGTGCGCCTCGGGGCTGCCGCGGCTGCCACCGGCGGCCCGCCCGCCAGCAAAGCGCCAGCCGGGCGAGTAAAGCAGAGAAAGGGACAGGCGCTGCCCGGCGACGTGCCTGTGCCCCCCGGGGGCGCAGGCCGGGCGCGGGGTGTCTTCCGAAGGAAAGAAAGAGGCCGGTTGGTGAAACGGAGAGGAATTACATCCATATGGATGCAGCACAGCGGGGAATCGTAACGAAGGAGTGGCCTGGTCAGTCATTCAAATCATCAGTGAGTCACCGCTGTAATTTGACCATGCTTTTCATACGTCCTGCAGATTGTACTGTCTCAGGCTAATTACTTTTCCCGTGGTGTTATTTTTCATCCCTGTTTTTTCGTGCTTGTTTAACTTCATTTTAAAATAGCTGCAGCTGCTTGCTGCAAGGTACGGTTTTCTTTGATCTCAGTTGAAGTGCTTTGTCAAGACAGATGTATTCAATAAATCTCGGCAGGTTTTCAAGGAAAATATTTTCTAGGAGAATATTTTTGTTTACATTAATTTCATGGTGTTACAAATAAACTGGTTTACCTAACATTAACTTCCATGCTAACCTACACTTGTCTGTGTTAGTAAAATGGGTGCCGCTCTGCGAGAGACACCACATTTCAAAAGCGTATGTAAAAAAAAAAAAACTTTAGGAAGTATTCTGCATCAAACATCATTTTGTATTTCCCAAACACACCTATAGGTAAATACATGTCTGGGTATTTCCCAAACAGAAGAAACTTGTTACTTCTTTAAATAAAAACAAGAAAAAGAACAAGTCATTTTCAACAGTAACAATCTTCAAGAGCAACATGACATGGCAACAAATCTGGAACTGACTAAAAAGAAAGGTCATTCATTGCCTGTATTCGAAGAGTAATCAATAACAGGCACCAAGCATTTTTAGTAATTTAAAAAATATCTGGGTAGAAATTCCTCTCCAATCTTATACTTCTAGCTGAATCCCTGAAGGAAGAACATGTTTTAAGATCAGCCATTAATATCAATTAGCTAGAATGCTTATGATTACACAACCGTGAGATCAAACAGGTAAAACTGTGCCCCTGCTCTTCACACTCAAGCTAATAAGCTAATGTTGAGTTCAAGAGTAATGTTGCGCCCTCACCTCAACGTTGTGTAATTAGGTATACTGACAGTTTATACCTTTCTCTGCAATATTTCACATTCTTCTCCACTGGAGACAAAGGGTTGGACTCGAAGCTCTTTTGTTCCACACCAGTACCGTAATCAGTATGTTTCTACTCAGCAACGGTACTCCACGGGGAAGGTATTAACTTATGGCACACTTGAACCAGCTATTAACAACTGACAGAGAGTAACTAAGAGAGGGGAAAGAGAAGAACAATGCACCAGTGAAGAGATATTGTAACAACCTTATGGATAGAATGCTGGACTTCTCTATTTGTCTGCATCCCCTACCTGTTGGATGTCCTATTTGTCTTCATCTCCTGGTTTTGGTGTCTCACTTCAAAAGAAATCAACTTCTCTTTGCATCCATAGCAAATGATGTTCTGCTGATGCCATTCACAGTAAAAAAAAAGAAAAAAAAACCTGACTAAAATCTCTTCTTCACCCCTATAGGCAAAATCATAAGGCATAGATGGGTGAAACTGAGATATGCCAGGCTTTTCCTGGAATCACATGACACAGCCATTGAATAATGAAAATAAGTATCTAAATAAGGATGCAGAATAAAACAGAAGACTAAGGAAGAGAAACTCTGCAGCCAAAGATGAGACACAAGTGGTAGCATGGGAATTTTTGCCCCATGAGCAAGACATGTCCAACCCCCTTCCCACCCAGTGCCTGGTGATTGCAGAGGGGAGCAGGGCACCGAGGGGTACGAGGGATACTGGCAACAGTGGGGTGGTCATCAGAGAAAGGGGAATGCCCTGTATATTTATCTCACTTCCTATAGCTCTGAAATTCCCAGTCCTCCTTACGTTCAGAAGAGAGTTACAGGCCATGCAATCTTTCAGTGACAAAAACCTCAGTACAGAGAGAACCAAAAAAGAAGTCGGACCCCCAGTATGCATCTGTAGTACAGCAACTGTTCTGCCACATGGTGCTAAATAAGCTGTAGCATGGAAAAAATCTTGTAAAAAATAGATAGTAGATCTAGTAATAATGGGGTGCAGGACAAGAAAATACGTATTTTATTGGTGGTGAGTTTCTCTTGTCACAACACAGCCCCTCTTGTAAAGAAAAAAAATCATCCAAATGTATACTGAAATAAGCAGGCGGTTTTTGCTTGGAAAGCTGAGCGGTAAATCCAATGGTGGCATAAGTTACACATGGCTACAGGGCTGCGGTGGCCAACGGGTGCCTCCTGAGCCTGTCCCCAAGCGGCGCTGGGTGACCAGCCAGCCCTGCAAGCAAGGCAGGGCAGGCTGAGTGCCAGGGCCCGTGGGAGCCTGCCTTACCCCAGCAGTGGGCAACCCAGGAAGAGCGTAAGGAAATTGGATATACAGATGTGGACAGTACCGGCTGGAAAGACAAAAGTCACTCTGTTAGCCACAGGGACCAGTTAGGAATTTATTCCAGCCTACTGCTATCTCAGGGCAGAAAATAAAGACAGTAATAAGTAATTAAGTCTCTCTTGCTTTCAACAGATCTGTTAAGACCTCGGAGTATTTCCACAAAATGTAGTGAACAATAATTTAATGGTAATAACTTGGAAGTCATTGTAACCTTTTACCTTAGGGTCTTAAAGAACTTAATAAATACGAATTATTTTATAAAGTGTGTATGCAAAACATGGAGTATTATAATAATTCAGTTAAACCAGTTAAGTCATTCATAGCCCATAAGCAAATAGGAAAGAAGTGAAAGAGCTGAGAAGAATGGACAATTTTTTAATAGTATTTATATGTACAGCACACAATGTGATATGGCATTTTGCCATGACTTTTCTTCAGAGATTTCAACAGTCAGGTTCCCTGCCCTGCAAGTCTCACAGTGTAAGGAGGAGTTCTGACAAATGGTAAGTGCGAAAAGAGAAAGAGGAAAGCTGAGAGAAGACAGAATTAGGATTACATACATAAGTTACTAAAAGAAGCAGCACGAAGTTTTGCTATTTAACTAGCAGCAGAACTTAAGCAAGCTAACGCTTTGAAAAGAAACAAACACACTGAAGTCTCACACCTGGAAGAGAAACACCAGCAGACAAACTGTAACTGCTGCAGTAAAAATTGTTTGTTGCAACCAGTGGTGGGATGGGGGGGGGGGAGCGGTGTCTCTGTGTGTGTGTGTGTGTGTGTGTGCGTGTGTGGTTTTTTGTGTTAGGTTTGGGGTTTTTTTTGTGGTCAGTTAAAAGGTAAAAACAGGAATATGAGCTAGTGAAAGAGATGGCAGAGCAAAAAAAAAAAGTAGTATGGTGGTAAGAGCTAGCCATGATTACTGGGAAGAATAATTAGGATGGGAATAAAAGTTTCAGAAGCGAATGTGATGCTGACTGTACCCCTGTTACTGCAGTTTTCCTCATTCATACAGGGTGCACAAACGCAAACTTGAAGGTGTCTGCAGAAGATGCTGCATGCAGAGAGATGAAGGCTCTTTTACTGCTCTTCCCTTATGCCTGCCACCAAATGCATATGGGTGAAGCAAAGATGCGATTCCTACACTTCTGCAAGTAAAAAGAAAATTCTTAAAAAAGTGTGGTGAGTTCTTCAATTTCCCTGAAGAATGAACTTCATTTTGTGACAGTGGCTGAAACACACAAGGCAAATGTGTGTTCCCACAGGGTTTATTTTATATCAATCTTTTTCTCCACTTAGCCCCACCTTTCATGCAATAACTCCTTCTTGCTCATCAATCCGAGGACAAGCAGCAGCAGGAGGGATATTTTTCTTTAGAGCTTCATTTATGTCCTGTGCAAAGTGGTACTGAGGGTGTGGTAGCGTCTTTTACATGGTTCAGCACTGCTCTGTTCTTTACAAATTTGAAAGAATGAGGAAAAAGCTGCGTGGTGCCCAGGGGAGGAATAAGAAAAACCATGCAAGTCTCCAGCTGAACAGGAAAATGTTCGTGTTAAGTCAGCTTCGACTTCACAGATTCAAGCGCTGAACAAACAGGAGCGAGTGTTGTGTTAGCTCTTGTTCTCTTGTGTCCAGTGGTATTTTCTTTCAGCCTCATTTGGTTTATTTGTATCAGAATCAACAGGTGGCTGTGAAATTTTGGGCTTAAACCAAACCCATCTGAACCCACTTCACCTGCAGTTGCTTCTAGAGTTACTCTCTTTTGGTTTTACTGGTTCAATTCTCTAGTCAGAAAGTGTTCATTTGCTTCTAAACATAACTTGTACTTAATGCCTCTGATGCCTGGAGCCAGACTACAGTCAAGTAGGTTGTTTTTCATAGAAAGACCTGTTAAATGTTTTTCTTATTCAAATAAATTGTGCTTTTTCATTATTTGAAATTACTAGAATCAAATTTTAGAAGCTGTCATCAACCCAACCACCTTGGGCTAACACTGACAAATGAAGGTGATGGTGTTAAGAGCTTCCACCCCCTTATTATAACTCTACACAGACAAACGATCCTTGGATGCAGAGAGTATACATTATGTAATTCTCTGCTTATATTTTACAAACAAAATCACAGCAATAATTTAACAAATCCTCATGAACAGTCTTTAAAATCCTAGGCCGTACAAAACCAGTGAATTCCTTTAAGAAAGATTAGTCAAAATGAATATACTTATATTAACTTCTTATATTTTCATATACCCAGAATAAAGTAGTTTTCAGAAATTCTTTTTTTGAAAGAAACCCTAATCCTGACAGTAATTTCTGCATGAAAATGGCGTCAACAAAACCAGCTGAGCAGAGTTTTCCAACCTTTTATTTGGGGGATATAGGATTTCACCACTTTTAAGATGCGGAGAAAAGATGAGCTTGCTCACTTTTTTCCTGTCCTGTTAGACCGTTGCATGGAAAAAGGTGTATTTTCATCCACACAAGTGTTTACATATTTACAAAACTTTTATGCAGCCATCTTATGTCTAAGTCTCTACTTCTGTGATATTCATCTGTTCAGGATCAGTACCACATGGTTGAGGAAAAAATGGATGTTGTGAACAGCAAAAATGCCCTGTGACGGTGGGACAAGCTTGTTGCAAATGACAGTCTGGTTCATAAACATGTCTGAGCCAGGGAAGCAGACCATATTAATTAGATACACTGACCGGTAAGATTTACTAAGGCGTAGCAATAACAGATATTCTGAGAAACTTGTCTCCACAATCAATCTAGCAGAGATGGACATTAAAATAAAAACTGCCAAGCAAAAATTATTTCCATGATGACTCTTTCATCAAGGTAGTTGCCAAACACAAAGCTTAGAGACAAATGCATAGCAGCAATAGTTAATGGCAATTAAAAGAAGATTGCCTGCCAGCACCCCTTTCCAGAAAAGAACTGAGTCAAAGTATTATGAAAGCAGATGTGTCAGATGCTGGCACATCTAATCACGTTATTGTTCGACATATTCTTGCACAACCTCTCACATGCCTTGATTATGCTCAGCACCCTTTGAGCTGTGCTCTGCACAAGCCCACAGAAAATACATTGTGCTTGTTTCAAAGAGCTTACCCCATGAATGCTCTAATTCCCCTCCCTGGATTTTCTATAATCAGTTTGTTCCTTGGTGTTTTCTCATACACAAGTAAAATTCTTCTTATTTAACTTACCTCCAAAAGAACATGGGATGTACTGGAGCAGGATTATATCTGTCACAAGCTGCCAAAATGACTGTGTGGTTTTATGCAAATCAAATCCTCCAGGGATTGTCCCAAATCCACACAAGTTTCTTTTTTGTATACCTGCCTTGGGACCTCATGTAAGCCGTTCTACTTTTCCATCTTGTTTTAAAGGTATTGTGTCCGACAGGACCATGTCACTTATTTCACCTTGGCTTGTCCTCGCTGAGGGCTGCAGGCACTGCACAGATGCACTCTTCCACAAGACCAGGATCAGCCCTGCAAGGCTTATTCCTCACCTCCTTCTGCTCTGCCCCAATTAACAATATCTTATTGCAAACAAGACTTCGGGAGTTTCTCATTTTTATAGTTCTTACAAGAACTACCTTTCCAGTTTGGAAACTGGAGTATATCAGCCCTCCAGTAGACCCGGGACCAGATGACATACACCCTCTTTCTCTGCTCAGGTCTGAAACTCTCAGCTCTCAGACTAACAGGGTGTGTCACTCCAGACAAATATTTATATACAGAACTTCATTTCCGTATGCAAGTTCCTGGTGAATGTATAAAAATACAACTGCAATTTTAAAACCTAAAATACACACATCTATTAATTAAGAATTTAAGGGGAGAGACTGGTCTCTAATTGCACAGCTCACACTGTTCATTTTCCTATGGGTGCCAATTATTATTGTTCTCCTCAGCGGCATCTCTGCTGTAGGCCGTGGGGTAATGAAGAAAGCTGAGTCAATAGTGCATATAAGATATCTGTGAATCATTAACAAAGTCATTAAAACAATTACAGATGATTTGTACTGAAATAGGGTCTAGCACAGAGAATGTTAGTCTTCTCGTGCACAGGCACTCTGTGGTACCAGGAATAGAAAATTCTGCAGCCAAGTCTTAATCCAACAGTCTTTTTGATAAAATGACCCTTTCTTTCCTGACATCCACTTCGGAGGCCTTCAGTAGTTTTCCTGTGGCCATTCTTACGAGGGATTATTCTGATGCCTTGGCTGTTTGCCAATGAGACAGCTCCGTGACAGGAAAGATGCCTGTGACCCTCGTGGCAGGGCTTGGCAGGCCTTAGCAGGGCTGACAGGCTGGTTGCCCTCAAGGGCAAGCGTTGGACCCTAACTGTAAAACAAATATAAAGTTGCAGACTGACATTTATTTACTTTAAATACACTTAGGCATGAGCATGACTATCCTGGGCGGGCGAGTTTTCCATGTGTTGGTACCAACGTGCTACATATGTGCTATCACGTCCCCTGTAACAAGTTGCTGTTGTCTGGACCCTCCCTGTATACAAACCCAATTAGATCAGGCCTCCATTGATATGTGCAATTAAGCTATTACAGCCATCACTGCTCGATGGCTTTATTTCTGGAACAGCAGATGGCCCACAGCTCTTACTGGAAACTTCAGCCCTTTTTTATTTCAGGGCTCTTGGTTCTGTAACTTTATGTCCTCCTGCCTGAAGAGTGAAGCTGGAGTGGTCCTGCGGCAGCATCTGAAATGCAGCCCCACTCCTATTCCCACGTCTCGTGCAGAAAAGTGAGGAATCCTCTCTCCTTTAATTAAACTGCCTTAGGTGAAGGTCATTAATTTTTCTTCTTCTTTGGAAGTGCTATGGAATGTAATCCTTGAAAAAACAAACCCACTACAATTACATACTGCTGTGACAGAAGGGAAGGTTTCCACAGCAACTATTAGTGGTGACCCAGTGTACATCATAAGTATTATGTGACTTCATTGCTTCTGAACCATTCGATGGTCTATATTACACAATATTAACAGGAATAGATTCAGTTACAATTTTAATACCAAATCCCTGTTGATTTACTCAATGTAAATAGCTTTACTGCAAGCTATAATACTTTCCAAAAAAAACCCCAAGCAGAACAGCAAATAAATTGTCAGGCCAATGTTGCTGTAAGACTTTAGCTTTTATATCTGAGATTCATTCATTTCACTTGCAGCTATATTGCCCTTTCTTGCAATTTAATCTTACCTCTACTGGATGCATAAATACATTTAAAAAAATCTCCATATCAAGTACCAAACAACTGAAAAGTGCTCTATCCTTGAAGGCGTTATCAAGGCTCTTCACTTAGTGGAAGGGGGTATTTTGCCAATGAAGAAGTGAAAGGGGAGTGCAAAGGGATAAGCTGAGAAGATTCAGGATCCCTGTAGCCCCCCAGACACAGCTTTATCTGCGAAGTGAGGTTCTCTGAATGCAAGATGGTAAGGATATCATAAGGAGCAAGACAGATATACATAGGATTTTACGAGCTGCATGAATAATAAAAGTAAAATTCCTTTAGTCTGTTGCAAAAGTCTAGTTCAGGAGCAGGACATCTGCACCAGCTTCTCTGGTCAGCTCTAGTACCCAAACATCCTTTCCTACTTATAGGGAAAATTATAAAGGCACTGGGACTTCCACACTCGTGGAAGCTGTTATCTCAAATCCAGGACAAATCTGGGGCTCAGGGAAGGCGAAAAGAGAAATGACATATTAAGTGTATTGGTGGACTGTGTTTGACTGTTAATGGAAGGATCCATTTTCCTAATCTTCCCTGGAGCATTTAGTACTCTAGACCATGAAAAAAACATAAAAGCACGCTGCTCTCTTTAACTTTCTCTTAATGTTTGGTATGATTTGCATTTTAAAATAAACGCAAACAGACCCAGACACTTTGCAGTGCATTCTACAGACACCACAGGAAGGAGAGAAAGAACTTCACATTGGAGATGTCAGTCACATCCTTTTCTACAAGAAAATGAGAAGAGACTGTGCGATGAGAACGATATCTGAATCTGTATCAGGGAGACTACATTTGAAACAGTGGCACCAACAAAGTGAGTCTCAGACAACCTCGTTACGCTCTGGGTATGATTACTCTGGTAGTTCTTCTCCTAACTGCCCATTCCTTGTCTTGCAGGATCTGAATGTGCAAACTATTCTACCTCTCCCTGCCTGTACTGTGCCAAATGTATTATGGATAAGACCAATAATTTCAAGGCAGAAATAATTTCTTCAGGAAATATGGGCCAAGTGCTTTCCAAAATTTTTATGTGACTACGTTTACTATTTTGCTTATTATTATGTTTTATTATTTTGAAGATTTTTGAGTGGTGTCCTGTGCCATTACACTGTACATACCTATCCAGAAGATTAACTTGCCTGAGTCGCAGCAAGTATTTCATATGTGCAAATAGTTTCTTTTTACTTAGCCAAATATTCAAGTGTAGTTTTCAGCTACTGACTACTAAAACTTTGCTTCTCAAACTAAATTGTCCTTTTTTTCCCTGTCAGGATAGGAAAGTATAACATATGCCTACTATTCATTAGTTTTTTAATAAATGGAATAATAAAGGACATCAGCAAAGAATCCAGCAGCAAATAGAAGAACTGTTCTTGCACTCTAACTACGGAGATAAATTGGATTTTTTCCCACAATAAATCTTCATGAAAACCACTAATTTATGTCTTTGGCTTGCTTTCTCCCTCTACTGGTCTGAAATAGAAACTTTCCTATAGGAAATTTCAAGACCTTCCATATTAAAATCTGACCTTTGTATTCGTAATATAGCAAAAAAACCACAATACCCCTGGTGCTCATTCTCTGCGGTACTAATGAATCACGTGCCACTGTAGTTCATGGACAAGGACAATAGACATCTTCAATGGTCTGGCCATATTTATGCCAGATTTTCTTCTTAAAATTTAAGCTTGAATAGTCATGTGATACCATGAGAGTTAATCACAAATCCATGATTAATACGTCATCCTGAACCTCATTCAAGCAATGAGCACGAGTTACTGTTTGAAGTTTGCTCTCTGCTAAGCAGAATGGAACACATGAATGGAAAAAGCGGGGGTACAATTGCCATTTTAAACACATTGTAATGGCAAGAACATCACAAAGTGTCTGAGGTTGGGAGTTTCTCGCTCATGAGAAGCCAGCCTGGATGAAGGCTGAATTCAAATGATGTTGCTACTGTGTTCCTCCTCAGTCATGTTTCTCTCTCCTTGGGCAGCCACGTAGTAAGCTAGCTCAAGGAACTGGTCTGGCCAAAATCTGCCTTCCTGTATACCTTTGAAAAGTTATTTTTTAGCCAGCAGATTGCACTTCAGTCAGCTTAACGCGAGAGTGAATCACAGCCTGATCACAGTTCTGACATCTCCAGGTTCTCCATTTTTCTTTAATATAGCCTTAATTTGACTTACCACGTTTCCTCTGCTCTCCTTCCAGAAGGAGCTGATCACTCTGTCTCTGGTTTATCCTTAATTTGTGCCTAAAGGTGTCCTTTAACCTGCACCGGTGAGCGTGCCCACACTGAAGCCTGCCTGCGTGCTCTGCTGGATCAGGCAAACATGTATTCCCACGGGACGCAGAGGAACGGGCCGGTACGGATCATGCCCAGATCAACGTACCCTGGACATCCATCTTCCCTGTGATCCCTTCCTCTAACCTACGGAAGAAATATTGATTTTTCAGCATGACTCATTGACAAGTTTTTACCTCACTGTTTGCCACTGATAAAGGTTTGAGTTACTGTCTTCCTCCGTCCGC
The DNA here is from genome assembly GCA_013400755.1 of Pelecanoides urinatrix. Lineage (NCBI taxonomy): Eukaryota > Metazoa > Chordata > Aves > Procellariiformes > Procellariidae > Pelecanoides > Pelecanoides urinatrix. The sequence goes on from VZTQ01005226.1 coordinate 99,532, forward strand.
AGCAAGAAAAACAGATGATCTCCTTCAGAGCTGAGCTCTCCAGAGGCTGGCGTAGGTGGCTGGGGCACCCCAGCAAGTAGCCACTCCATGGCTCCGGGATGCTGAGGTTTGTATTCCTGGAGCAGGAATCCACTGCATTTGCACAAGCAACGGATCAGGGCGAGCGGAACCACAGGGGAAGTTTCCCAAGTCTGGGCACACCATAGAGCTGTTTGCATGGCGAGCCCAGATTCATTTCTGCACTGCAGGTTGCTTTGCTTTTACTGGTGCAACCTCAGCAAAAAATTAATGGCTTTTTTTTTTTTCCCCCCACCACAGCCTGGCAGCCTGCAGCTTTGAGTGCAGAAGAGGGGAAAAAAAAAAAAAAGATATTACCAAAAGTAAATGTAAAAACCCCCAGCTTGTAAGCACCATTAGGCTTGATGGCAATGTGAAATGTTTGCTAAGGAGCTCGGAGAAAAGGAAGAGAAGAGGAGCAGATACTTGACAGTGTGTGAAAGTATATAACCTTGCTGTCAAAGGAGAAAAGACTGTTAAGATAGAAGAAAGAAGCCAAGCTCAGCGTCAAGGATGGCTGAACAAGTGTTTAAAGCTAATCGCTATTTGGAAAGGTAGCCAGGAATTGTGAGGAAGGAAAAAAAACAAAGGCGGCCAAACCCATGTGGCTAAGGAAAGGAGAGAAATACTCTGGAAGCAACCCACGAGCAGCAGAATTAGGTAGTAAGAGAGCACATCTTAATGGCAATATTTCAAACACTCTCATTTGTGGGGCTTTCTGGCCCTAAATAGACATGAACGAGCTAAGGTACAAAGGGGGTCTGTCTCCAGGTTAGACTCAAGTCTTGTCATATGCCCTTGATGCTGAGGCACGCGTGAGAGGGGTCAGCCCATGCCACCACGCTGGGATACGCGTGCCTGCACACCCCAGCGCACTGCAGCCACCCAGCCTAGCCTAGCCTAGCCTAGCCTAGCCTCCCAAAGCAGCTCAGGCTGCTCCCATCCCAGGGACCAGGGGAAGCTGCCTGGGACCATCACAACCTGCAAACCCTGGTATTTCTCCCTTTAGCTGTGGTACTTGATGCATAGCCCCTATGCAGCAGGACCAGTGCGAGGAGCCTTCCTCCAGGGGAGCAGAGGAGGCAGGCACAGGCTGGGGCTGCACCGAGGAGCTGGGGGATTTTACAGCCCAGGCCTTGCACTCCTAAATGTAAGTTTCTGTTGCTGCATTAAAGAGAATTAATTAAACCTGAAGGGCAGACACCACACCCTCCTGGCCTCAGCTGGGCCAGAATCTCACCTCCCAGCTGTATGGCGAAACGTACCCAGGCTGTCTGGGTTGAGGTAAAAATCAGTGTATGAGAATTTCTTTGAAAACCATTACAAACCCCTGTGTTCCTTCTCACTGCTTAGCTTGGTGCAGGCAGTGACACATCCTAACAAAGTGCCCAGGCTGTGCAAGGAGACATTCAGCTTCCTGTTCCCTCTGACTCATTTGATCTCACATCATCCATCTCCGCATGCTCGGATGAAATGGGTGGGCAAGAAAGCAAGAGGAGCAGGCTCTGCTTCCTCCCAAATCCCCCCAAATGGAGTAGTTTCTCAGAAGGGGAAATAGTCTTCTGTGAGGAATGGACGTGGCTTTGCCATGAGACAGGGTAAGAAAGACAAGGATGGCAGTGGATGCCAAATGCTTCTTTAATCACCCAGACAGCCAGGACAAGGCTTTGCTTTCTCGGCAAGTGCCGGCTGCGTTAAAGCTGCTGATTGTGCTCCTGTACTCCCCATAGTGCTTAAATAGAGCAACTGGGCACTGTCTGCACAGAGATTATGAATAAAAACCACCTCCTGCCCGGGTGCGGGAGCACACAGCGGGTCTGATCGGGAGCCAGCTGGGAGAGAAGGGAAATGCCACTGGAGCTGGCTGTGCCCGGGGAAGCGACGCGCTGTGACTGGGGAGGGACACGCTCAGGGTGTCTGTGGGGGTGAGGAGCCACGAGCTGCTAAGCCAGGGGAGCAGGAATTGTGAGCACGGCTCAGACGGGTCCTGAAAAACAGCCCTGGCACACAATAAAATGTACCCAGAGCTTCCTGCTTGGCTGCCATTTGTTCATTTCTCTACATCCAATTAGAGACGTTTAGTCCCACCAGTTTAACACACTCTTTGATTTCCGATGGCTGGAAAGACCCACGTCCTCTCACCAACTTAACTTGTGATCATCGTTTGGTAGCTCGCCCTGGATAAGCTCCTGTTTGCGCTGCACACCTCAGCCCTGGACCACCAGCAGTTCACTTGGGTGTTATTCCCGTTCAGCCGTGGGTTTCAATGGCATCTGCACTGGCATCAAACAGGCGTAACAAAGCAGCGGATCAACTCCGTTGTTCCTCACTGTGTGCTCGGGCTGCAGAGCACGTGCTGGCCCAAAGCCGCCCTTTGCAGGCCAGACCCTCCACATTTCATGGGGCTGGATCCAAACTCATCTTCTCAGCACCTTCAGTGTGCTTGTGCTGCTCCTCTCCCAGCTTTCTCCAGACCATCTTGCTTTTGGAAATTTCCCTAACACAATGCTGGGCAGAACTGCAGAGTCTTTAAAAAAAAAAAAAAAAGAAAAAGAAAAAAGGCAAGCTGGAGGAGGAGGAAATAAAACTGATCCCATTTCTGAGCATGGCTTAAAGCTGCTCACCATCAGACCCTGACAGTGCTCATGTCATGTCTGCTGTCTGCTCACTTCTTGAATTCCCTCTACAAGTTACTCCAGTCAGAGGAAAATAAAAGTGACGAGCAGCGCTGACGTGTACATGCTCTGAAGAGGGCAGGGGCAAGGTCCTCTGTGAGGTTTTAAAAATAGATGTGCTGCAAAGGGTACCGAAAGGTAGATGAAGAGTTTCTTTCCCCCACATGCAGCTTCTGTAGGCCCTTTGAATGCTGGTAGTGTCCCCACACGATTTACTGTATGTATTTAACTAGGATGGCAAGGCACACTGATAGATGGCTTTCAAAATGCAAAGATTTCATGGTTTGGGATCATTATCTAATCCACTCCCCCAACACAGCAGAAAAAAACACACAGCTTTTGCCTTTATCACTTACACAGTTTCCTGACATATTTGCAGTAGAAAAATTAACACATCATCAGTTACTGCAGATCAATTTGATGTATGACAGATTAACAACTGAAAACACAGTGGGGACGTGTTAGTGTTTGGCTGGGCATTTTCCCCTTTCAAATCATCCTTCTAAGCTTCCTGGAAACTACTATAATATACACGTCTCATGTTTTTTTTGTCTCCCTCCTTAAAATAATAGGAACAGTGCACAATATTGCAAACTCTTTAACCAATCAAGCACACAATTAACAACTAATTTATGTGTTTTGTCTGCAATTTTCCTCAGCAGCAGCTTTAGTGGAGACTATTGCACAGTCTTGGCTTGGTCAGGAAGATCAGATCTGCCAAGACAGTTGCAATTAATTGAAAGTTGTTCCTATTACCTCTAAAGGTTGCTGAAAAGAAATTATATACTCAGCTCTGCCTACCAAGAAAAAGGCATTCACAATTCTGAGGAGATGATATCCAATTCATTTAAATAAGTTTTTATCGCAGGTTAGTAGAAGGCTGTGCAAGTCCAATTAAATTTCTTATTGGCATTAAGACGGAAACAACTGTTGTGATAGGAATTGGATAGCATTGTATTTAGATACTTATTTTGCAGTGAAAACACATCAGTGGAAAATGGAAAATACTCCAGTTACCAAGTACTCAACTAATGCATACTAAAAATGAGAAATACACCCAGGAAATTTACTTTTAAAATACACACTGGACTCAGTAATTCTTCACAGTCACCAGTGCATCATGCTATAAAGGGAATTTTGATTTCAGCGCCTTAATCCTAGGCTACAAAATAAGAGCTAGTTTACTGAGAAACTCCAACCAGTGCGTGCATTGCAGAGACCAAAGCAGTATTCTTCCCAGGACTTTGGTAGTCCTGCAGCAATTTACCCAGCATTGATGTTGCACACCACAGCCAGCCCAGATTTGGGTTTGTTTTATGGATCTCTGATGTTTATATTACTTTTGTAAAGTAGAAGACATAGTAGCCTGATTCCTACCCATGGATAGGTCCAGGGTATCAGTGGAGTTGACCTGGCTTAGGTAGGAAGAGATGTCCTCTACTTTGGTGCACCACACAGTTCCAGAAGAAACAAAGGAAGTTCCCTCTCCTGCCTCATGATAAAAAGGAATCACATCTTGGGGTGCTGGAGATCTTGGGGTGCTTCTAGATGACATCTAGAAGAGGAAATGAATTATACCTATTATTAGTGCACAGAAAAAATTAATATTTCTGTAGATCTTTGCAGGACATGTACAAAGACACTCAAGATGTGTTTGCACTAACTGTAATAGAAAGCCTTCCCCCACCCCCAACTACCAAAAATGAAATGACAATTCAACAAAATATTCAGAGGAATGCAATTATCACCAGGGGAAAAAAAAAAAAAAGAAAATTGTTAGTCTCCAAATTCTGTTGTAATAGAAAAGGATTCCTTTCAACTCTGGAAACTTCAAGCATCAGCTGGGAACAAAGCAAATGAATGTAGTGACCACAACCCAATCATCTTCTATTTACAAGATGAAATACTTGACATTATTTTTGCTCAGAGCCATTTACTATCCAGAAGAAATAGCAGCATTGCACACCACAAGCCAGTACCATAATGAATCCGGAAAAGAAAATAAAATTACCCAATGTCTGGCTGAAGCCAGTGCTATTTATCCATTTTACATAAGCACTAAGAACAGAAACTCTTTCTAGCAACAATTCCTAGCTGAAATGCCTTCAACATCATGTTTTTCCCTAGTTACATCTGACTCCTGCTTTGCACTATTCCGTGATAAACTTCTTGTTACTCACAGGCATTTTAATATCTAAATATTACTGAACACACTTTCCCTAAAATTGTGACAATAAATTCCCAGTTTAATCTATTATGCAGTTTATTTTTGCTGCAGGAACATACGTCCCTTTTATCTCTCTCCCAAGTCACATCTTTACAAATTTCCCTTTCACTCCTTTGGAGGAGCTTAACCACCCACAGGTCATACTTTTCCTGCAGGAGCACCAATCTGCTGCTTGTTCAGTTGTGATCAATTTATTCTAAGCAGAGACCTTTTTCTTATAAGATTTTCAGTCCCTCCAAAACTAAGTATCTCTCTCATCATGCCGCTGCCTGCACCGTTCCCCTCTGTTCCTCTTAACAGAGAAAGCTCTTTGTGCGGAGGCATCAGGTGGGTGGGTTTGCATGCTTTTCCCCCCACTGAAGTCACCTTCTAGCCCTTCTATCAGAGAGCCCTTTGGTCCCAAAACAGGACCTGCTTCTCACCTACTCTTTCTGTCTGTGTAGAGCAGCCAGACATTTTCCAGCGCTTAAATTTTTCAGCTAAAACGTCCCAAGGAGTGATCACCGCACAGTCGGGCAAACAGCCTCTCCTCTGGGACCTCCACCTCTGCATTTCTCCTGGAGCAACGTTTGTAATGATGCACTGGCAAAGTTCCTCATACAGATGTTACTTTGCTGCTAGGGTACATGAGACTAAGCATGTTCTTGGTAATGCGACCTGTCAGTCTTAAATCAACCAGGTTAAATAGATGCGTTTTCCCTCTCTGAAACACACATGCAAATAAAGCTCCAGGGAAAAAAAAAAAAAAAGAGCAGCCTTGTGCCAATGCTTGAGGGGGCACGGAGCATCTTCATCACTGGGGGTTGCTCCAGGCACACAGAAGCCCAAAGGAAGCCCCTTTCAAACCCACCGTGTTGCTGCTGCCCTAAGCGACTAGCGGTCAGGGTGAGAACGGAGGAGGGTGCTTCTTCTGGGGGGTCAGGAGGCATTTTCTCAACCTCTTCCTCTCTGCTTTCCTTATTCCTCCAGAAGTGATGAATGGGGGGAGCAGAGGCCCAGGGCACAAAAGGTGCTCCCTGCTCAGGTGATGTTCCCAAACCCATGGATATTTTTCCTGGCATTGGGAAAACTACTACTACTGCTAGATGGGTCAATGCATTATTTTACTCTGGTTATCAATGGCCGTTTACTTTTATGTATCCCAAAATTATAGGTTCTTCTACTGGAAGGATGCTGTAATCCAGTAAACCTTTTCCTGTGTGTTTAGTGGTCATAAAAAGTGCTTTGCTACCAATCCTGCCTGCCCTATGTGGAGCAGAGACATGGCACAGGCGGCGGCAACGGGAGCTTGCTCGTTCCGCCTGGCTCCCTGCCCACCTCCACGGGGACGCCTCTGGCTTCAGCAGGGGTATTTCAGCTCCAGTGTCCATTTAATAGTGGCAGACACCAAACTCAAAGGTGCAGCTGAGGGTTTGCTCTTACCTGTAAAATCTCTCCTGTGTATGTGAGAGAGAGATTTCTAGTTTGCGTGATACGAAGTCGTTCTTCAGAGCTTCTGGGGGCTTGAGGGCTCTGCAGGACCTGCAGAACTCTGACTTTGTTTACACGTGCCTTATGTGGCGTTAACGTGCTCGCTGACCACACAGTGTACCTACAGATCCCTGTGTTAAAAGCTCCTTTATGCCATGTTTCACATCTATATTTTTGTAGACAAAGGAAAAAGCTAGGGGTAGGAGAAAGCGAGCTCATGGATTTCTATCTTGAGGCAGACCTCAGAAACCCATCAGAGCCTGTCTGGCCCATGTGGAGATGTGGTTTTGCTTGTAACAGCAATTATCTAATGACCAGGTAGGTAACTATTACCTACCTACTTAGCATTGTAAGATTGTGTGATCTAACACCTATTATATTGATTTTGTAACTGATAGCGATATTATGTAGTTATTGTTTATATAATGAACAGTCTATGACCACAGAATAAAATGCAACATTGAGAAGTACAGGCACAGGATGGTATCAGAGGTCCCAGGGCTGTAAACAGCTCATTAATGGTCCATTACTGGACATCAGAGAAATGCAGCCTTGGGAGTTGGGTATAACCAGCTCAGGGGATAACAAAGAGAGTAAAGACCATGTATCCAACATACATGAAAAACACTGCAGACAGTAAATTTGGATGTAATGTAGATATGCAGACCAATGAAGAAAGGGAAAGGTGGAGATTACATTAGTGAACATATAAACACAACAATCCTGAAGTGAGAAGGAAGAAACCATCACCAAGAACATATTTCTTCAGACGAAGGACGTGGCATGCTGAGATCTCACCATACATCTCCTCTCCAGATTGAAACTGTCGACGCTGACATCCAGACGGGCAGTGGGAAGATGCACGTAACACCAGAGAGAAGAGCAGAAAGCTGGCGTGTATATCATTTTGACAAATCTTTCCATAACTGGGTGCAGCAAATTGGGAACAATTACCTGGTTTTATGGATGGGGAAAACAGATGCATGAAGCATTTTAAAATACTTGCTTGAAGTTGCAGGGAAAAGCCAGCTGTAGTAGAGTCAGGAAACTTTTCTTTTTCTTCTGAATGTCAGTCTGGTTCTTTACATGCATCTTTTTTCCATCGCCGTAAGCCAAAGTTTAAAAGGACCAATGATTAATTTTAAATATTTGTTTTTCTAAAGGGTAATAAAGAAGGGGGAGACATCAAACATGCTATTATAACACAACAGAGGGTGCAGATTCATCATCCTGGGAGAAAGAAATAACAACGTTAATTGGAAAAATAGCATATCTGCACCTGGTACAACTAGCACATGCTTTAAAATTAAGCCTAGACTTAGGTTCAACTAGAGTTATGATATCTTTATAGATTGCTTGCCAAATAAATATAAGGTTACTTATATGTTTCAAGCCAATCATATCTTAAGTGCCCTTGTTTACCAGGACCATTTTAGGATTAAAGAAAGCATCCCTCTATTCCTCTAAACAGGTATCCCCCTGTCATGCTACAGAGTCTGACTCAATGGGACCGCTCACAGGCTTGAAATGACAGGTGTCACAAAGTGGCAAAGTTGCTCAGCATGGGTTGACTTGGATTTCATGTCATTTTTTGCCTCCCGCTGTCTCTCAGGTCCATAATACTCTCATGTTCAATGGTTATGGATGTGCAGCATGTTACATTTGATGAGAGAAACTAGTCCCATCTATAGAAAGCTTTCTTTCCATAGCAGCTCTAAAAGCACCGCCCAGTACCAGCAGTACAAGGCTCCAGTGCTTCAGGCTGGTCCTCGTGAGGAGGTCACAGTGTCCAAACCTCCCCTCCATCTCCCCCAAGTTATTTCTGTGGGAGTAACAGGAAAGCAGAAGAAAGGAGCCCTCTTTGGTCAGTACAAATATCCCCCATTCCCCATAATGTGCATCTCTATGCATTCAGGGTCTCCTGGCATTTGCACAGGAGGAACAATACAAATGCCTACTTTCTACTGCTTAACATTTGCAGTAGAAAGTTGCACTTTTGGTTTGCAATGGCAGAAAAAAGAATAAAACGTTGCTTTGCATTTCTAATTTCTGTGATTTAATGGAAATGTATAACTTAAATTGTAAAACTAGCTGTGGAAAACTTGAAATTATATTCCTGTTAAGCGAAATGCTCCAAATTACATTTTCTACCTGGAAGCTTTAGTGAAGGAATAATGAAATTACTGTTCACACACAACCACCCTGAAATCTCACGTTAATATAAACTTACTGTCTTATAACAGGGCTGAAGATATTAAAACACTCACTAGGAGACAGAAAAAGGAAAGGAGTATGGGAAAGAGCACCACAGTAAAGACTGACCCATTCACATCATTCCTCTTTTCTAGTTTATTCTAACAATTCCTAGAATTTAAAAAGATGTGAAAAGTCTTTATTAAATGGTGGGATAAAAAGCCAAAACCTTTTCTGAAGCTGACTTTCCTCAGATGGGCAAATTAGGAGTTTTGAAATGTTCAGTCTTTAAAGATGGATGTTTCCACTTCTTTTTGTATCATGGACTTAACTTATACTTCCCCACAGATTTGATACAGTTTTTCAGTAATGATGGAAAAAATCCTTGGACAAAGTCTTTACAGTAAAAACTGTCCCCAGATAATTGGTATAATACTCTTCAGAAATGGCCAATTATTTTTTAGAAAATTAAATTTCAACTCATGGATTTCTATGAAATATCAGCATTTGTTCCAACCTGAATTTCCACACTGCATAACAAAATGTGTTCCTGGGATAGGCTGATAAATACATGTCAGCTTAGACAAAACTTTAATATGGCAAAAAAATAAACACTAGAAATATACTTAATTTGCTTAATTGTCTATATTATATTTAGAACGTGTATTTTATCTATGTAAGAACTTTTTAGGTTTTTCTGGCCCCACTGAGATCTGACCACCTTTAATAATGTAATACTTTGAGCAAAGAATATTCTCAGTTCCTTTTAGGTAGCAGTGAAGTCAGAGTGGATGGCTGACCCTATAAACTTTGGATTGCTTTTCACACAGCATAAGAAGTGGAAAGTTGTGAAGTTTTCCTGGTCCTGAACGGGCTGTTTCCTCTCCAGATACTTCCCTGATGAACTGTGAACATAAATCAAGTGGGACTCACAGCAGTACTGCTGAAAAACAGATCTTTTTCTTATGACTTGGCAAAGCTGGTTTAAACACCAGATGGATCAAAAATAATAATAATTGGAAGAAAAGCAGTATCTTCTTCCACTGGTCCCCCACAATCTTTTTTCTGTCTCACACACACCTACACTTTTCCAGTCACACGCTGAATGCTGCTCTGGCAGGGCTCTGGAGCACCAAGTGCTTCCCGTGATATGTACCCAGTAATTTGCTCTGTCATGATCCTTCCTTCCCCGGCTGTACTTAAGAGAGGGTGGTTTCATTTAGCTAGGTTACACGGAGCTGCTAACCTCTCCAGTGAGTCTCTAAGTGTTACTGGTACAACACATGGGATGGGCTGCAAACCAGCAGTGGAAACACTTGCAATACTGGGAACGTGGACCGGCTCTGCCGTGCCCAGGCTCGCTGTCCCTACATCCACTTTCTAGCTCCTCCGGCAAAGTCACGCTTGCTTGAGCCTGGAGGGGCAAAGCTACTCTAATTGTGTCTGTCTTAAATAGCAAATCCTCTTCCAATCTGTCTATTTTTATAAATGTCACATTTTCTCTATGGCTGACCTTTTCCTTTCCCGAGTTTTCTATCTGAATTGGCATGGGGAGAAATGAAGTCCAGGATTTGGAGGACGGCGATGCAGTAGCTCTGGGATGACATACGCTGTGGAAATGCAGCGCAGCCACTCTTTGTGGGCTCCTGATTATAGGGCTGTATTGTGAGTACGTCTGGCAGAACAACACAAGTGGATGGCACGATCAAAGGCTGAGAGAAACTGGTGCAAACCGGCACATTAAATTGTTAAGTATCCTTTACAAAAGCTCACGGATCAGCTTATTGCACGACCAGCCTACTGACTAACAGAAATTTATCAAAACAGTGATTAAACACCCACAAAAAAAAACAAGCCACAGGATTTTTTTTTCTTCATGGAAAATCTCTCCAAGCATCGACAGGCTCAAGTGTCATTTGAATGTTCCACACAAGGATTTAAACTGCTGGAGCCGCTCGAAGCCTGTGGGTCACTGTATAGAGAGCTCATTGCAGTTACATCTCCTGAGAGTCCTCCAGCACGCCCATGACCAAAAGAGAGCATCCTTGCACAGCGCTAGTGTGAAGAGAGCACATCCAGTTTCAGAAAGCATCTGCAGTGAACAGAGCTAGACTGCAGACACCCGAAAGTCCCGACCGGACAGGCTCTGCGGCGCAGTAGGTCAGCATGTGGGTACATGTGCGGTGTTCGTTTTGCGGACTAACCGCGTTGCTGCCTGGCTGGTCTGTCTGCTGGCTGCCCCTCCGAGGCTGTAAAGGAGGTGATGACAGGAAAACAGCAGCGTTACGGCCCTTTCGGTCTGCTGAAGGCCATTTCCCCTGCAGTTAGAGAGCAGAAGTAGAACAGACTTTTTTATTGCTTGAGCCCAGAGACAATAAACATACAGGCTAGCCGATTCAATACTTTTGAGTGCTTTGTGGTTTTTTAATTTAACAGAAATGACTCCTAAGTTCCTCTTTGTGCCCACTACAGCAACAATCAGCTCCCAGCATTCCATGAAACATACCTTTTCTCAAGCTGTGCTAAAACAGTTAAAAAATCATCACTGCTTAGGTAGTGATTTTGGACAATACCATTCCGGTATTTCCCTTGAGGATCAAGATAAACTCATTTTCTAATGATTCCCCTAAGAAACTTCAAGTAGTGAAGCTATTCCTTAGCAAGCATGTCTGCTTATCAAGCGGCCCTTTGGCTTTTGTGCAGGAAATTAAGACACACAGAAACTCTGTTTTTAATTAGGTCCGTGCAGTAAAAGTTGCAATGCTGGGATCTCGGACCTTTCTATGCTTTCAGGCTCCACCACCACACGCTGAAAGGTGATCCCTGTTTCCACCTTCCTGTTGTCATTTTTAAGGGTATCATCTTAATTTTGTTTTCCAAACCAGAGGGTACCATGAGAATAACAGCTTATTTAACTTCCATAGTGGCCCACAGCGTAAGTGACAGATTAGAGAGGAACAAATATATCCAAAGGCATTTTTTCTGAAAAGTCGACCTTCTAAGTTTACCAGATTCTGAGGTCTTTTTTTCCCTAAGGTGCCGACGGGAGTTAAATGTTGATTTCCAACGCCCCTGGATGCACGCCCAGAGCCCTGGGCTGTTTGTACACCAGCAGTTCTGCAAATCAAGTATTTTACTTCCTTTTTCCTTGATGTCAAGTGCCTGAAAACAAACAGCTTCTTTCTGGGAAGAACAGCGTGTTTTGCTGGATGTGGAGCCACACATTTTTTTCCACTTCCATTTCAGTGAAACCCTCTCACTTGCATCCAAGTTTCAGAGTTGGGTTTGATCCAGGTGGAATTTTTTATTGGTTTTGTTTTGTCTTTTAACAAGGTAACCCCCCACATAGTCGTCGCCTGCCCCCCCCTTGGTATTTGGGTACCTTGTTGTCTCTTCTATCTCTTTTCCTTTCCTTGGAGCTGTTCAGCACTGCAACCAGCCACAAAGCTGCCAGAACAAGGCTGCTCTTAGAGGTTAAAGGAGGTACAGAGAAATGCCTTTTTCTTATATTAAAAGGCTGTCCTATCAAAAAAGGGTCTTTCTGAAATAGCCACTTTTCTCAACAGTCACTCCGAACTAAAGGGAAAACCCCTGTGTCGGAGTTTTCTTTGCGTGCGCTGCAGCTAAGAAAGGCGAGGGCAGCCCCCGGCAGCCTTCGCAGCCAGAGCAGTGGCTCCGAGCCAGCGCGGCGCGGCCAGATGTCCCCGGGCTCCTGCCCAGCGGGTTGCTGGGGCTGCCTCCGCTGCGGGGACGCCAGCGGCTCAGCTCTCCCAAAACCAGAGAGGTATCCGAGAGACCTCCAAGACCAGCCCTCTTACCCATGATGTTACAGGAGTGACAAATCCATCTTGCTGGAATATTTGCAAACACTCTCCTTTAGGCTACACTAGACATAAACAAGCACGGCGATAACCTCTTCATTTTGCATAAGGCTGAAACCAGGCAGACATTAAAATGGCAACACACGTTTCTATAACGAGGTTTATGATCACCCCATAGTTAAGTTTCCAAAATCCAAATTACAGTTTTCTTGTTTGAGAATAGCCACACACTTCATAACTTGTCAAAAGAAGACGTGAAAGGTAAAACATAATTACCATTAGGAAGCTGCTACCAGTATGCCACCAGTCCCCAACCACCAATCTGTCAGTCATCTGAACTCAGCCTGCATCGACCAGCCCTGAAGCCTGGCAGACAGAGATTGAGCCTAATGTTTAGTACAGGCAGGTACGGCATTCAGGCTGTAATGCCTGTTGCTCAAATGACAATTTCCTTTAAAATACGTTTTTTAAAAAAAGTTTTATATGTGGTAAATTTCAACCATTCTGGCTAATATTTTGAAGACAGCTCACCTGCAGGAAAAGTAGCACAGGTTTCAGCTGAAATTTCTCATCAGTTCCCCTGAGGGATGCTAGGGGGAAATATTTTGGTTTGTCTAAACTAAAACTAAAAGTTTTAGTACTTCTTGCTTTAGAGTACTGAAATGGTGAGAGAGGAGGTGCCCCGCTCTGTAAGTGGTTTGTGCTGCCATCTTCCCATGAAAATGGCTAGATAATTGATTTTGCCATGACAAGTATTTTTGGTTGCTTACTCTTTCTGGATATCATAACTTATGCACATTTGTATTAAATAGAGGCATATCAGAGAAAATGAGGACCTCACAGAGGCACTCAGAGGTAAGGCAGTAAAAACATGTCCTTGCACACGGTGCATTAGCAGGCCTGATGGGTGTCTTTTGTGATTTTCCCAGATCGTGCAATCCCATTTTATAATAAAATACAATGTCATGCAGTTTATTAACAAATCCGAGCATAAGAGTATATCCTGTAATTACATTTCAGACTCTGTGCATACATTACTTTCCTTTCCTGACAGCCCAGAGCTGTTCTCATTTTTTAATGCAAATGCTTTATGCCGCTGGCCAGTGACACCTGTTTTTCTAAGAAAAGGAGGTATGAAATGGTCTTATCTGTCTGTGAGGGCCCACATAATTACTTTTAATCCAAAGGACAGTTTCAACCACATCTCGGGGAGGAGGAGATGCCTCAAAGCCTGCGAGAACGTGTGGGTGGGTTGAAGGGAGCGGGGGAGTGAAGCACATCCAGCGAAGGATGGAGGGGATCCGTCCTACTCGCGGCCAGCACAGCCCACTGCCCCAGTGACACTTGCACAACTCTGCCGAGACATGCAGGGGAAAACACAGGTGACAGAAGATCCAAATCTGTAGGAAAGCAGGCTTCCTTGCATCTGTTACCAACAGAACAGCTTAAATTGCTGTAGGGTAATCATCATGCTGCTGTAAAAGAAATGAATCAAAAGGGCATGCAAAGATTTCTGAAGCCTTTGATTCTTACAGCTGTTTAAATCTAAGTGAATCACTCCTGTTTTCCATAAGTTATGTATTTCGATATGTATGGTCTCATCCCTGGGCTTCAGTGAAAGCTGGCTACTCTTCAGCTAGCAGCCACAGACTGTGTATTTCTTGTTTACTTTCTCTCTGGAGGTAGATGTCATCTCAGGAAAAATATACATGGACCTTAGAGGACTGAAAACTGTCTGGCAGAAGTACAGCATTTGCAAAACTTGCTAGCTGAAAGAGGGAAAAAAAACCCATAATTAGCTGATTTCCAAGTCCTTGCTTTCTTTTCTCCCTCAGATGCTGGTAGTGAAAAAATCCTTTCTAGGAGAGGTAAGAGCTTGAGAAAATAAACAAGAAGTGAGAGGCAGCGTAAGAGGTAGTGAAAATATTTCTCATTTTCTCAAGAATGAATAAAAAAGCAAGACATAAAAGATGAAGTTAAGAGATCTGGAATGAAAAACCCCTGCTTACAGCAACCCACCAAAGACAGGACTGCTCAGTGTTATCCTAGTGTGCACCCTCCTGCCCCTGCTCCAGCCCCATTTGGCTCCAGGGCTGGATATGCGCAGAAAAATGTTAAGTCAGGACCCACGTTATGCCTGCCGGGAGGAGCCAGGGGGGCACGAGACTGGGGGGTCACTGGCTCCCACCCTCTGCAAATACGGGCAACCCCAAACGGTGTGTGCGGCACAGCCAGTCCCGCAGCACTCCCAGGCACCCCCGTTCCCTCCTGCACATCTCTGAAGCACATCCCCGCAGCCTGATAACTAATTTAAGTATAAAAAAACAGCTTAAAAAGGCACAATGCTGGGGGGCGGGGGGGGGGGGCAGATGGTTTTTTTCCTCCACTTCATCTAGCAGTCGGCTATTTCAAAGCATGGAGGGAGCAGCTAACTGGCACCTCCGAAACCCCGGTGCACTGTGTCCTGTAACTCACCTTTGCCTCCACGACTGGTGACAAAGGATGTTTCCTGCTTGCTCTGCATGGGCGATTCATACCACAGGTCTGGATTAGGTGCGTATCAACATCCCAGCGTAGATAAAATGCAAACACATTTCTGTTTTTGCTATCAGCATGCTTGCAGCTCCTAGAACAAAAAATCATAATGAAATTAACTTCTGGCAGTGTGCCCAGGATGTCCCCTCCCTCACTGTACTGGTATTTTGATGACACAGAACTTTCCTAAGCCAGAGAAACATTCAAATGATTGAAGAAATAACTCAAAAAGATTGTTTCAGGGTCGGGATATGGGCTATGTTGCAGATTATTCCATACCAGGTGCAGATTATTAATCTGTGCCATCCCAAATTGCAGCATTACTTTTGAGAGAGGTAATTAATTTTAAAATTCTTACTTGGATTAAATTGATACAAGGAACCTCTCTTGCTCAAGTACTGGAACATTATTTTTTGGTATTTCTGGTGAATTTTCTTTTGCTAAACACAGACAACAATAAAAAAGTTGAAAATATTGAATTGATAAAATCTCTCTATGTTTTTGGTGTTTTTTTTTTCCCCAATATTGTCCCTTCTGTTTCTACTGTGATTCTGCCCCTTTGAAAAGTTATGATACCGCATCTGCATCTCTGTTGAAAATATGTATTCTTTTTTTTTTTTTTCCTTCTGTACCTGAAGTGGAAATAGCTATAGGAAAATATAAAGAAAAGTCAGGAGCAATCACAGAAAATTGGCATATATTTCATCCCATATATGTAAGAAGACTGGCAAAGTAGATGAGATGCAATTACACTGAACTTTGCTAGCTGAGCTGGTGAAGGAACTGTTGCCTATAGCTCAGGCAGTACAGCAAGCGTTGTCTGCTCAGGTCACAGCATCGTGGGATCCTGGGTGGTAGGAGGGGACCACCAGAGATCATCCAGTCCAACCTCCTGCCCAAAGCAGAGTCAACCATGGGGTTACACCAGGTGGCTCAGGGCTTTAGCTGGGCAGGTCCTGAAAGCCTCCAAGGATGGAGATGGCATGACCTCTCTGGATAACCTACTCCAATGTTGGGGTGGCAACTTCTGCTACTGCAGGACTTGCGTCAGTCACCTGCAGCTCCTCCTCAGCTGTTCCCCACCTAATCACCCATGAAGCAGGGAGGGGTCCTGCTTCTGACCCACAATTTTTTGGCAGCCCACCTTCAGACTAGCGGCCAACAACTTCTGGGGCCTGCCCTGGCTATCTGCTAACAGGAGGCAGGAGCCAGTAACCTGGCCAGCTGCCTGCCACCCTTAGCTGCTCTTTCCTAGCGAGGGCCAAAAATGGGTCTGCCATCACAGAGAGGCATATACCCTGTCTCCCCCAGATAACTCGAATTCCAGGTCTGATGTTACGGTGGGTGTTTTCTGTTCTTCCCCATCTGTGTCTCACCTACTTTGAGGTGCTCCTCCTAATTTCTCAGTTCATATTTAACAGAGTCGCCAGGCTTGAGTTCACAGTTAAATCCACCCTTGCTACAAATAAAAGTGCATTCGGGCAGTCTGGTGGGTGGGAAGGTGGATCTTAACTACGTAAATTCTTCTCTGCCCTCGTGGTGCCAGGTGAACTGGGAAAGAGAGCTGGGGTCTGTCTCCTCTTTTCTCCTCAAGCTGAGCTATGGTCTTTCTCGTGATACCCGTGGGGTGGCAGAGCTCCCTCCCTGTAGCGACGAGTCCACCGCTACGACATGGCCATACTTGAAATCCTTGCCTACAAGCAAAGCCTTGTGGGCTCATGAGAGATTTTGATGGCTTTCCCCACCGCTGGTCCGTTGGGCCTTGCATGCCGAGCACGAGACCCAGGATTTCTCCCAGCCCTTGCTATGACTCAGTTAAAAACAGGTATTTACACCGTGCCACGAGGCAAGCGCTCTGCCGCCCTGAGGCCCAGCAGGATGGCAGCTGCCAGTCATCTTGACAGGAGAAGAGCCCTCCCACATGGCCACTTCCCAGACACATTATCAAAGCCTTCCCATGCGCGTAACTAGTAAGCCAATTTTCACCTCTGCACCCATCATCTCAGAATGGAAAAATGTCGTCACCCTGTGACACAACATGAAATACTCAGCTGAAGCAGAACCTCCGCCACAGTCGCCTACGTCTACTGAGGTGGTAGCCTAAACTAGAGAAACTGCAAAATGGTTTTTCAGATTTAAACCAGCATGCTGAATCAGAGTGGGAAAGTCAGCCTCTCACAGCTCAGAAGTGGATGTGCTTACCTACCTGCATTCCCCTCTGGGGCCAAAACAGGTGTTTCTTGCTAATGAAATTGCTGAGATTTCACGTAATTTAATATATACACACACATATATACAGAATTGAACAGCGCAAAACAGCAGTAACAAAAGTGTGATGACTCAAGAAAGAATTGTGATTTTTGAGACAACTATTTCTAGGACCCCTGTTCTGGTTTGGCTTTTCTCCTCTGTCTCCCTAGAAAGACTTGACCTTCTTCATTAAATCACATCAGATACCTTGAATTAGATAATCAAAATCTTAAACACCCCCAATCTCTTGTGCACTTTGAAATTCTTGGTCTTCACATCAAGAGCATTTGTTGGATGATGCTATTTGGTCCCATTCAGATTTCAGCACCCCCTGGCCAGTTTGTATTTTCCTGGGAGGCACATGTCAGGAAGACACAGCTAGCACAAACCTTCCTATTCTCCCTGCAGGGAAATTTCCTCATTAAGAGAGCACGCAGGCATGAGAAACAGGCCAGCCACCCCTGCTGGCTTTCCTTCCCATGAAAGACAGGGATGTTTCTATCAACAGAGCTCTGGAGGAACTCTTTGAGACGTGAGGTTTTACCACCACCTTCTACAGCCCAGAAGAACACCAGGATATTCCTGACTGGTCCATGAAGGTACATAAGCATGGCATCAACACACATGGAAAAAATGACATGTTTAACTGTCAATCCCAACCCTTCATAATTCCAGAGCTGATTTAATCATCTGAGCCAATGGTTTCAGGGCCAAATTAAATGACAAAGGTGACAGAAGGGCCCATCGCTGCTTCCCTAAATAGCACAAATTGTTCCGACCTGTCACAGCAGATCAGGATGAAGGCTTTAGGCTAGCAAGATAACCATAAAGATCAAATGGGGATGAGGGTAGGGGAGAACTAATGTGTATTTAATCCCAGACACTCTACTGTGTTGACACCGTTAAAATTTGATTCTTAAAAATATTTGAGGTGGTTTTAGGGATGAAATGAGGGAGTAGCCATCAGATTCACATGGCTCCTACACCAGCCCCCCTGCGCCCAGAGCAGGAGCCAGGCAATGACCACAAGACTGGCAGTTGTCCCCCCTCTGCCCCTCTTGGCTGGCAGGAAGGTCCCTGGAGGGGGAGGATGGCAGTGTGGTCCCAGGGTACTGCTGATGCAGGAGGGGACAGAAGGATACCATCATGGCAGGCCCATGGTCAACGCATGTCACTCCTTCCACCTGTCACCTCACCAGATGCCATCTCACCAATGATGCCGAGGAAACGTGGAAACTGAAAGGGAATGTGCAAGCTAAAAAAATTCGAGAAGAAAATGGTGCAGGAAATGCTGTATGCCTTATTGGTGCAACATTCAGGACACTGATTTAGGCTGTGCGTGTGCTAAGCTCAGGGTTAGGGCTATTTTCCCTTGCCTCTCCAAGGCTGCCTTGCCCAGGGGACACATGAGCTGGACATCTCAGATCTTCCTGTGCTGCCTGATAGTCTTTTTACAAACCACTTTTCTTCTCTAACTCCAGCCAGTGCATCTTAATGTTTGGAGGAGGTTAACAAGTAACAAATAACAATAAAAAGACTAATGTCAGTGTTTGGAAAAACTGCTTCTATGCCCACAAACAGTAACATCAGCAGATCACTGAACAGGAGCTTTGCAATTATCCTCCAAACAAGACAAATCGAAATCGAAGGCACCAAGCTCAAATCCTCAGTGTGTCATATTTATGTAAATACCTGAATAAAATAATCATTAACACTGTTCTGAGAGGCGAGGAGGAGTGGGATAGCTGGGGGCAGAGTGCTGGCAAGACATCTAAAAACCTCACAACCAGAAGCAGAAAACATCAAAGTGCCATGAGGAGGATGGATTTGGGTTCTCCAATTGCTTCATGTTTCATTGAACATGACATTTGTGCTTTAATGTTTTTGAGTAGTAGAGGCAAAGTTCCCCCTGGGCTAAAGGTTAAAGGAACCAATGGCTGGAAAACTCTGTTGCTGAGAGACAGAGCTTCTGAGATAGGTGCTAGGACTGCCCTAAGCCCAATGGGGCTGGACAAGGGGCAGGACATGCAATTAAGGCCTTCTGGAGCACTGTCTACTCAGATATTTAACCGAGGAAGCCTCTGCAGCTCTCTCTTGCTCATTTATCTCCACTCTTCTTGCCTGCAGCTTCTGAGATATCATCTTTTAGGGGTTTTTTTTGTTTGTTTCCCCACTTTTATGCAGTTTCCTTACTAGGGCCCCAATACGTAGCAAACACACGGGGGAACTGAATGGTCATGATTTAATGCTTCGGGGCCACCTTTACCCAGGGAGGGGTATCACAGCCTCCTTTCCATCTTAGCAAAAAGTTTGAGCAGAAACTTGCTTGTGGTTTTAGTCATTAAAGCAAAGAAATGGGACACTTTTTCCTGTGTAAGCAAAGTTAATCAATACCAGTTTTCTGGAGTTATGGTTACGTGAGCAGAATATAGCTCTGGAGGTCAGACATGCCCCATGGAGGTCGCCTAAGAAGTCAGTTTAGCTACATCTTGCTGACCAGGAGTGCTGCTAATCCTGCCATTTCTAAGCCCCGCTACAGAATTAGCTACAGTGACCTGTGTGAAAACATGCGGTAATGCAATTCAGTTTTGGAAACTCTGTGGGCAATTTACACATTTTTAAAATTAAGTTACCATCATTTAGCATCTAGTTATTTATGTCCCTGAGGGAAAGTTTTTATTAGTATAGGGTGAAGGTATTCGTATTTTAAAGGCAAAAGGATAAATGACCCAACTAAATAGTTCACAAAATGATCTCCCCAGCTTGCCTTGAATGATACTGCAAAAATAATATAATGAAAAAAGCATTACAGGACCTTGATTAAACATGATCCTTCAGGGCTAAGGAACCTAATTTTCCTGCATACAGATACGGTTCACTCAGTCCCGCAGGACTTCATACCACATGAAGACATCAATATTTTCTGCAGAATTAAGCAGAGCAATTAAATCGCTACTCAACTGCTGCACCATGGAAAAATAGAGTTGGAAAGGATCATTTCATAGGGATATCTAGTCCATCCCTAATCAAGGATCAGCGAGACTTACAGTACACCTGCTATGAATGAATGCTTCCCACTGCAACAGCCCAGGTTGTTATAGGGGCACTGCCACACCTAGACCAGGCTTAAAATTCCTTTACAAGTGGTTTCTCTCTTTGCAGGAATGTGAAGTGAATTAATGAAAACCAAACCACTTCCCTTGTCAACCATTTGTTAGGGAACAGCAACAACAAAGTGGTTTAACAAAACAAAAGCAACCAAATTCACTCATGGGCAGTCTGAAGAAGCAGGTTTGCTTACTTTTGAGGTCCCGATATTAAGCAAGTTGTTCTCGAACCACAGTCAACTGGTGTCACCCACGGACTTCAGAGGAATGCCAGTGCAGTCTCTTCAAATGCTTCGAGCTGAGACATACAGTGCCATGGGGAAGATGTAATAAAACAGAGAGAGAAAATAAGCAGATCCTCCAGAAGACCCCCTACTTCTTGTGACTAATATTGGTCTTTCCAAGCACACACACGGTGTGCAAAAGAGGCAGTGACAGACATACTATGTACGTATGTACGGACGTGGTACAGAGCAAGTCAACTCTCATGACTTGCTAGTGGTTTTCGACCAGGCCCAGCGAACAGACCCTTGTGCAGCAGTTTGTCAGTGGGGGACGGAGGCAGCAGAAGTGGCCTTGGTCTGCTGCGTGCAGTGCAGGTTGAATGCAGATAACCTAAATGCGTTTGAGACGCAGAGAAAGAAATCTGCTATTTATGAGTAGTCACCTTCTCTACAGCATAAAGCCTGGATGGACAGTTTTATAAAGTCTGATCAGTCAGTGATTTTACGTCTATTTAGATAGATTGAGCTGCTCAAAAATCAAAAAAATTATGATGCTGCAAAGCCAATGTCCAGTACCTCTAAAGACTTTATTTGGTGCTTCTACCACTGCTAGGAGCTGATACAATGAGATTTTACCCACTTGTGTCTTATACGCTGAGGTTATTATATCTTCACAGTTCATGGAGTAGTTAAATTACTTTCCCAGGGTCACATAATTCATCTTTGTCAGAACTGAGACGAGAAGCCAGGTGCTCTCATTGCCACCACAGACTCCAGGCTGGAATAGCTAGGTTTTGTGTTTCCCTCTACTTTACTAGCTTCTGCTAGGAGAAATGTAAGAGCACTTCATCCTCCATTATATGCAGGAAAGGAAGCAGAAATTTGAATAGTTGCCATCTGCTGGAGTTGCTTTGATTTATTGCTTTCCAGCCTCAGCTGAAGATCAAACATGCTCTAGGGAGAAACATTTCCTTAGGTTGTTGTACTGTGCGTATCTCTGCTCAATGCTAAACTAAGTCACAAGGACACGAGCAGAGAACATTCCCTTTCTTCACCAGAACAATTTATACCTTTAATTCAGTAGTTATAACCAACCACCCAAAAAGTATTGTTAACTCCATTCACTGGCAGCAATTTTTAATTCAACTAGCATCAAATTTGAAATTGAATAAAACAATTATGCTTTGTAGTTCCCTGTCTGGCTTATTGTATTTTCTCAGAAAGGAACTCTCTATCCATTAGAAGCATACCCCTATCTTTCTTCAAAATGTCACACAGACAACAGTAATTTTATGGCATTTCACCCCATCTGTCTACATTTTTAGAAATAAGTTTTGCACTTCATGTATTTTCATTTCCTATCGAAGTCCAAAGCCATATAATTCTTCAGATAATTACTGTTACTGTTTCCTTCAGATTATATAATTATCCTCCATGTCTATCTAGCTGTCTCATCATTTGTAGGTTTAATGTTAATTAAAAACAAAGTACTATGCCACTGCTAATTTTACTTCAAAGAGGGATTTTCACACCAGGGCAAATAAAAAAAACAGCATAAATACCTATGCATAAAGTAATTTATTTTTCCACTATTTTTCTGTACTCCTTCATCCCCTTTGGTATTACTGGAGATCTTTGGTGTTTGAATTAACTCTGTTCCTTTGCACCCAGATTCATCTTTGGCTCAGGTCCCAAGTACTGGTAATAGCTGAGAGAGGTAATTCATGGACCCAAAGGACAGTTTCTGGCAGAGTCCTACCCAGAAGGGGAGTGTACGTCCTAGCAAACAGGGAAAACAATGTCTGTAGTTGGATCAGGAAATACTCAAAAATTCTGCAGATTATGCGCGTTCTCTGTCAATCCAGAATGAAAAGAAAAAATCATTACTTCCAAAACAAATAATAAGAGGTAGCAATAACAATGAAACTTATGAGAAGAATCTGTAAAAAGCCCCAAAAAATCAGGTTAATGCTTTGCCAGCTACTGTCCACAACCCCACTTTTTTTTTTTTTTTTTAATTGCATGAAAAATCCAACATGTGGCTGTATATCACTTGTGTGCATGGTCAGTGTTTTCACCAGCATGAAACCGAGCTCTCAGCCTTACAGCCTCAGGTTGCCTCTCTCAGCTCGCAGGCTTTGGGTAGAGTAACACTGCCCTGCCTCTCCCAGCCTGGGTCATTGCCTAAGACCAAGGCAACCCAAAATAACCATCCTAAATGAAAGTGCCACATAATCCTGATACTGCAGATGGGTATAACAGAGAGAGAAAAGACTTAACCTCCATCCAGAAGTTCCCTACATGCCTATCTGGCAGCTTTCCATCCTTTAGAAGAGGCTTCGGGGGAGTCGGGGCTCGCAGGCACAGCAGCGCTGCCCTCCCTGCCTGCAAGCCCAGCTGCCCGTCCCTGCCGCCGGCCCCTCTCACCGCCTCCTTGCAGGGTCCCTCCATGCTCTTGCAAGCTGTGACTCCCCTGCCTTCAGAAACAGGGTGACTAACGGAGCGGGCTCTTGTGTTAGCCTCCAAGATACCAAAGAGGAGCGTGGCAGGGGGAGGACTGGCTTTTCTTGCCTCTGTGCAGAGAGCCAGCCATGCCTTGATGGGGAACTCATTTTTCCTTACATTAAACATCTTTACAGCAATGAGACAAACGTGCAGAGCATTGATCCAATGTTACTTCCCATCTGCACCACTGACACGCTGAGGAGTGCCACGCCAGATGGACGTTTCACTAGGAACTGTGCCAATGCAGAGCACAAAGAGAGTTCCTGTCCTCAAATATGTCAAGAAATAGGACTGAGATGAAAGGATGTCAGACCAGACAATAACGAATAATTTTGGCACTCCAGCAGATTAACTGTTGGCAGTTTCAGATATGTTAGGCGTTTGTAGCCAGTGCAAAAGGGAGATCTGGTTGTGTAGGGATTTGAAAGATGATGCTGTTCATGGTTTTTAGGTGGCACAAAGACAAAGCAGTGTAGGCAACCCCAAAAACGCTCCATGCTTGTCATCCTTTAGCCAGGACAGCTAGGAAAACTCAGATCTTGGTGCTCAAGACATGGAGCTAATGGAGACCTTTAAAATCAACCGTGAGTTTTCAACTGAAACTCAGGGCACCTGAAGGAAAGGACTCTAACAGCACACAATCCAACCCAGAATCTGAACCCAGGTATCTTTGGTCCAACCACAGCTTCTGTCTTTTTCTCTTGGCTCCAGTAGCTCACTGCATTTCATTGTCTTTGAGGCAAAAATTACTACATCATTTATGACAATTCTTACATCCCCTGTACTCTTAGGAGAGATGATTTATTGCATTAAATGAATTAATGAAATTTGAAACACAGTGCTTCTCATCACCAAAATCATGCCCTACAACTCCAAAGGGAGCCTCAGGACAAAAATATTCAACACAATCTTTCAGTAAATACCCTACATGTTCCATTATTTCCTCCAAAATAATTTCAAGGCAGCAATGCCATCGTACTGTGTTCAGTCAAACACAGCAATGATAAACCTATCTGGGATAGGAAATAAATTTAAGAATCCAAAACAAACTCTAGAAGATGTTCTTTCTTAGTCCTTGCCTTAAATGTCCATTTTCTCTGGCAGATTTAAACTCACTGTGAATGATTACAACAACTTGGAGGCATTCAGTTGCTTCATCAGCGTTGAATTCCCAGGAGGAAATATGGCAGAACTACAGCAAGGATGAGGATATCGCGTGGGTGACCAGCAGCGAGCTGTCCATGTCCCATGTGTACACATTAATTTACAGTTCTGAAAGACATTAATTGTTGGTGTTTTAAATATTATAATTAAGTCATCGCTTTTCATCTTCAGTGAAGTGGGAAAGTGTTGTCACTTCAAATCTCTCTTGTTTTGTGTCAGAGATTTCTAGTAGACATGGATCCAGGATGTTAATGTTTGCATTTGTATTCACTCTGCAAGCAGCTAAAAAGTTCACCTCCTATGAATATTCAGTCTATAAAAATTCAGACAAGATCTTTCACTTGCAGGCCAATATTGCAATAATTTATCCACCAGAAGAGCTGAAATATATACATCGTTGAGCAAATATCTATCCATCTAGCTACTTGGACAACTTCTTTAACTGCAAATAAAAGTTGTGAAAAACATTTTAAAGCATTTAATTTAGTGTGAACTTCTATCAGGACTGGTAAAGGTGAAATACAGCAGAAGACAGCAGATAGGAGATACACAAGCTATTAGAGATTCCACTTTCCACTGGAGAGGAACCCAGAAATGCTATGTTTGTGCTTTAAATCTTACAAAAACATGGAAATTTGTAGCTAGAGATTAAAACAATGGAAAAGTGGTGGCCAGTCACAGGGGAGAGCTGGGTAACCTTGCAGTGGTCCCAAACAGGGAACAGCAAGTGCCTCTAGCGTGGGGTTATGGCAAGCTGATGATACATACAGGGCTTTGCTCGTCTCCAAGGACCAGCTGTGTTACCAAAACCTCCGTGGGCAAAGGGGAGTACCTTTCATTGCAAGACGGAGCTTCATGCTAGCTTTGCTAATACTGCTTCTGCAAGCATGCAATCATAAGTCTAACCTTTCTCTGAGTACCACTGTCTGTGCTATCAGATTTTGGGGTCAGCCCTAATGCTGCCTGCAGGTAGGAAGTCCTAACCTGCTCCCACAGCTCAGCTCTGCAGCTGAACTGTCAGTATAACTTTAGTTCATGTTAGCAACCTATGACTATCAGCAAAACGTGTGAATTACACATCCTAAGATATCATCATTCACTCTAATTTGACAAGGTGGATTTTTCCCCGGGTGTAGCAGGGTGTCCAAAGCTTTCTGGAGGTCACCTGGAGCACTGGGAACTGGTGTCCCCTGAGTGGAGTAAAAGACAGAAGTACAGGCTGATAAAGGAGCTGACAAAGCAGAAGCCAAATGCAATTAATATGCATCAGAAAAGGCGTTTCTAGGAGAGATAGGAAGCTATTAACGCTACTGCACAAGCAATTGCTGCTGCCTCATCTAGGGTGCAGCCCACACCCCTGGGCACTTTGAAATGTCTAAGAGAATTCAAACCAAGTTGGAATAAAACCTGTGAAGATAGCAAGTGGAGACATTTTTATTGGGGATCTGAAATATCTGGGCTAACCTGGCCTAGAAAAACGAAAGCTGGGGAAAAACATCCTAGCTGCTTTTCATACGGAGTTTGCCCAGCAAGAACAGTCTGGCACAGTTGCCTGCCATACCAGGGGGCACGATGCTGTGGTCCTGGGGAGTCCCTTCCAGCGTTCAAGGCATTGTGGTTCTGGAGTGTCCATCTGAGGCAGTAACTCAGTGACAGAAATAACTAACTCTTAAGAATAAGAAGATGAATGCCAACACTGAACCATGTCGGAAACAACACTTTCTTCTCAGAAAGTCAATCTTCTGCCTGCAAAAGTCAGAGATTTCAACGATGATACAAACGATGCTAGGGGGAAAGGACTCCCCTGTTCCCCTCTGCCTGCGCAGAGAGAAGCCCTAAATACAAAGTCACAGAATAATGCATTATTCAATTACAAAATCCAGCTCCGCTAATAAGCTCTTTAACATCAAAGGGCAATGCTACCAGTAGACTGCAAGCAAGTTGCTGTGATTACAGAGCAATTTTCTTGTGAGGCAACTGACTTAAAAATAAATAAATAAATGCAAAGCTGTTTTCCAGTTTGTTCCCTTTTGCAAACCCTGTGGTGAATTCTAGCAGCACAGGTGAAAACCAAACAACAAGAAAAGGCATGCTTCTTAATTACCAGCTATAACATGATCCCCCCCGTCTCCAAAGTGGCTGCAGCAGAGCATTAGGACATGTTTCTTGATTAGCAGAGGCATCCACAGATACCGACTATTTGGTCCTGATTCTGCCATGCATGAGTGCAATCTGGCAACACGCTGGTGGGATGGACCTACTCCCGTTACACACACAAGGCTCTTTGTGAGCAGACAATTGGGAAGTGCTACCTGAAGCAGCTGGAACAGAAGACATAACTAGCATATCCCTCTAGATAAGATTTTTAGGGCTAGTGCAGCTGGGATGAATTCATGTTTGCTATTTCTGTGAGGGACTGTAATGAATTGGGGGAGCCAGCCCTCCTGAGTTAAACCAAGTGCTCTCTTCCCACGGCTCAGGATCTGCACTCTGATATATGGGAGTGCTCCCATGGGTTAAGTCTTTTTATATGAAGATGCAAAGGAGGTGACAAGAGAAAGAAATCTGTCACAGCTACTGATGAGTACAAGAAAAAAAAGAGTCCTTGGGGAACTAGGGACAGAACAACTATTTAGGTTTCCTTCCAATGACTAACTCCTCTTCACAACTCTGAGCTCTGACTTTATAAGATGTCAGTGATAATAACTGCAGTTAGTTCTTCAGCTGCTCTCGGATCTAGTCTTTGAACATCTCCATGCTTATTTGGATTCTGCTATGTTCAACCTGCATAGCGTCATATGCTATGTGTAATCACATTTATTAATTTATGTGGAAAAAGATGTCTTCAAAATCAGCAGTAAGTGCTGGATTCTTTCCCCAGTGACCAGCTGTGACATTGTTCCATGATATTGCAACTGTTGTTCCCTGTTAGCTAGAAACCCACAATTCATAATGAATAGATTTCTTTAAGACAGGTGAATGTGCCACTGTAGGCCAATTTTATGAATATTTCTAGAACCAAAGTAAACAAATGAATATTTAAAGAGGGGCTTTGATGTATTGCTATTTCCTTCATGCTGTTGTAAGCAGAAATGGCTGTATTTCTTATTGTGAATACACTACCCTCTTGGATCCAGCATGGAGAGCAGACACCACACCTAGGCCTGAGATACACTTTGTTAAGTACTTTACATGTCAAACGACATATTATTTGAAATATCAAATGAGACAGTAGCTGCTCAAAAGAGCCTCCCACAATGAATTGAGAAGAGTTAACAGATGGGACCCAGAGAACCTGACATATGTGTAGCCCATTTATTGCCTTAAGATTGTTTTCTGTTGCAGTACTTTGCTTTCGAATAACCCATCTTTTGCTGAAAGACCATGATCTACAAAATCCGCTACAATAGCTCCAAAAGGAGCAGAATGGCAGGTACCTCCCCAAACACCTCAAGGGAAACACGGCAAGTACTTGGCAGTCGTGAGTCAAAGTCTGAGAACAGTGTGAAATCCTGAGAAGAGTAAAAGTTTCAGATTTGAGAGGGGAAGTATTTGACTGGTCTGAGAGGACCAGAGGTGCACAGTAACTGAGATATGTCTGTTCGTCATGAGATACTGCTCTACTGGCTTTCCAGATTGCTTTAAACATCAGTTGCTTCATCTGTGCCTTTCTGTATTATCATAATATCATAATGGGCACTCTCATTAAAAGAGAGCTTTTTCTGTCTTT
Organism: Pelecanoides urinatrix; assembly: GCA_013400755.1. Taxonomy (NCBI): domain Eukaryota; kingdom Metazoa; phylum Chordata; class Aves; order Procellariiformes; family Procellariidae; genus Pelecanoides; species Pelecanoides urinatrix. The sequence continues at coordinate 127,490 of VZTQ01005226.1, forward strand.
TTGTTCAATGATGAAAATATTTATTCTGCAAGCCTTCCTTATCCTTTCTATCTTCTGTTATATCCAGGTTAAGAGATTGATGAGATAAGATGGTGGGGTTCTTTGCAGAGTTTATAATATTTGAACATCAAGTGTTTCAACAATTAAGCTTGAAGAGTAAGATACTCTTGCTACTTGTTAGACAAGTGTAGGTGTGTGCTTATCTATCTAGCCTTCTGCAGCCATTTCATACCATAGGAAACAACTTTTACTTTGCTTTTTAGCTGTGTAAATCACTACATTTGTGAGATTCTTGCTTGTGGTTTGTTCCTTATTAGTAAGGAATTAAAATCAGTCCATTCAGTGCTCACAAGAGCTTCTCCACCGATGACAAGGGAAAATGATGCAGTAGATTTTTCTGTAAGTTGGGTTTGCTAATGTGTTTCAGCACTTCTCTATGAGGATGCTCTTTGTGGTGGCAAGGAAGAAAGGGAGGAAGGGAGAGCAGGTATTCCAAACATTGGCCTGTCTGCTTAATATGCCAAGAAATCAAGATTTATTGCTGACCTTGTTCACTAGGACAGACCAATGGACAAGCACGAAGGAACTTTTATCACAAAAGGCAGAAAGATTTTGTGTGAATCCAGTTCTCCCACTGAACTAGCTCACATGCCAACACCACATCAGGGATGCAAATCCAGAGAGCCCTGAAGACATCCCAACACACTTCTGCTAACACCACTGGCACATTGCTCCTTACAGGAAAATAGGCCCACCTGGAAACTCATCAGAGTGCTGGCTCCCACTCCTCAGCCCAACCTGGTGAGGGGAATTCCCATTTTAATATTCATTTTTAATGTTTGACAAACAAGTCAGCAGTAGCCCTTCATCAGAAAATCCAGTGGCTTCCTTCTTGTCTTCCTAAGAAACTTTCCACCCTGCCTTGACTACTGAGAAGTTATCACCAAGATGTTATTCTTCCAAGTCACCTCACTGAAACACCAAGACAAGGAACTCTGGCAACTTTCAAACTGGTTTTCTGCCTGTTCAGTTCAGTTTCACTTAATGACTTCTAACAAGTGAAAATAATAATAATAATAAATCCATCCCATTTAAATATAATTGCCTCCTTCAATCCTAATTGCATTGTTCAGTTGATTGTTCTGTTCATAACTCCCTCCCCCTTGGAGGGAGGCTGTGTAGCCTCAGTTTTGCTCTCTGGGTGAACTGAGGGGAACACAGGCACTGCACAATTTGTTCTAAGATCAGTTTTCCCCAAAGTGCCAAAGTGCAGTAGTTTCAAATATACAACTCCTGGCTTTAGGAAGGCTGAACAGTGACTAGTTGTTACAGATCCTGTAGGAAAAACCCAACTGCTAGTTTTCCAGGTCCCCCAAAGCACGTTTAGGTCAGATGGAGGGCAGCTTTGTAAGGAACAACCCATATAACAAACAGAATATGGTAGTTTTTTCTGTACGCTTCCTCTTTCATATATTCTTTGCCTATGTAATCAGCAGATCATGGGTTGAATCTTTGGTATGACCATGCCTAGGTCCTGGGTTTTGGCAATCACCAGAGATGCAAAACTCTTGACTAAACATGATGTTTCCAAAAAACCTTTTCTAGAATATTTTACTCTGCAGAGAATCTAGTGCCTCCTTGCACCTCTACTCACATTCATTACTTTTAGAAACTCCTTGAACAAAGAACAAGCTGAAACCATACATTCAATAATAAGATTATTATTTTTTATACCTAGTTTCAGGACATGGATAAGACATTAATGGGGCAGCAGCAATAGTACAACCAAAATGGAAGTGTTTCAAAGACTGATTCATCTAGCATAGTAGAGTCCTAAGGTCCCTTCTTTTAAGGAACTCATTTGTAAAGACTTAAGCAATGTGAAAACATTCACTCATGCAGCCTGTCCTATGAAAATACTACTGGATTTCAGAATTCAGGGAAATACTTTTAAGGCACTCAGGAGCTGGTGAGTTAGGATTTCATTGGAGCCCCAAAAAGCTGCCAGATTAAGTTTATGACTCAGGCCAAAACAAAGTTAATCTCTACTTTTATGTCTAGTGCTAGCAGGCATTTCTGGATTTAGAGCAAAATTCCAGTTGCAGTTGGGGGTTAAAGGTGAGGTGAGGAAGTTTAACATTAGCTCTATCCCTTTGACCCCTGTCGTCTCCATCCTACGAACTCACAGGTGCTTAATGGAGTGAGCTCTAAACCCAGTCAGTGCTGTACCACATACATCTGCCCCTTCTAGTCAGAACCCCACACTGAACTCTTCTTTAAATGTGCCATTCCCATGTTAAAGCTAGAAAGTCAACCACTAATGTACTGAGTCCTATTATACACCACTCCTCTCCCATCCTTCTGACATGGGTTCCAGCCTGAACCCCAACATTATTTTTGGACATTGTCAAACCAAACTTTAGGGAGAAAGCCTTTACAGGCACCAGCACCAAATCTAGTTCTCCTTTGCCCCTGGTCCAATGCCTCATCTCAAACACTCCTGTTATTAGAACATAAAACCAGTTTACAAACATAGATTTAAGGTAACACTGGTTTTAAAGATCCTGTCTTCATTGGAGCTAGGGATTAGTGTGGGATCAGGAGGCACTCCTGGGCTAACCCTCAGGTTCGGAATCAGCAAAGGCTATGCCAAACGTGAGCTGGGTCTAAAGGAAGGCCAGGATTATGCCTGTGGCTGGGTAAAGGCTTGGGCTGCGAGGTGTTTTTTGGTTTTTTTTTTTTTTAAGGGTTTTCATGCAGTGCTGCTGGGCAGGCACTTTGGGAGGAAGCAGTATCAGCGTTTTCCTGCAATGCTGCCCCTGCTATACCCAGCAAGATCTGACCAGTGTTTGCCCTGTACATGCTTCACCTGTCCTCTGCCTTTCACTAATGCCCACGTTTCTGAGCTAGAGGCATGCTTTTCCCTTCATAAGTCTCTAAGCCAGTTAAATAGGACATCAGCTAAAAATTCATTGAAGGGAACAATAAGGAAGTGTCTGACTCACAGGTAGGCTGACAAACCTTGGGAAGGTTTTCTCTTGAGAACTGAAATTCCTAGTTTAGTTTCTTGCCAATTGAAATTAATGCCAGTTATAATTGCCCATGCATCATTGATCCAGCTCTATGTTTGGCCACTTGGGTGTATTTGGCCTGTTTGAGCCATTGCAGTTTTCTTTTAAGTATCAAATGGCTTTTATATCGTCTAACAATGCACTGCGTATCACTGAAAAAGGCTCTGGAATCCAGCATCAGTAAGTGCCTACAATCACGTCTTTTTTTTTTTTAACATCTGAGCTATTTTTGAGCTGAACAGAGGGCTGAATGCTATAATGTCTTCCTTCCTGTGAATACACCACTTATCTGATTACTGAATATTGCAATAAATTATACCCCCTACAATAATTTTACATAACCTGCTGGAGATGCAGCGTAGAAAAGGGACTGTGATTACAATAGGAAGATTACAACCAAAATAGTTTACTTACAAGATATTTTCAAGTCTTTTTGCACAAGTTTTCATATACGAGTGGAACATTATTATCCTTACCTTAGTTTCATTATTCACTTTTCAGAGGTGAAATCACATATATACATACTAGGCACAAGCCTCTGCAGATGGCTGTATCTTGTATCTCACACAATGGCTGGAATTAAGCAGGGCAGAAAGTGAAATCAACTCAATCTGATCAGGCCTCAGCTAAAATTTGGTCTCAGGTTGGGCAGAACTTGGGGTAGTTCATCTGAACTCCTCTTGCACTTTCCTGCTTTCATCTCAGATGATACTGAAATACCTTTTCCTCTTGCTGCCTCCTATGGTGGGATTAAGATTCTACACGGTGGGATCAGCCAATATGCTTTGTTCACGTCTTGCATTCCAAAGTCTTTGATGCAAAAATGCCTCTAGTCCCTCGGTCAACCACCTGCCCTTTCCTTGAGGGAATCCATCTAGTAAAACAGCAAGCAGTTCTGTCCCCTGGTCTCTGCTCCTCCTACACTCTTGCAACCCTCATCAGGGCTGCTCTGATTTATAGCAGCGTATTTTTAGTGGTACTGTGGTTTTGGAGTTGTGATGAAAAGGAATTACAGACAGACTGTGGGGTCCCTGGTAATCCAAGGAGACAAAGCTGGAAATCCAACTGTTTTGTCTCTGATGGCTTGTAGTTGTATCTGCTTTCTTTAACATGCAATTCCTGTTTATGACAGCTTGCAAATACATACAATATGGGATTTATATGGTAGGTGCATGCTCCTGAGGATATTGCTGTAATTTTCCATTGAAAATAGCATTTAAAAGAGAAAACAAGCTTTCAGAAGTGGATGGTACCAGAAAGTTGATGCAGTCTTGATTTTGTTTCCACAGTTGAGGGTGCCTGGTCTGCCAAAGTTAGAAAGGGCCAGCATTCATCTTAGGTCTGCATATGAAATAATTCCCTTTTTGGTCCCTAAAAGTCATACATTCAGATGCATGGGGTGCACTGCTCACAATTGCAGAGCTGTTCCACCCGTAAGGGCACACCAGCCTCAGGGGTGGGATGACAGCAAAGAGGCCCTGGGGGACCCCCAAGTCAAAAGTACATCACTGTACAAGGTGGCACCACATAGGCTTTGCATGAACCAAGTCTGAAAGCAGTTCAGCTGTGCTTGTGCAATGTTGCACAGACCTGCCATGGAGTTAAGGTGTCCCATGAGTACGGCTACATGGCTTCTGTGCCATAGCTGGTACCTCTGCGTGGTTTGGTGTTGCACTGTGTGGCATTACCACGGAGGGATGAAGCAGCCTGAGGGATCTCTACATGAGAGCAGATAACTCCAAAGACCTGGACATGGCAGTCACCCGCCTTACCAGGGATTGACAGTACTATTGCAAGAGAGGCAGAAAAGGAGCACAGCTGTGAGTTCAAATCTGTCCACTTTAAACATGATTAAGAAGTCATGATTAAAGAAAAATAATCACTTAAAACCTTCAAACAGAGAAAAGGTCAACTTCAGTGGATAAATGGCTCCTACAAACATTTCATCCATTATCACTGTGGGAATCCTTTCTTAGATTTTTGGTGGTACTTGTAAACTTTGCCTTGTTCTGTGATGTGAAAATGCTTTATGTGTCTCTCTTACTAATTACCGAACATCTGAGAGAGCAGAAAAGACCAGCCAAAAAAACAAGCCAAGTGCTTGGAAAGTCAAACACTGAAGAGCAATAAAGAAATTAGATGAGTGCTTCCATTTATGATTTTAATTATTATGAGCTAATTCAGGCTACCTCCCGATAAACGGGAATTGCCTTGCCTTATTCTAGCAAGACCTAAGCTTGCCCATCTGCTGCGAGGACTTACGCCAGACTATGGAGAACAGACAGAGTGCAGGAGTGTGAATGCAATACTTGTTTTAAGGCAACTGGAGAAAAATCATCATAAACCTGATTCTCACAACTGTATTTCATGGAGAGTCTGGGCATTTCCACCCCTTCCACAAAGTCACGTGCCCATAGCAAGATTTCAGAGCTTCACTGCAATATCACGGGATGAGAAGCAGCCAAGAGAATTATGTCAAACAAATTCATGTCCATATAAATTACAAAGTAAAGCCCACAGCAGTATCTTTTTCACAATAGCGTGATGATCCCATCTGCCAGAAACCAACGTCATTGATAATGCTTATCTCTCAAAGCAGTTCTATGTATTAATTTATACTTCAGGCACTATCTTGCAATTAAATTTCTAGGCTTAAAATGCCTGTTTTCCACTCCCTCCCTGCTTCCAATTCTATGTCCTCCTAGATTAACAAAACCTCCTCTGTGCCAGCAAATTAATCACACTACAAAACTAAACCATTCATTAGAGCTGCAGCACACCACAACTGCCATTAAAAACTCAATATTGCTATTTTCTGTCTTTAATTTTATGGTGCTGTTTGCAGCAGCCCTCTCCTCTAAGTGTATGCAACACCACAATAAATACAACGATAAACCCTGAACCGTGGTGGGTATTGATGTGCCACAAGCTTGCAGTGTGTTACAACACCAGAGTGCTTGTCTAGGGGCTTTTTGGTGTCTACAGTGTGCAAATTCGCACAAGCATTAGCTCACGCAGGATTTGCCAACAGCCCCCCGAAGCGTCCTGTTAGCCCATGTTGACTGATGCTTTGCTGCAGAGGATGAGCAGAGATGCAGCTGCACTGATGGCTTTAACGGTGACCTTGCCAGTGCCCTCCCTCGCTGATCAACTGCTCTTTTCTGGACTTTCCTTCTCCCCCTCCCCCCAAAAAAAAATCATTAGTCTTCTTCCTTCCTGATCCTTCACCTCTTTGGAGAGAACTGGCTGATCCAGCAAACAGTGACAAGTGACACAGGATCTTCTCTGTCCTCTACTCCAGGGTTTTGTAAGCTGGCTGGTGGCAGACTTGCCCATGGGCGAGCTGCCCTTCCTACCCTCGTAGCCTGGGGGAATGTCCTCTGCACATTCATAACTTCAGCTCCTCAGGAGATTTCATTTTTTAATTTAAAATTTCTACTTTTTTGTTTTGTTGTTAGGAATACATAGAATTTTAAACTTGTTCTGCAAAGATAATGCTGTAGAGCAAGAGATAAACTTGCCTTTTGTATAGAAACAAGATGGTGTCCCGTACTTATATATAAAATAATGAAAATGTTTCACAGTTTTGGACAATCACGATAAAAATATGGACTGTCTCTTATCTGCCTGCCTCTGTTCAATCAAAAGCTGAGCTCCTTTGCCCTAATATGGAAGTTGAAGTATATACCATGGTACTCTGCTCCTCGACATCTCATTTCACACTTGGCAAAGAAACAAAACAAAAAAGCAAAACTGCAGCCCTTAAACAAAACACAGACATTGGCCCTCTCAAGGACTGGCTAGATCCCCTGGGAGTCTACAGGAAAATGCAGCAACCCTATCAACAAATCTCTGCAAACCCTGCAGTTTGCCTGAGTCAGCTATTGCATTAGCACTGGAAGGAGCCCTCAGGCTTGTGCACCTCTGACTTGCAACTGAATTATGCATGATTTTAAACATGGAAAATGAACCCTGGCCTCCAAGTCTTGCTGCATTAGGAACCCCTTTATATAGCTTAAGCTTAAGCAATAAGGTCTTAACCTGAGGGAAGCAGAGCTTTGAACTTAGCCCCTGTAAAAGGCACCTGGGCTGGTGTAAGCTGCAGTCCTGACTTGATAAAGACAACAAAGCCAGAGCTTTGCTGCAGGACTCTCCACCACGTCCTGCTCTCACCCCAAGGCACAGAAGGCAGATCAAAGGCACAGCAAGAAGTACAGCCCTGGAGAGTCATCTCTTTCCTTAGAAGCTGTGGGAAATAACCAGGACTGAGGCAAACTCACCTCTCCCCCAGGAAAAGCATCTGCCATGTCATTTAAAAGCACCTTATTGCCTTCCACCACTCCTTACCTAAATGCGCAATGAAACTGCCAATGAAACTTGCTTTTCTACAGCACACAGATCCCCAACTCTTGCTTACAAAATAATTGTGTTAATCTTGTAACTTTCTTGCTTAAATAGTACAGCATAGCAAATCAACTCAAGCTTTCAGATCTGAAATACAGTCTCCAGCACTCAACTGCACTGATTAAATATACATTAACGCATCTCTAGCAACCTCAACTGCTAAACAAAACACTTCCTTACGCAGTCCTGGTGTGTATTTTGTGTGCTGTAACCGTGTGTGACGTATTGAGTTGTATAATGTCATAGCTCTGTCTATGAACCATGGTAATCCACTTGGCTTGTTCATAATATTCCATATTAAAATCTACCCCGGACCACAGGGGCATTTCTTGTTATGTCCATAGGAATAGCAGCATATCTGATGTTGTTTGCTCTCGTGTACACACTGGCTTTTTCAGCTTTACCAAACGCTTCAGGTCCTGAACAAGGACTCCAGGACTCATCAAAGAGTTTTTCGTGCACTTACCAACAAAACTATAACAGGCTTCCTCTGAAAACCAGAAGCACTAGCACTAGGCAGCGGCACGCTGTGGTAGCCATTAGCTGCAGCCCTGCTCTCCTCCAGATTGCGTCTGTGCCGCCCGCTGCCCACCCACGTGCTTGTAGCCTTCCATGGACCCAGTGCCAAGGCCGTGCCAAGCAAACCGCTTCTCCCAGGCAGATCCCTGTGGGATCTGCTGGGAAGCTGGAGTAGCGTTTAGCTCCCCGTGTGCTGTCAGGCACCAGGACTTCCAGGGTCCTGCTCCACTGCTGGCACGAGCACCAAGAGTTGGAAACCGGAGCAGAGCAAGGAGGATGCCGGGAGGAGAGACGGGACACGTGAACGTGACAAAAAGCTAAGATTAAAACTAAACTGACTCTGCATGAGAGCTTGCAAATGTAAATCAGTCCTCTCTGAACAAAGAAACATTACAAAGGGAAAACAGTGATCCCAGTGCTGGGGTGCGAGGAGGTGGTGAGGCACTCACTTCGATCCTGTGGCTCTGTCCCGGGATGGAGAACGTGGAGAGTTCATCAAGAGTGTGGCAGTGGGATGGCTGGAGGCATGTCTACCTGCCCATCCAGCTGCAGCTTTCCCATCCTCTGTATTTCATTCTTTTCGCAGGGAACAGCTCTGTTTCCTTTGGTGATACTTGTGATACTGTGGTTTTTTGTTTTTTTTTTTTTTTTGAAGTGTCTATCAAAAAGATCATCAAAGCAACACAGTTTTGTCTTAGACTTTTCCTACTCATTTGTGTGTGTGCTTGTATACTTGTGTGTATCTGCAGTAAAGAAAACAGAAGCAAATTAGTTGATTGTTGCCTTCATTCCTGGTGCACATGCATGTATTTTACATTTTTATGTAATTACCTTCTTCAGATACCGGTATCACACAGAAACATGATCTGGAGCCAAAATACCCTTCTGTTAGCGCTGGCAGACCAGCTACACAAAGAAGCTAACAGCTGCATAATACATTTCTTCAAAATTTATAGGTCACTATTAAACCAGCCCTGTCATGGTGAGGGTGGCTAAAAGTTTAGGGCTTTCCTTATTTATTTTCATTGCTTCAAACTTTGCAGATTCATTTTCATTCTTCCTTGGGGAGCCACATTTTAAACCTCTGTCGAGGTGTGATGCAGCACTGGAATCATTCTTCTTTAGTAAGGCAGTAACTTCTTTCCTGATCGTGCTCTTCCTTCCTTCTCCCCAGCACATGCCCCTGCCTCCCTTTCCCTGCCTACACAAAGAACTTCAGGGTTGCTTTGATGGTCTTGCTCTAGACATGGGGAATCAAAGGCTTGGGCACCATGGGTTGAAATCTGGAGCTGTTTAGTGACCACAGCAGAGATAGCAAATGTTTTGGCTTCTCTAGAGCTCAACTTCTCACCACTTGCAGGGCAGAAGAGGGCACGCTAGTTGTACCATGCTTACTGTCCTCTTAGACACCCAACACCCCCTCTTCCACTGGGATTTTGAGAAGCCAGGCTACATTGGTGAAACAAGGAGCACATCTCTCCCTCTCCTCCATGGCCCTGACAAGGTGACATAGGTCAAGTCATAACCTTATCTCTACATCTTCCCTAAATGAGATTCAGTTCAGATTCTTTTAAAAATCAAATGTGGCCACGGGGAAATCTCTCTTTTTTGCCCTTAAATAATTCAAAGAGGATCCCAGAAAAGTTTTTTGGTCAAACATTTTCCAGACTAGTTATGGCTTTGGGCACCCAACTTAGAGCAGTTTTAAAGGGGCTGATTTTCAGAATAGGCTTAGTACCCACTTTCTTCTGAAAATCCTACTCTTACAAGTGCTTCTCAAGAAGGAAGGTATAAAACCACTCAACCTGACCAGTGTACTAAGTGGTGCCTATTCTCTCTCCAGCCAAGATGCTCAGAGACACAAATTTCTATAAGCCAACAAAAGCCCCCATGACAGAATGTGCTACTGCAGAAAATACTGGGTTCAGAGCCCTAGAGATTAGAAACCATTACTTAGTGACAGCTCAGCTTTCGCAGTGGAAGCAGTAAAAAGCTATTTCACAAAATAGGTATATCATAAATACATTTCCTTCCAATCGCCATGAAATCAGTCCATAAGTGGATGAGGAGATCTTCAGACACAGCTCCACTGATCAGCTGTGGTCCAGTGCTTTGCTCCTGATCTCCTAGCGGATATGTAGCTTTTGGACATGAAATATTCCTGATCAGCATGTATTTTTCTATGAGCAGTATGATTTATTTCTTAGTAGGATCATACCTTTGTTTGTTTGGCCAGTCTTCCATGCATCTCCCAGTCAGAGTACCAATCAAGAGGAAATTGCTTCAGACAAAATCTTGAACATAAAAGCAGCAACCTATTTCCACCCAATCAGCAAATACCCATTTATGGTTGTACACTCTTTGGTGACTTCTGGTCTGTATTTGAACCAACCCATTGACTATGGTAAATAGAACATTTTATCATCATTATCTGGAGTTTGTCCCAAAGGAATTGTACCTGAGCTTTCAATATGTTTTAAAGTTCAGCTGAGCTAAAAATGGTCAAGATCAACACTGAGACTTTAGAGAAATCACTGAAAGCCTTCCTGGGGCTGCAAGTAATATTAAAAGCTGTTATCCTTGTTTAAACTCTGTTGATGAACATGACTCAGCCGTTTCCCTGAGGCCAGTTCAGGTTTTGCATCTTGTCAGTGTTGAGCGACATACTGCCTATCTGGTCTGCTTTGTTTATGGATGGGCTGTTTGGGTTGACAATCGAAAGAAGAGATCTGCATGAATAACTGTGCAGAAAAACACGAGCCTGTGCTCTCTCCAAGCTCTGTGCCAGCCAGAAATACCAGCCAAACCAGTGCCAAACTGGAATCTGTGTGGCTGTATCAGCATGGCACCAAGCTCAAATGCTGTTTTCATGAGGATTTGACTTCCATAGCCTGTGATTAGGCAACTGGATATTGCATATTTTAAACTTAGCAAGGCCTTTGGCATTGTCTCTTGCAGTCTACTTGTAACCAAACTAGTGCGGTATCCACTGGATAACTGGAATATAAGGTGGGTGGAAACCTGGCTGCTCAAAGGGTTGTGACCAGCAGAATAAAAACCAGCTGGCAGCCCACTGATATTTGGGCCAATATTCTTTAGCACCTTTGTTAATACCAGAACAGGGGAATGGATTGAGGTCTCAGCAAGTTCACAAAATGACACCAACCTAGGGAGCGACTGGCACGCTGGTAGTTCAGGCTGCTATTCAGAGAGCTGGACAGGCAGGAGAGAGAGAGGATGGGAACATCATGAAGTTCAGCAAAGGCATATGCAAAGTCCTGTGGCTGGGATGTGATAACCCCCTGCAGCACCATAGGCTAGGGCTGGCTGGCTGGCAAGCAGGGATCAGTCTGGATCTGGCCTCCAGCCCACATGGTTTGAATACCACAGCTGGAGGTGTGGCCGGGTGCAGCCAGGTGGCCACCATCTCAGGGCACCGGCCCTGCAAGCTGCCATCTGCAGGAGAGCTCATGAAGAGGTGGAACACCATGCAAGAAGCTGGGCTTCCCCCAAGCAGGCAAAGCTGATTGCAACGGTTGCTCCATATAAGTCAAGTGGAGTAAATAGAGACCTGGCTTCCTGCACTCCCCCATGAGAAGGACAAAGACACATAGGAGAAGAGGAGTGGAGGTGCTATGGCATTGCTGTCCATGTCCCTTGCACAGCCCTTGGCAGCTTCCCTAGATCAAGAGACAAGTTCCCTTCCTTGTCCGGGGCAAGTCCACTGCCACCGGACCCAGTCGAGGAGTCCCCCCCGGGGGATCAGTCTGCTCCAGCAGCAGAAAGAGGTGTCTGTGCCTGCGATTTCTGTGAAGGCTCAAGTCTTCCACTATTTGTTACCTAACCTGAGGGCTCTGTGTCCTGCACCCTTTCACTTCACAGGGAAAGGCACAAGGGTTCTGCTGAAATTTTGAGATGACCAAGGCTTAGTGTAGAGCCTCACGGGGTGTGAGCTTAACAGGGAACATGCTCACAGACTTTAATCCAAGGATATGCAAGTGGACTAATAAACATATATGTGCTAGCTCATGGCACATCCAGTTATCTCAGGCTGAAAAACTCAACACTGACAGCACCCTCAAGTCCGCAACTCAACTAATATCCCATTTCTCATCGGAAAGATTTTGAGGTCACTGAAAACATTCTGTCTTTAACTTTCATGACTACATGATTTGCTTTCCTCTCCTCTTTCAACCTCAGGGTAAAACACTTACTGATAGCTTCAGTATAACTCTTGTTTTGTGAATCCTCTCAGAATGCAGTGAGTCGAGCAATAGTATATCCCTCTGTTATTTACTGCTATCAATTTAAAATGCTTTTGTGATATTGCAGAGAACTCGTTTTTTACAACCTCTTTCTCTATCTGAATAGCAATTTGTTTAGCTCATTACTTAGGAAAACACTTGCCATGCCAAATATACTACTTCAAAGCAGGGTTAAAATGTATTCAAAATTGCATTACTCTGTTATTACTAACACTAATATATATTGAGAGAAAATTACATTAATCTGTTATTACTAACACTAACATATATGGAGAGCTATACTTACATAAGCAGTTGGATAAGGTTTAACCACACACGCTTTTGTGCAGAAATCAGATTCTGGTATGGAAAAATATTCTATTTTTGCATTCAGAAGAACTGAGTATTTGGGTGTAGATGAAATGCAGTTTTGTTTTGCAAGCAGAGGTTAGTAATTATCAGACTTGCCCATGGCTGTTTCACTGGAGGTAGGAATATGAATATATTCATATTTAGTGGTGCTTTATAGGGAATTACAGGTCATGCTAACACATATAAATTAAATTTCTTTTTATATTATAATTGCTATAAATGCAGACAACGTTATACAAAATTTTCAGTTAAATTGTCCAACATAGAAATATATGGAAACCTCCTTCCTTTTAAAAAAAAAAAAAATTTGAAATTATTTTACAGCAGACCTATTTACATTTTCTGTCATCATGTATCTGCTTTGCCTTCCATCCTCCTCCTCCACTTGTGCCTTCCCTCTCTCTGCACCCCTTAACCTTTCAGAGCTGCAGCATCTGCAGCACTGCCCACAGCTGAGCTTCCCCATAACTGGCTCTAGGGGAGCCAGCAGCAGCTCACCCTTAAATCTCAAGCGTGTGGCAATTGCGTTTGTGCTGGCATTTCAAAGCAAGAAGCTCACGGAAAGGTTCAGGAGAGATAAAAAGCTAATGAAATGCCATGGTAGGAGGAGTGAAAATAACTCCTGTGAGTGCAAGTGATCCTTAGCACACCAGGAACGCTGAGAAAACAGTACCGAGGGATCTTTACCTTGCCACATCCAGCACTGCTAAACCTCCCCACGGAGGTGAAGGTCACTGCCTGTTATTTATAATTAATGCCTATGCTGGTGCAACACCTACGGGCTCTAGTGATGAGCAACAGCCTCCTTGCGTCGAGCAGAAAGCCCGTCCCTGCCCCACGGAGCTCGTTATAGCGTGTGTTTGAGACAGGAGATGTCCCCGGGGCGGCCTGGGGAAGGAACGCGGGGAAGGGGAGGCAGTGCTGCCCCGTGTGACGCGCGCCAGCCCCCCCAGCCAGCTCAGGGTCATCCAGATCTGTGCGAAGGGCAGAGGGAGATCTGCTGGAAGAGTTTTTGCCAATCTGGCTTTACTGTCACTATCAGGGTTTTTCTTTTTTCTTCTCCCCTCTCTTCTCCACTACAAAGAGCAGCATAGGAGAAAGCAGGGAAGAATTTGTTTGAAAATTTGGCAAACAAGTGATAGCGGATGATGCTCTCAGCTGAAAGGAAGCAGGGGGATGCAGCTTCCAAGTGTTGAGGGATGGGGAGGGAAATAGGATGTAAAAGGTCCCTGGGTCATAGTGACCCCCAAATCTGGCCCCAGTGGGAGAGCCCCCGCATCTGCAGCCAGCACCTGCCATGGGGACAAAGGGCAGGTCCCTGCCTCGGGAAGAGAGATTTCTTCCCGCACAAGCTGTGGGATCATTTCCCCTCTTAGAAAAAAAGCGGGAGGCTACCTGCCTGTTCCCGGGACCCTGGGCTGAATTTCTTTCCTCTGGCCAAGGAAATAAGGAAAATAAGATTCACGCATAATCAGTGCAGTCCTTGATGCCCACTGAAGGCTTTAGGGACTTCATTTGGGCATTATCCTGCATCCCATTATCACACTAAATCTCAACAACTCCGAAAAAGTCAATATTCGGTTAATATTTATTACAACTGCATTTTTGCTAAGGAAATGCAGATGAGGTTTTCTCTGCAGATCTAGCTACCAGAGAAAGATTTCAGTGTTCTCTATGTGAGAAAATACAGCAATGATATCCAGAGAAGTTTTTATTTTAATAATTTTTTTTTTTTCTCCCTGTCTTTCTTTCTGCTGATTTTCAACCCTTCCTCTCAGGTCAGGACCTCAGTCAAAGCACAAAGCTAGACTGTCCTATAACTTCTTTTGCTGGCTCCAAAGTTAAGAAAGCTTCAGAAGGTCAAAGAGAAAAACATGAAAGAGAAAAGTGAAGGGGGAAAAAACCCCAAACCTACTCGTGTTCCTTTTATTTCACATTTAATGACAGAAAGGGAAATAAGGGGGCACACAGGAGCTCCTGTTTTGATGAAAAATCTACAGGGGAAAAAAAAAAGTTGGTCATATTGAAATACTTCTGAAGGAAAATTGTCAACTGCTGCTACACAAACATACCTGTACTTCTTGTGTCTCGGTGGCACGCGTAGCATGCTGACTCCAGCTGCACGGCATCGGTGTGACTGGAGCTGCCAGGGACTGCAAGAATCCTCTGCTCTGTGAAGTGGCAGTGCCACAAAACTGCATCTGTGCTTCCAAAGAATAAAGAAAAAAAACCTGAAAGAAGCAGCATATGGGACATATGCCTGGTGTATGGCACTTTCACAGCCAGAGAAGAAGCAATTTTTCCTTGGACATTAAATCTGCAGTCTTTTACTGGCAGTGGGGAAGGGGTCAGGATGAGGAGCTGGTGAAATACAAGCTGTCTGGTGTATTCACACTGGCAGTGCCACCCAGGCTCTTCATTCTCCCGTTCCTCTCACTCCCGAGACCTCCACGCTTCCTTTACTCGCCTCCTCCCACCGGCAGACGGTTTGAGGTCTGGAAGCCTCTGTAGCATCGCACTCCTGGTGCCGCAGCCGTTGGGAGGAAATGTAAGTGGGGAATAAATGGGGACCTTGGTAAAAAAGAACAATCTGACACCAAAATAGCTTCGCCTGATGTACAGAAACCCTAAATGATGATCATGTCCCAGCTATTGCGAGCTCGAGCGTGAAGGGAAGGTGTCTAGCCATAAGAGTGTTGTCTTTACAAGGCTGTGCTAATGTTCAGGTTCAGAAAGAGGTTCCTGAGGGTAAAGGTAAGGAAACCACATCTTCTCTTCCAGTAGGGAAGGGCTGGAAAATATCTTTAAAGCCAGAAGGAAACATGCAGTAGAGAACTGCTGCTGCAGATGAGAACAATTTTTGGTGTCTGCAGATGATCAATGAAATCCCTATTTTTAAGTAGAGGAGAAAAAGGAAGAAGGAAGGAGGTAGCTTTAGGCAGATCCAATACAGGGAAAATTGGGTCTTTCTCACTGCAGAGCAGACCACAGCTGGCTAAACAAGCACACATGACCCTGGTTGGAGAGCTGGCGGCAGCCCTGAATGTACGGCTTTTGTCAGTGGGCGGGCAATTGCCTTTCTGAACATGAACGTGTCTTGGTCAAGAGGATTACTTTTGGCAATCAAAAGGCATAACAAATAGACTCGAACGCAAAGAAAAAGCAGTAAACGGAACATAGTGATGTGGTAAAAAAGTTTTTGCAAAAATGTGGGAGGCTGCGTCACTCACAAGCAGCAAAGCCACCACCGAGCCATGCAAGGTAACTGCAATATCAATAAATTACACATGCTGTACCAGCACACAGACCGTCCCCTCCTGCCTTAGACACGGTACCACTACTCTCTGGGGCATGCATTGCTGTGGCTGGTTTCCTTTGCAGCTTGGCTCAGGATGATTTTTTCCCCCAGAGAGTCACAGACCCAGCATAAGTGGGAAGGGGCCCCCACGGGTCTCCAGCCCAACCCTGTTCCGGTGTTTGACCACCCTGGATTAAAAGATTTTTACCCTAGGGAAAAGGCTGTTCCTTACAACTAATCAAAGTCCCCCTTTTCCCAGCTTATTCCTGCTGAAGAATATTAGGTCAAAATGTCCAAATCTCTAAAATGCCAGGAGTTCACCCTTTGAGTAGGCTGTACCATGTCCATTTTTAATTTTGATTTCTAGTGTGATCACTTGAGAGGACAGAATAGGAAGTACAATAATTTAGATACACAGAGTAGGAAGGATTAGAAGAAAAAAAAAAGAAAATACAGGCTACCTAACAAAAGAGAATTAAATCAATCTCCAGAGGACAATTGGTTCTCTTGGGGACCCCAATAATGAAATCCACAAATGTAGGTCAGGCTGAGAAAGACTGGATGTGGGACCTAAGAAAAAGGTCTGAAGGTTACAACAGAAGCAAAATTAATAAAATGGTAAGCTCTGATTCAAAGCATACAATCCATGAATGTCCTAAGGAAAATGTAAAAATGACACTAAGGAAAGTTATTCAGAAACACTAACTAGCCTGAAGAGTCTGGTCTTCCTCACAGCCCCCTAAAGCCAGATAATGACCTATTCAGAGGTATTTTATGCATATAAATAAATCACCTCTCTCTATATTATCCCATAACTATCTTCACATCTTCACTAGGAAATCATAACATATTAGAGAAAAACAAGCCTAAAATTTTTAAATATATTAGCTCAAAAAATAGGCTTTTACCATAAATATAAAATGAAAACCTGCAGTTAAATGAACATCCTTTGCCATTTCTCATCATGATCACTTTTCCGTAACTGGAGTAAATATTTCATAGTAATAAAGCTAAATTCTTGTTCTTAAAAATTGGGTTTGCTCAGATATAGAGAGGAAAATCTATTTCCAAAGTCAGAACAAGCATGCTGCTCTTCAATCCACAAGTTCAGCCTTGGAATAAAAAATAAAAAAAGAAGTGCTTTCACAGCAAGCCCTCGCAGGGTCCCAGCTGCTGCAGTTGCTCTGCCTCCATTGCAGGAACCTCACCCAAATCTCTTCTCCAGACCCTATAAACCAACAAGTACAGCTTGTTTATCAACATGCACAATAGCACAGCAGCTCTCAACTGCTACAGATCAGGGTAGGGTGAAAAAAAGACACAGTAAAGGGAGAACCAAAGGTTTCCAGACAAAATCTTTACCTTTACCAAACTTTGACAAGAGCACTGCAACTAACATCTGGGCTTTTGTTAGAAGATAGAGATTTACTAACTACAGACCAAAGAAGGTCCTCAGATTTTTTTTTGTTCCAGAAGAATACGCTGATACCCATTGCTAAAGAGAAAAGGGTGACACCAACTGGTGATCAACAGCCCTCTGACATGGTCCTCTGGGTTTGCTTTCCAACTGGGTACTGAAAGAGCCCAGACTTCAACTTGTGACTGCCAAGGTAGGGATCATCCCCATTGGTGTCCTTCAGTTGCTCATCCCTAAAATCAGCTCTGAAGAGTAAACAGATCTGTCTCGTTGGGTACTAATGAGACCAGAGCCCAAGCTCTGATGGCTCTCCCCCATATGAGTCAATAGTGTAATCTGTAGCCAGCTTCCCACTCGCGTGCAGTAGTTTATTACCTGCAAACAGGTAACAAAAGATCAAAGCAAAATCGGAAGCAGAAACCTGAGAGAAGGACCCAGCCATTCATCCTTGTAGGAAAACTTCTGAGAAGTGGCAGAGGATTTTACCCTGGAAAAAGAGCGTCTGACAGATGATACGGGATAACTACTGTAAATATGTGACAAGATGTCAGGAAGAAGCTGGGAATCAATGACATCAAATATTCAACGAGGAAAGAAGGTAATAATGGGCTTACTAGAAGAAAATGGGGGGAAAGGAGGCCCCGAGTGCAAATCGACAGTAGGAGATGGTTCAGAAATCAGTCAATCAACAGTGAACCGACACAAAGAGCATAAAATACCTGTTTGGGATCCCATGCACCCCTCATCCCAAATGCTTCTTGCCAGGCTGACCCTCAATAAAATTATTTATATGTAAGCAAGAAACGCTGAAAGGTGGAATATGGTGGTTGTCCCGTAAGGAGGCAATGCTCCCAATTTTGGCTAGATGGGTACATTCAGACATAACTGGTTCATTTATAGTAATGCTGTCCTAAAGGTTTTAATTCAGCTTCAGTGCAAAGTCCTTGTAAATTAGAATCTGGCTGCAAGTAATCCTTAGAAATTGAGGGGTGCCTTCTGTTTCTGATTAAAGGATGGTTTCCACAGGCATTTTCCTACAGTTTGGGGCTACTTGGTTGAAGTCCACACCAAAAATAGAATTCTGCCATTTCTTAATTTCTGTGTGTGTAAATGACAATTTAGCCTTCTGCAGCATCCGAAGGGGCTGAATCCATTGCTGTACAGCCTGTGCATGCAGGGGAACTGCAGTGCTGGAAATGTTTTGCCATTGCTTAGGGACTCTGTAGGCAGCTCCAACTCAGCAGGTGTGTGATTAGAAAAGCCAGCCTACAGATATTGCCACACTTACACTGTATCTACAGTTATTCATGTTCTTCCAGGCATACTAAACTAGCAGTCAGCTGGCTACCCAAATCCACTTTCTATTTTCTTAATATGAGCACCCATGGGAAGACTGAGATTAGATTACCCATGGTAGCATCACTTGACAATGTTGTTAATAAAGGCAGTTGGTTCTTTATGGGCACCATTCTTTTTATCCTTACAATGTAATATTCAATGTACCTCTACTGTATGGGTAGAGGGTAAGAAGCAGATCCTGTTCTTAAAATCTAATGACACAACCGTTGCATTTAGCAGTAGTTCACAATAAAGCTGTAACTGTCAGGATATTATTCCCTATTCAAGGACCATGTCAGCCACTTCTCAAGAATATGTACGAGTAGGAAAGCCAGGATTAGGGATGATGCAAGAAAACTACTAGGCAGAGCCTTCCCTGATCTGGAAACATCTGAGTCTCCAAGAGCCCACCAAAACGGGGATGTTTTATACCTCGTAGCTACCAAACGACCCAGTTTCAGATTGCCCATCAATGACCCATACCCTCATGCCACCCCTAATTTTTTTTTTTTTTCCCTTTAAGCTGTATGTCCCTATGCATGTTGTGCTACCACAGCCATTTCAGATAAAGCTGTAATTAGGTACGCTACTCGTAAGGCTTTCGATATGTCACCTTCAGCGTAGGCAGATGATGAACGTTGATGAATTTTACTGTAGCCCTACTCATTATTAAGCCAAGGCTGTCTGTACCTCCCGAAAATAAAATGCATAATGGTTGCCTGTCATCTGCTGCAGCACAAACTACTTTTAAGAGACGACAACCCCTTTTTAATAGGAAGAAAGTGCAACTTTTCATTTATCATCAGCAAGAGTAATAATAACAACTACTGACCTGTGACCACAAACGCCACATTTCACAAACTCAGAGAAAGGCAATTAAAATCTGAGGTGGCCAAATATCACAGGCAAGCTAGAAAGACGTGTAAATTGAGGTAAATAAGGGAGTCTTTTGAGAGAGCACTGGTTTAGCACCAGGGGAAGAGATGAGTAAATACACAATTCTGTACGTTACGCTGAATTATGTGAACAGTTCTCATAGCCCCATCTTATCACACTAATTCCATTTTAAATATTATCCTATCCTTCCCAAAGCTATAAATCCAGAAGTTTTAAAAAGCAGGCCTTAAAATAACAGTAGAAATATATCCGAGGAGGAGAAATTACACATAAAGCCAAGACTGCCCTGGTTTTTAAGAGGTCTTGATGACAGCGCATGGCACTGTGCAAGTCTTCGCTCTGGTGTGCATCTCTGGACCACTATGGACTCTGCTTGTGTGTTTTGATGCCCCCCCCTTTCAAGAGCAAAGCTGTCTCAAGGCAGGTGTCCGAGCAGCATTTGGTACAACATTCGAGCACAAACATTGTGGTTTTTCACAGAGGAAATATCCCATCTTTGCTCCTTCTTAATTTCAGTCCCTTGAAGTTGATTTTCCCAGCCGGTGGCACAGCCTGAATGCAAGCACCTGCAGGTGAGTCTCCGGGCCCCTAAAACCAGGCAGCTGGTGTCTCTCCTCCAAAACCCCGCCTTCCTCCACAGTTCAATCAGCCAAAACCTAACAGAAAGAGGAGACAGCTATGTTGCCAGACTTCATAAATGACCCAGTACCCTGACAGTTTTGCTATGCCCAAGAGCAGTTGGCACACCGTGCTTGCACAGCCGGTGATGCTCTTGGCCACAGCCATTCCTTTGATTATCGTCAGCTACTGTTGCTTAAAACCATTACTCCTATGCCATATAGCATTGCATTACCATCCAACAGGGCCAAACAGAAATTTAAAAAAACCATAATCCTGATGAACAATAGAAGAGCCCCACACTGGCCTCACCAGTAAAACTGTTTTTTGGCCAAGTAACTTGTTGCCACAATACCAGGTGCCGCAGGACCCCGGCAGGTTTTGCACTGTGGACACAGAGCTTGTAGCCCCCATACAAAACCTTGCACGGCTTCCTCCAGCTCCCCTACCCAAACAGAGGGTCTGAGAGGTGTTCAGGTGGGCTGGGACACCATGC
The DNA here is from genome assembly GCA_013400755.1 of Pelecanoides urinatrix. NCBI lineage: Eukaryota > Metazoa > Chordata > Aves > Procellariiformes > Procellariidae > Pelecanoides > Pelecanoides urinatrix. The sequence goes on from VZTQ01005226.1 coordinate 148,164, forward strand.
ATGGCAAGAGGGGGCATGGGGTGCCACGGGCTGCTCCCCTGGGTTGCAGGTCTCACAGCAGGTCTCCTCCTGGCAGATATAAAAGTACCAGCTGAGTACCTGCAATGGGCTACCCGCCTCTCGGGATCTGCCCCATGCCCTCAGCTTCAGCTCGCATGGGGTCAACATCCAAATCTGAGAGCCACAAGCTCCCTGGCTCTACTGCAGCCCCATCCTCTCCAATGTCCCCTTCTCATTGCTTTTTCCTCTTAACATTTTGGCAGGCCTCCTGCATGCTAATAAGACAGGACTGGGCACTTGCCCAGCCAGTCACTGTATCAGTATTAATTCAGATTTTAGATACCCCATGCAGCTGTTAGATATCCCATCTCTGGCTGTTTGCTGGATGGCCAGCTTGCCAGACACAGAAAATCTGGGGGTTGGGGAAAAAAATAGGGCAACACAGCTCTGGTGTAAGAAAGCACTGCCTCTGAAAGGCAGTCCTGCTTGATTTCATCCCTTCGTTACCTCTAGCTCTACAGGGAAAGCAGGCAGACATTTTAGATTCTAATCTCTGTCATAAAAAAAGAAGTAATAATAATAATAGCAAAATAAGTGTTTCCAGGCAGAAGGAAGCGAATAGCAACATTTCTTAAACTGTGTTAGATAAGAATGAAACAAGTGGATTTTATGATCTTCAAATGTCACTGCAGTGCATTGAGTATAAGTGATAAAATGGTTTCATGCCTCTTATAGCAAAATTCAAGCTAGAAACATGTATAAATAAAATTATTCCCAGTTTCCTAATAACAGGCAAACCTGTTTTACATAAATAAGTTAAAGAATGGCAATCTAAGTGGAGTTCAGAAAGTTCCCTGTCTTCCTTTGAACTATTATCAAATAAATGCAACTTTGTCCCTTTGCAGCTCTAATGAAAATCCCATCAAAATGCATTTTACTGAATGCTGAGATATAGTGCAAGCTACGAGTATTAAATGAATTGATTTGCCTTAAACAATTATTGAGACCGGATTTGTCAGTCACATTTGCACGTGAAAGTCTGCCATGTTTCAGTAGTAAGATGCTCCTGCTCTCACAGCACTTCAGGCTAACAGTAGTTTTTTTCTTTGCTAATCTCCCCGCGTGCCCCTGGATGAGCTGAAGACACCATCACGCATCTCTGCAGCCTGGCAGTGGGGTGCTCACCTGCAGCAAACCTCCCATCACCTGCCCACCAGTTCTGGCACTTGCTGCTGGGACAGCTGGGGAGGACATTTCTCCCAGATCTCCCCAGCTCCTATCCTGGAGAAGGCAACTCCGGAGCAGGATTGACAGCACGTATAAAACCAGTCAAAGTATGTGGGGTCCCAAGCCAGGGGACAGGCAGGGTCAAGCCCACAAGGTGCATCTGACTCCCCTCCCCTCCTTAGCCAACACAATTTTGGGATGCGGAACTTCTCTCCTCTCCTGCTTTCCATCTGGCATGAGAGATACCTGTTTCTCTAGTTACAGCTGAACTGCAAGACTAAACAAAAAACAAGTTTTGGCTAAAAAAGTGCAAAAAAATTCTGCAAATAAGGTATTTGCCTCAAAAAAAAAAAAAGAGTTGAATCAAGAATTAGAAACTATCCACTTGTTTCTGTCAAATTCAGCAACGGGTTCAAAAATGAGAATTGCTAGGGAGACTACAGCCAAAAAATGGAGGAGAAAAAGTCACTACCAACTTGCAGTATATCTCTAAGGCTAAAGGGGTAAAGCAGATGAGAAGAGCAGGCTCAATCCCCTGTCACCCGTGAAGGGGTAGGACAGAGCAGACCTCCCTGTCTGCCCAGGATGTGCCCCAAACACCATGCTGTACCGCAGCCCCAGCTGAGCCAGTCTTCTCTCCTGCTAGCCATGATTGAAGTCATATACAAGAGGAACAGGGCAAGAGAGGTTGACTATCAATGAAGGACACCCAAGATTCAAGTCTGTGCTTGATTTTGGTCTCTATTTCCACAGTCCCGTTTTGCCCGATGATGCCAAACTGGAATTGAAAAATGTTGTTTGAGCATCAAAGAAAGCGCTTAATTCAACTGAAAAGGGGAAAAAAAAGTTACTAATATCATTACTTATTTAGTTCTAATAAAGCTGGAGTGAAGACAGACCAGCTTAGAATGGATTTGAGCTGAAAGCAAGAAGGTGCATTCAGTGCAAGGAGCACACCTGAAGATGGAGGCAGTTTTGTAGTTGCCACCCTTCTCTGGATCCGAGTTCAACCCTTTGCTGCTTCCTCAGCTTCCCCTGACATTATGTACTGTTCATTTACACTCTGCATAGACTCTCCTTCTGTAGATAGGAACCCTCCTTCTCCCACACCTCTGCCACTCTCATCTCTCTAGGTTGCAGTTTGTTTTTTTTGAATGTGGAAAGACCTCTTGTGGCATCACAAGGATGTTTTTAAGATACTCAACACCAAACATGACCACTCTTTGGCTTTATATGGAGATTTGGAAAAGAAAAAAAGATGTTTAAAATGCATTTTTTAAAAACAGAAGCCCTTGCCACCAGGAACTGCACCAGGTTTGCCAGAGATGCCAGAAGATGCTGCCCAGAGTGCTGTGAGCAGAGCAGCAGCACCAGCTCGCTGGGAGATGCAGTGCCTGGGCTGCCCTTGGTTTTCTTCTGATGCTTGCACTTCACCTTCACACATGTCTTTGGGCTACGTGATGGGAGCTGCAGGGAAGCTCCTTTCCCTCTGCCACCGGGTTGATCATGTTTTAATACTGGCTGTGTGGTTCTTCCTCAGTCAGTAATGTTATCCTTTCTCTTGTTCGTAACAAGGTTAAAACAAAATTTAATAGTGGTTTGACAAGGTGTAGAAATGCTTAGAAGATAATATGATTTTGCTGGCACTGAATGTGAACACCAAAATACGTACATACACATGCCGAGAAACTGGCATCTCCAAACATGAATGCTGAAGTGACCATTTGTCTCTGATATGACAGCTTTTTGTCGGCCAAGGAAGACTAGCAGTGAATTGATGCTTCACGCAGGAAATACATCAGTTGTAAAGCATATCACATTACTCCTCAGACACCCTATTTTTGGTAACTTGTTCTTTTAAATACTACTCTTTAGATAACGTCTGGATGAGAATCTAATTATCTTTCTCAATTCATTGGGAGGGAGAAAGGGGTTAATTATTTTTCAGTTTTATTTAGAAACAGAATTACAATGAGCAGTGTGAAACCAAAACATATTAGCCACAGTAGGAAATAGGATTTAATCTAGAATTTTAAAAAACAATCTACCTACCTTAATGCAAAAAGCATTAAGTGATGCAAATTCTTAAAACGGGCAGACTTCTTCTTAATTTTGTTTTATTTAAGCCTGTCTTCTAAACATCTGCGTGCTGATGTGAGATGAATATCTAAACCAGTAGTAACTGTGGCTAGATATTACATTAAAAGATTCATACCTATTGTTACCCAGCGCTTTTAGCCCCAAAAGGATTGTGCAAAATTTACAATCTGTGGCTGAGATACAGTACATAAAAATGCAATGCTCCATTCATCACTGATGCAGAACCGTTTCAGGCATGACACATGATAGTAGTTTAACTGCAACAATGCACTGGAGTTAAAGACAAGAAGCTATTTAATCCTGTTATTGATATTTGGGTAGGCAGAATGTCACTGAAGGGAAACTTTTCTATTTTCTCCTGTTCTCAAAAGGCAAATAAACTACTGAGAGAGAGTGGCACAAGTGGTCAAGAGCTCAATTAAAATTTTAACCTGAGCATTTAAACTTTTAAAAATCAAGTGAATCATGTTGAAAGCTGTAACACATAATAGCTGTGATGCTTAACAGGCCTGCATTGAGCTTGTTTCTTAGCACTTCTGACCATTACAGAGGGTGCTACCTGAGCTTGGGACATGGGGAGGAGGTCAGGATTGGTCCCAAAATGCTTAGGAAGGCAACAAATTTTTCCCAAGCCAGAAGCATTTGGAAACTGGGGTTGAGAGGCTATCACATAGTACATCTATGTCCTACGAGCTGAACACATGCTCTTCAGCAAAAGTGGGGCCAAGAATCCACCAAAGGGAAATAAAAACTAAGCAGCTTTAAGTTTATTTTCTGGAGATGAAAACATCCTTCTTCTGTAACTCATTACCTGCATTACACTGCTTTTTATATCGCAATCTTGGAGACCACCAACAATGTACACGTGGCAGAGCCCACACTGAGTCTTCAACAAGCAGTAGGGGCCAAAAGCATTTGGTTTCTATCCACTCTGATTTATTTACATGAACTTGCTTCTAAATCAACTTTCACATGACTTAAGCTTGATTAGGAGATGCTGCAGCTGAAGAGATGAGTTTAGCTGCTCTTTTCAGCCTAGGCGGGATTGTATGGAGTGTCAAGGCTGCAGGTTTGGCTAATCTCAACCTCAGCCCCCCCAACTCAAGTTTGAAATATTTTTCCATGTAACATAAAGGCATTTTAAGGCATTTTGGGGATTTTGAGCACAGGTTAAACCTTCTGAACCTACACAGCCTGTACACACACAATAACGATTGCAAACACACATGTGGACCAGTACCAGTCCCATACTGGAATCATGTAATGTTTCTCCTACAGGAAGCACTTGTTACCTGAATGCTGACCAGAGCAAGCCCTAGTCTTAACTCCAGCACACTTTTAATTGAAGAAGAGATGTTTGAAGGACAACACCTAAAAATAAATCTCAGACTGCTTTCACTGTGCCTTAGGCACAGTCCATTTCTCTTCTCTCCCAGAGCGTCTCTTAGGTATAATCTGACAGATGTTCCTGTGTCCAGTCTGAGCTGAGCCATGGTGAGCGGCAGCACGACCACAGATAATCTGTTAAAGCGAGGCTGTGGCTAGGTACCCTGCACTCGCTGATGCTGACATGAGAGAAGAGGATACTACCTACATCTCAATTTCTTCAGTCCTCCCTTCTCCTTCACTAGCATAAGCGCCGGCGTAATTACTACCTTTAACTCTTCTGCCAAGCTCATCCACATTAGCCCATCCTATAAAATCACTGAGTGTCACCAAGCTGCCATAACCTACCTGTGAATGTTTCCAGCCTTTGCCAGGATTGTAGTTCATGATAATACACGGGCTTCCACTTTCCCGTGAGGGTAAGATAGCCCATGAGGTTGGTTGCTGCAGCACAGCTGTAACTCCTCAGATAAGGCCATCTGGTCACCTGGGGCTTCTGGACGTGTCTGTGAGCTGAATGCGAACAGAGTTCAGTTGAATCAAAACTCATTGGTTTAGTTCAGCCAACAACGTGGGGCATGCAGCAGGTCTGGTGTCTGCAACTCAGTTTATGTGACACACTGGTTTAATTCAAATGGCAGCTGATATGATTTTAAATTGATGAGCTGACCCTGAGTGTACATATACCTTCTTAAATCTATTTGAATCTGGAGGGTGATTTTAACTGGCAATTTAGCACTGTCTGTTTTGAGGAGATGTGGAAGCAATTGCACATTTTAAACTAACTGCATGGATAGCTGTCATAAAGACCCCAAATCTCTCCAAGGTTTGGGGACAGATTCCTAAGAGATAGAGGTTGCAGGCATGATTGACGTGCCAGTCAATCGCCTTCCTGACCAAAAGAGGAAAAACATCAGTTCTCATTGAAGTTTACTTCCTTTATCATTACAGGCACTTGCAGATCTAGGATCATGAATGTATCTACAACACAGAAGAACTGCCTCTAGCAATTATCTTACATTGTGCTGCAGTGCCACACACAATTAGGACTGCTCCTTCAACATATCAGACAGGTGTACTTCTTGCCCAGAATTATTTTTCATCTGACAGCACCGTGAAGGAAATTGGAAAAGACAAATGGAGGAAGCAGCTAAAGCAAATGGGGGCATTCACAGGGCCTGCGAAAGTGGAGAACCTGAAGAAAAAGAGTATAAGGTGAAGGAGGAGAAAGATTCCTAATCCAAACCTCGGAAAACTCAGGCTGGCTTCTCCCAAATGCCATTGAGAGCAGGTGTAGGACATGTAACTGCACCATAGGTAGGCGCTCAGAGATGCTCCTATGGGACGCCCAGCATCTTCCCCAATGGGAGAGTGAGAGAGGGATGGAGAGGGGCAGAGGCAGCCAGTTGTGGTGGGGACAACTCCCTGCACACAGCCATGGGGTCACATTCAACCTGATGCACAACGTCAGGCTCCCCGGGTTTCTGCTACCTCTGCGTTCCTCTTCACACAAACTGCTTCCCTGCTCTCCTTGCTGGGCTGGCTGTTTGCACTTCCCTGAATCCGCACCAATATTTGGTGCTTGTGTGGCATTTTTCAGAGGCAGAGCTAGAAAAATAATCCAGTGCCCTGCCTGTCTCAGCAGTATCCCTGTGGGAGCTGCTAAGCCGAACGGGGGCTGTGGAGGGTTAGGGAAAGGAAAACTCCGTTCCCAGAGATCAGAGAAATGGGTTTGAGTATGCTAATGTGGAAAAATTGGTGTCACAACTGCACGAACACTGGGCAGCTATCAGTATTTTGCAGGCTTCTGTTGTTATCAACAAACTTTTGATCAGGTTTATAAAGCTTCTTTTTCCAAATGAAAGAATACAGATTAAAAGCAAAACCTCTCTGAATCTGGATGGCATGGGCTATTTTGCAGCCAGATCCCGTGGCTGTTCTAGCCACTGTTCCCCTTCTCCACTTTGATACAGCCAGAGGGTCGTGAATCTTTCCCATCTCCCTCACGTAACTGGGAATGGGCTCCTGACCGTGTGTGTGAAGATCTTTGATTTAAAAGACCAATTCAAACTTTGACCTGGCCAAGGTTTGTCATTTTCAGATAAGAAATAAGAGAAATGTTCAGCTGCCTAGGAGTTGCCTCTCTTCCTCCCCTCAAACATTTTGAATACCAGCAGTGCAATGCAAGACGTGTGCAAAGTAAAAATAAAGACCTTTTCTGTGATTTTAACTGTTAAAATAACCATCTCTTTCCTTTGCATTAAGACAATGTGTGAATTTACACATTAAAATACCATGTATTTGAGAAATAGGCCAAGAGAGCAAGCCATCTGGCATCTAAAAAATATTGTGACAAATTTGACACTCTTTCCAGATTTTCATGAATTGCTTCCCACAATTCAAACAAACAGATTAAAGGTCACTGAAAAGGGAAAATGTGTATTTGTGCCTGGTTTGCTTCCTTATGCTTTATGTTGGCCTAAGAATATGAGATATTTTACTTTGCATTTTAGGGAGGAGGGCAAAGAGGAGGCTGTGGGAGGACGGAGGGGCCTTTGCCTTAGGAATTGAAGGCAAATCATTCAGTCTTCCCTGGAGACCTTGACTAATCAGGTAACTAGCATAAGCCATGAGTATGAAACCCAACTGACTGAGAGAAGACCTAATTTTTATTCGGCTATTATTTATTTTTGTTAGTGTCTATTTAACTTCAACACTTTTTTTGTTTTGTTTTTAAGAGTCAGCAGTTCTCCCTTCCCCGGGGAGACCTCAGTGCCATCCCCAGAAGAATCAATAGTGCTGCTGGCATAAAGGACTTTTTTTAAAGTGAGAGGCTGGACTTTGTGTAACTACAGCAGAAGAGACCTTTCCTCCTTATTTCAAGGAGATAAAAGTAAAGGCACAAACATTTCTAGGCACCTTAAGGACCTTTTCCTGAGGAAGCCACCTTCTTCACAGAGGAACTGTTGGTGATCATCGTACAGAGGTTGATCACTGTCAGCTGGACAGCAAGAGGGGCAACAAGGGTGCATTCTTGATGAAGCCTACAACTCCCAAAGTTTTCTCAGAAACTCCTAGCCACAACAGTATTTGTCAAAGAGATAATCCAAAATCTCTCGTATGTGACTATTTCCATAGGTTAATGACTACGTTGACACAGACGTCAATGGTTGAACCCAGGCCCTGAGATCAAGCACCATCAAGACAGATTTTGAGCCCTATTTTGTGTTAAGCCAGCCTGTACAACAAGTAAACAGCTTCATATTATCAACCACCTTCTCCACACCTTTCCACCTCCACAGAAACTTTCTTACCAGTTTAGCTTCCAATTTAGGAGTTTCACATACACTTTCATCAGCTGCATGCAGTAAAAGGGATTTCCAGATCCAAGACTCTTAAAGAGTAAAACCCATAAACCCCAGGCTTAAGTCCTGGCCCTATAAAGTTTTTGGCTGAGTTCTCATGGATGACAACAGAAGCAAGGTTTCATTCATGGTCAGTACACACAATTATTTATATTAGTGTAGGTTACATCACCATGTTTGTGAACTCACCTACTTTTACTCAGAAACACAGACACTGAAGTGCTCTTTTCAATTACTTGTTCAAAACTATCAGCTGCCAGTTTACAAACTTCTCTTGTAAAAGCTTCATCAGGAAATATAATTGTTTTAAAACACACTTTGCTGTAGCAGAATCAAAAAATGACCCTTGCAAATGGCTAAATTAACTAGAGTATTATTGCTTGAGGCATTTCCTATCTTTACTTGTCAGAGTGCAGCTAAGGATGTGGGAACCAGTGTATTTTTAATTAATGTTTTCGGGGTTCCATGTACAAGTTTGTTGATCCGTTTAGGCTTTTAAAATCTCTAGATTTTCCATTTAAAAATTCAACTTCCAAATGTTGAGGGAAATAACTAAGTGATACTCTTTTAACTGCCAAGTACAGAAGCAACTACTCCCATCTGAGCTAGCTCTTCAGAAATGGCAGTTTGTGACAAAGGTGCGTGCTCTCTGTCAGCAACAATACAGAGCTCCTGGTGACAAAGTCGTTCAGGAATACAAATAGCTGCATTCTCTCCTGAACTTAGGAAAAAACTAGATTTCCATGATCTGCCTCATGCTGCCTTCTATGAGAAAAAATTAAACAAACCAAAACAAAAACATATCCCTTCAATCTTGTAGCCTCTCTCCCATTCAAATGTGAGTCAATTGGTTATCTGGACCAAGAGGTCTGGGAAAAAGATGCTTACCACAGGCCAAAGGAAAGCCTTTAGATTAATGCCATATTGAAATTCATTAAATGTAAAAACCAAAGGCATCTTTAGAAGCTACGGGCCACATTGGGGACAAACAGTCTCACTGAATCTGATCTACATCACATCCAACCCAACGTAGATTTTTGCTGTGCTCTGCCTCCCTCTGACGCTTCAGGATTCTGTCATTTTTATTCTCTGGGTATGTTTTACGGTATATTATGCCAATGAGACATTTTAAACATGAGCATATCTTTGAGAAGTGATGCCTTGGGCTAATCATTCCTCCATTTAAACCAGCAAAATAGAGGAGACTGGCACAGTGATGGGTTACTGTCAAAACATGAAAAGAGTGACGTGATTAGATGTAATGACAGGTCCAAAGCCTTTGTCCCTTACAGACAGATTTTAAGCATGACCAAAGCACAGTCAATTTAAACACTTGTATTTGAGCATGGCTCCAGGCAGCCTGCCCATTACCAGAGAAAACAAAAGGGATAAAGAGCAAGTGTAAGCTCCAAACGGGGGCGGGCAGCCTCCAGATACCCTGGTAAGGGCTCCCCACCCCAGACCCTCTCTCACACATGTGGGTAAGCAGGAAAGGTTGGGTATCCCTCCCTGTACGTTACAGAGGCAGAGCAACTTTTAGCACCATGACAAAAGTGGTGTCATCCACCATTTAAGAGATTCCATGAAGCCCTGATGCTAACCCCAGCTCTGTTACTAACCCACTTGATGCTTTTTGGGAAGGCACTTACACCCTTGTCCACTCAGGTTGCAGATTTGTTGGGGAAAGGGCTGTCTTCTCCTCTGTGATGAGTGCTGTCTGACCTCAGCGTGCCCCAGGCCCATGCTGACCTTGGCCTCCTTGCCATAACGACATCTAAGAAACCCTCCTCCATGCTGACTTTCTGCAATGAATGCAGGTCTTGGTTAAACACACTGAAACACACAGTGTGTGCAGTGAAGGGGGCTTTGATGCACCATGACGCATTTATTCTTAGATTTAATATTTTTATGCTGGTACCATCTACTGAGCCCTAAAGATGGTCCACGCAAAAGAGTGGACTGGTCTACGTGGGTCTTCTATGAGCATTTTGCTTGGATGCAGCCACTACTCCTGCTGCGGCTGCAGGTACTTATTTTTCTGGCTTTGGGAAGCTTTCACTAACATCTCATTTCTTTGGCAAGGTCAGGAACACAGATATACCTCAAAGAATGCTGATTATCTCAGGAATTTCTCTGCTGAGCAAATGACTCACTGAGTTTTTAACCCTCAACGTCGAACTAAAATCTAATAAGAAAAGCTTAGAGGGGGAAAAAAGTTCATTTCACTGCAGAGAAGGACTTCTGGTTGCAAAGAAAATGAATGAAATAGTCTGTTTAGCTTGAACTATCTGTGGAGATGTCATTCATCAATAGATAATGCAATTTATTCCTCTGACATTTGCCAGCAACTCTCAAGAGCTTTGATAACAAGATCTGTACTGCCAGGCTTTAGTTTTGTTTAGAGTTTGCCTACTTAGTAGAATTGTTTAGAACAGGAAGAGTTTGGCTCATATTTCTTATTTGAGAAACCTTTGTTAAACATTACCAATAAAACAATGAAATTAGAGATGTTGGATCTAGAAGGGTGAAATGGTCACAAAAATAATTTGCTTCTCATTTCTTTAATTTTCCTCCTCCCAAACAGTTGTATCAATAAATTCCTATGAGGATTTTGCCTTCTGTATACACCCTGAAAAAGACTTTCTTACCACCATATATACTCCGTTGATGAGCTTGTATCTGCGAACAATAGAAAACATAGTTTACTAACATGCACATATACAGTATGAGGGACAGCTAACAAGCTGCTGAGGGTGAAGACTCTGGCTGCCTCTGGCTCTTTGCTTGTGCACGTGCCCTCTTTAGAGCAACCAACAAAAACAACCATGCGGGAGCCAGCTTGACCTCCCATCCATGGGGGCAAAGAGAAACATAAAGGAGAAAATGAAATGAGAGCTCTCATTCTGAAGAGAGATACATTTACTGTGCAATAAAGATGTGAGAAAAAGAAGGGTTTGGTATTCCTTGCTAAATTTCATCAAATCCACAAGAAAGTCAAGCCAACAACCAATCAATCCACATTTACATCTCAGCTTCAAAATCTAAGATCTAAACAGCACGACTAATTTTACTAAGAGTCAATCCAAAGTACCACAAATCCCAGATTATTCAGACTGAGTGCAGCCTTTATTTGTTTGACCCAGACAGAAATCGGGATAGGGATGCAGAATTGGTGAAGCCATACACTAAGTTGAGAAGTGAAAATCCTAAAGTGCTTGTCAACAATATAGCCCCTTGGATATACTCGGATTTCCAAGTACATATACCTGGACGTTCCATGCCATCCCAAGGTCTACTCTGTTACCCAAGTCCATGGTTGGAGGTTGATCTGGTCCCTTTGATGTGCAAATTGCTAGAGCAATTAAAATAATGAGTAAAGGAAAAGCACATACTGCTATGATACCTGTGTAATCCAACTAGTGCCACTTTCTTTTCTGTGAATTGTAAATTTCTATAAAACACACACAGACGCTTGATTTGTAAGGCTGGGCCTTAAGAGCTTTTTCATTCCCTTTCCATTGTTATACGAAGGCATGCCATTGTCTAGCAAATCAAAAGCATGGCTAACAGAAGTGGAGGACTGCTTTGGGAGACAGCCAAGTCAGTGACCCGATAAAATGTAATTTCATTCATTGTGGCTACGAAACATGCAGTGTCAGCCCAGTATAAATATTTTCAAACTCACTCTGAAAAATTCAACACAGCTTTCAAAAAAGAGTTACTGAAAAATGGTCAGCAGTGGAGGGAAGGAAGAGAGAACAGCCACAGCCTCCATTCTGCTGCTGATTTCCTGAAACAGCCATACAGCACAATACTTCTGCTCTAGGCCAAATAGAAATGTTTCCAAGTTTACACAGGGCACATAGCACAGCTTGGCTGGTGCTTCAGCAGAGATGATCACAAGAATAAGAGAATGGAAATGAGCCCTTAGTGAGTCCGTGTTTGAAGAAGTATTTTGGAGCTATTTGAATTGGGAGATGCTGGATTGTGATACAAGAAGAGCTCTTGTCGGACATCTCATCTCATCCCCATCAGAGAGTGAAACTCCAGAAAAACATGTTTCTACACAGTATGTCATCAACGTGAAGCTCTCCAGCTGTATTCATTGCGCTGTATGGTGTCACTTCATAAGTACAGAAAGGACATTTTAAATATCTTGAGAGCAAACTGGATTTTATTGAGGAAAGAAAAGGAATAGAGGATTTGGAATCTCGCTGTTTAAATGAGATTCCTTCTGGCAATATTTATTAGATAAAAGTACAGTCCTGTACTTTGGAAATGTCTTCATTTTACTTTAGAGAACATTTTGATCCATTGCATCAGAGACGGTGGATGGCGAGATTATTATACTTCAGGGAGTCAAACCCAGGTCCATTGAATCCTGTTTTGTAATATATCACTAAGAGGGCTGCAGTTCCTGTGGCTTTTTACAACCAGTCCTTTTACTAATTATTTGCATTGCAGCGATGAGAGACCAAGAGAAGAAACTGGGGCACGCTGACCCAGCCACTGTATATTCTAAATTTAAAAAAGAAAATAATTCCTGCCCCAAAGACCTCGAGCTCTTCAAACCTATGCAGAGGGACTCCTGGAAAATTGTGTTAAACAAAAGAAAATATCGTTCCTGCAGCAGTATCATCATGCAAATCCGATCAATCGGTCCATGCAAAACCAGCACGGAAGCAGCTCAGTAGCTGGCAGGGCTTTTACCCCATGGCCCAGGGGCAGTTCTCCAGCACGGAGCCCTGCTCAGCTCCCCTCTCTGTGCTGCAACTCTGCGTTGCCTCAGAGGATGCAGAAACCTGTGGTAAATCTGCTCCTGTAGGAAAGGATGCTAGTTGTCCCCCCACACTGTATTTTTGGCCAAGAGTGGAGTGTCATACATTCAGCCCATCACAGGCATCCAGCAGTGCAGTGAATTTCTTCCAAGTCCTTTAATCTATATCAAAGGATAAAACTACTCTTATAAGGAGCCAATTCAGCTGCGATAATGATTCCTGCATGGCACAGTTTAGTATTTAATAGACATATCACCATCTGTTCTAGCTTTAAACAATAAAATTGGAGACAACGGAATCAGCAGCTGCAATCATTTAAAAAATAACAGAGAGAGAGAAAGGAGGCGAGTGAATACATGCAGTACATGCGTAGAAAATGATTGCAGGGGAAACTTTCTCGAGGTACTCTGCAAGAGAGAGCTTATTGCTACGTTCTGTATTCTGCACAGCATGTATCCATCATATTTTTTCTTATGTTTTAGATATAAACCGGTGGGGGAGAGGAGGGAATAGAGCTCTGCACTGAAACAGTGAATCCCGATCGATGCTGATTTCTTCACAGCAAACAGGGACTCACAGCAAGACCTTTTTCTGGTACTGGAGAGATGATATGGTTAAATGCAGTGGGGAAGACAACACTTTTCTCTATGGGCTGCAAATGGGTCCGAGTTGGAGCGGGGGTTTATTTCCTGCTAAAACAAAGGTCTGCATTTTCCACAAGGCATGCCTTTGCCAGCAATGCAGCACCGAGGGGAAGTGATGTTTCTGGAATCAAGAGTAATAGATTGAACAGGCGTGAGTTACAATCGCAGTAAAGTCGTAGCCAGACTATGTTCCTTCTCTGCATCTTTTTCTAGACAGCTTCTTGCCAGTGAGCTAAAGTAATAATTTGACTGTTTTCAACAACCCTCATACAGAGTGTCTCTAGTCAAACAGTTATAGCTTGGACTAGAAATTTAGTTGTGTTTGAAAAGGTAAAATTATGTTTCACAGTATTTTTCTAAGGAAAATTTTGAAGCTGAATAAAAATCAACCAAATAGATGATAAATCTTTTTGAGTATGCATAAGAACATGACTGTAAAACAGTCTGTAGGGATATGCCACAGAGAATAACATTTTGGATCTGATTTTAAGCTTATGTCATCTTTATACCTTACTCCAATGACATCTGTCAAAATCAAGAATAACATAGCTACTGTCAGTCAGGAGAGTTAAACCCGTGTTAAAAAACACAGCTGGAATCAGGCTCAGTGTCTTAATGTCTCACACATTCAGTACTCCTATTTAAAAACCAAAAAATCCTACTGTGAACTGAAAGCTTTGCCAAGGGCTTCAGAGGAATACCATGAGGGTAATACTAGCAGAAGGGATATCAAAATCCACTCGTGTCTTTAAAAGCAGCTGTGAACAGAATTTGGTAAAATAGCTGGTAAACTAAAACAATCAGCCATCTGAACTAAAATCCAAAACAACTCCCCCTTGTATGTACTACACCAAGAAATACACTGCAAATAAGTGGAGTTACTATACAGCCCTCAATACAGTACAGAGACCTTGCAATAAAGTCTTATTCTCCATATAAATCAGAGTAACAATACCGAAGGCCCTGCAGCCAAGCCTATTTGTGCTACTTTAAAAACAGTTGAGTGTCAACCTTCATTTTATTAATAATTCGATCTACAACACTAGTGAAATTTCAGTTGAATCTCCTCTCAACTTGGCGCTCTCAAACATTTGTCTTTAGTATTTTCTCCTTCCTAAGTCCTTCTGCACTTTCTCCTTGCAGTTCTCCCTTCCTCCTTGCTTGTAACCAGGTTTAGTGAAGAGTGGCTTGGGTCACCCTACCTACCTATAAGAGATGATCATATATCATATCCTATGACCACATCACATATAAATTTGAAGATCAGAAAAGCTGTGTGACTATTTGCCCTGTGCTGTCACTAAAATCTATCTAGTGCAAAGACAGATGCCCAAATTGGATTCTGACAAGACAGTCCAGACATGTATTTTATTTGCGTCTCAAACACTTTATCAGAATAGGTTGCATTTTTTTTTCACTATGTCTCTTACCTTGAAGCTTTTTCAAAACTCTCTTTGTTCACTGTACTTTGGAAACCTGGAAAGGAAGCCTCCAGCTGGAGTCAGCTTCAATAAGACATACTGGGGGACTCTGTAACTGATAGGGAAACAGATGAGCAAAAAAATTAATAAGAAGATGAAAAAGGTCATGTTAAAAATTATGCAAGTTGAGCTAATGTACTGGAAAGCTACTTTTAATAATGATAAACTTTGGAAGAATTAGTACAAACTTAGAGCAGCAGCATCCAAGGTGGCAAAATCTGAGCTGGACAGATTTATTTCACAGTTTTAACATAGCTTTTGTAGATGCAGTAACCTTTCCCTGTGAATAGCTTGTCTAAAATGGGCGCCGAGTTGAAACTTGGATAGCACAGTACTGGTTTTGTTTGGACATCTGCTGCTACGGCTCTTATTTACATGTTGCTGGTGAATGTTTGACTTGTTTGCAGTAAACATGATTGTTATTGAAGGTTTGAAGCATATGTGTCACATCTGCGGAACTTAGCAGTGAAGAACATGGAGTTTGGTGGATGCACTTTAAAGTAAGCAATTAAATCAACTATTTTGATTCTGGATATTACCAAAAAATTTGGTCTTAATGAAATAAGATGTAGCCTTTTCAGGCCTGAGGCATGAAAGAAGAATCAGTATGTATAAACCAGTTTCATTTCTTGCTTCCTTTACACAGTGTTAAGAGACAGACGGAAGACTTACACTGATTAGCAAAGATAAAGCAATTGATACGCTCCTGAAGGGACTTGCTATTCTGACATATGGAAAAGAAAATACGCTGCTGAAGCACATTTTCTTGCCATGTGGTGTGAAATCATTAACAAAATCTAGTCATTAATACAGACTAGATTAAGACAGTGTGTATCTTAGTGCGGTATTTAAATAATAAAATAAAATTTTAAAAAATCTCTCCTTTGAACTGCACCCTGGCTTGGGACAGCACTGACAGACATGTGGGGACTGTGAGCTGTAGAGGCGAGATGTCCCACTGCGTGAACGGGAATGCCTGCGGAGCCCCAGCCACTGAAGAGCTACTACCCCATGCCACAGAGAACTAGCAGAGTACACCCAGCATCCCAATTCAACAACAGGTACCAGTATCGGCTCTTCTGTACCACAGCTGACTCCTGCCAACCTCCCACCCGCAGAGGCCACCTACCAGGACATGGGGAAGTGACGGGGAAGCATCACTGCTGCTGGGAAGGAGCGGTGCCTCCCTCGGGACCGTCCCCCCTCACCCAGGCTCCCATGCCTGGCACTCACAACCAGCAGACAACCTGCTGCCTAGCTACGCTTGTCTTAGCTAAACCGTGAGTAAACAAATTAAGAGTTATTCCAGCTGCCTGGGGATATTCACAAAGATTAGCAAGTCTAATGATAACCCTGGGCTCCCTCTCTGTCATAGTCAGTGAAGGAGATTCTTTCTGCACCATCACATCAAAACGGGGTCAGTTCCTTCTGCTGACCTTCATGCACAATTTAAAGAGATTTTCAAGGAACACCACTCCCAGCAGGACAAAAACAACTTTTCACAACCTTAAAAAGAAAAAAGGCAAACAACTAGTACACTTGATTCAAAATCTTAGCTACGCTTCATAATGTGTCAATAAATAATAAATGCAATATATGTAATGCACAATGAGTGGACAGAAGTTATATCAATATTGAAAGGGAAATTAAATGCAATGAACTCAGAAGTCCCACTAAACTCTCTGTGGAGATCTGGCATTGTCTACAGAAAAGAACCTACCCATGCACCAATGCATGAAAGTTTCACCCAGGAGTGGGGCTGTTCTTTTATTATCTGTGCTACTAAAATAAAGCTATCCTACCACATATAAAGCAAACATATCTGTTTGGTTATTTGCAATCAGTCTCATTCAGCTGCCCATGCTTCTGGGATATCTCTGGCTCAGTCTGTTGCTTTTGTGTTGTTCTTGTTGTATTTTTCTATGACCTTAGTTTGGCTCTCTAATGTCAAGGTAAGGCCAATGTGGTCTGTAGGTCCATTGCTAAGACTCTGATAAATACTTCTCTTGAAAAAGCGTAACTGTATTTGAACTACTGCTGCTGCGTAAAAGGGCTAGAGACTGGTCCATAATACATTGACTTGACCTCTGAAGAATCCTCTCTCAACTCTGTCAAAGCCCAGAGAGGCTGAATTAACCTTTTGTACATAATCCCACATCAGCTAATTGTGTGAGGAGCACCTGAAGTCATCCTGTGCCTGAAGAGATGCTGCCAAGTCAATAAGCATCTGTGCATCACTAACAGGAGACTGTGTGAGGAACAGCCCTGCATTAACCTGCCGACCCGTGGAGACCACAATGCTGTCTGGGAGAAGTTTCATGAAAATTTAGAGGAGACTTACAATGTTGTTTCAAAGATACTTTCAGGGCAGGATTTGTCTCGGTTATTTACACTTTCATTCAATGGATGTCTACATCTGAGCAAGCGCCTTATGGTCGACTGAGAAAGCAAGAGACTCCAGTGCCCCAACCCCTGGCTCGTCTGAGAAACCAGGACAGCATGGTGGAGAGCTTGAATCCTCTGAAGTACCTATCTCTCTCCATTGACTAGAAATGGAGACAAAGATGACTAGTTCAGAGATAAATATCAACACTGTAGGTAGCAAAACTCAAAGGAAACAAACTCTATCCATAATGTCCTGCAATTGCCTTACAATACCTGTCACATGTTGAATTAAATTGTGTCACCTGCTTATAATTCATTAGTCATTGGAGAGGTGGGTTAACTAATTCCTAGTACATAGAGATTCTTTTTGACCAGTAAATACGTAAAACTTCAGTGTCTTATCAAAAATGTATGCATCATCAACTAGAAAGGTTTGTCATTAAGAATGTAGTTACTTTTTCTAAGCTATTTCTCCGTAAAGGTTACATAGCTAAACAAAATCCACAGATACAGAACGCTTCAAGAAGCATCGTTAGATTCTGCCAAGTAAAGTGGTGTCAGTAGCTGAAATTTCAGAGCATAAATTTGACAAGTGGGAGAAAAACTGAGAAGTCAGAGCTCACAAATTCAATAAAGCATTGTGTCTGTGGGCAAAAATAAGAAGTGGAGAACTCTGTACTGAAAAGTAAGAGGACCTGGAAAGCAAGAAGGAAGATAATTTGAAACTAGTAACTTCATGATGAATACCTGATCAAAAACTGCAAAGATAAAGACTGACTCTCCAAGACTAGCTTGGAGATATGTCAAAAAGTGATGCTGAATAACCTCCGAAGTGCTTGTTTGCTCTCAGAAGGTATGCTATCAGGAGAAACAAACAAACCAAAATTAAATCTGTGAACATGGAAGAAATCTTTAGGAACCTGGGAGGAAAAAGTCGGCAATCTGTGAGGAGAAGCAAGAAGTGCAAAGTAAGGGTGATAGGACTTTACAGCTGAGCACAACTGAGAACTGGTAAGAGGTTTCTTTGATGGTTAATATATGTCTGCACATGTATTAAGGTGACACTGAAACACTTCCTCTCTTGGTAAGTGACTTTATAAGACAGACAATGCAAACACCCAACATTTTAAGAGAATAAGCAGCTGACTCTTAGTGACTCCTTCCGGAAGGAGATAAAAAGTAATAAAATGCGATACCAGAGAAGAGCTCGCCATACGCCTTTCAGAGGACAGAAAAGCTTGGGGAAGGCATGGGAAAGCGTCTCTTTGCATGAGCAATCCCTGCCGAGGGAGTGTGGTCGGGGGGATGTTGCCCAGGGGCACAGCCGTAGGAGGGGAGCTGTTGGGGAATGGTGCCCTTCAAAACAGTTTTTACTTCTCTAATAGTCACATAAATGCAGCCATGTAAGATGTGGGTGCTGCAGCAAGTCAAGGGCAAATACTGCTGGCAACAGCTCTGCCAGAAGAGAGGGATGCATCATCTCAAGTCAAATACGCCCAGGTTCTCCCATTCCCAGGGAAGGGGACGGGGGGGATGCTGGAGCGATGGAGGAGCTGAAGCCGCCTGCTGTGACCCTACGCAAGCGTTCGCAGTGCTTTCACAGCAGAGGGGCCCGTGCCCGCTCGCCCGCAATGCTGGATTCCCATCACCGCTGCCTCGCAGCACTCCAGACGAGAGCTGCTCTCCGGGAGGCAGAATGACATCCGCTTAAATTGTCAGTGTTTTACTGAACTTGTAACACACCAGGCAGGAGCGCAAGAAGAGATGGCCTTTTAATCAAGAGACTTGCCCGTCGCTGGGACAGGGCCAGGCAGGGAGCCCGCACACCTTCCCGGGGAAGCGGCAGGGGCAGGAAGGATGCGCGTGCAGGCACCAGGCTCTCCTTTTCCAGGGCTATGCAGCAAAATCATCGTGGATGCTACAGAGGGGCACATCTGGCAAATATCAGACACAGACTTGAAATACTCTGAAATTAGGATTTAGGGTTATTTGATCTTCCTTTCTAGTAGAAACTTTTTTTGTATGAGTATAAAAATACTCCTAAGAGAAACTGTAACCCAGAGGCATCAATTTAGATCCGAATCATTCAGTGCAATTTTCACATCGGGTTGAAACGAGCCCCAATTTTAAGTGTCCATTATAAAATTCTCAACTTTTCTTTTTTTCCTAAATGAGTTCTCTGCAGCAAATCTCATCCTATGAAGAAAGGCAAAGGGGACACGGAACAGAATACCAGAAGTAATTAATGATTTTGCATGCCTCAGGTAGCTGAAATACCTTAAAAGGTAACTGAATGATTTTGAAAAACAGTTTTTAGTATGTCCTTTCTAGGAATCAGATTTCTTTGCAGGTTTTGAAATTAAGAATTGAAAAATCATTCAAAGTTCTTTAAAATAAAACTCCTATTTTTAATGCCACCTCTATGAAGAATGGTCAAAAGATCTCCATTAGCAGCTCTCCGAAACTGCAGCTTCAGTTGAAGCAAACCCCAGAGCAAAAGTGAATTTTTGGTTCACATTCCCGAGTATTCGGTTAATATACGTTAATGGCAGAAAAACTCTGTTCTGCAGACAAAAGAACTAGATCTAGGGCTGTAACCCTGATTACATGCAAGCTCCAGCAGATACGCAGATGACTTTTCCATGACTGAACTGATGACAAACTCCACCGGCATAGGTGGAAGTGAGGGTTCCCCAAGCCAAACCCACAAATTTTAGGGACCAACAGGTGCCAAAATAATGAAGTTTTTGGCTGAAGACTGCATGCAGCTTTGAGCAACAGCTGTCACTACATTGAAAACAAAGATTAGACCTGGAGTTGTGGAAAAGCAGACTGAAAGCAATTACAAGAGTTTTCTGAGCTGGGGGAGTTCTAAAAAGCATCCAGGCAGGGATGTAATGCAAGCTGCCATTGTGCAAATTTTATTTCAAGGGAACATGATGCTTTAGCTTTATAGTGCCCTGCAGTCATATGCCCTTTCAAGCCAAGGGGCATTGGCTTTTATTTCAGAAGGCTCCAGGGGGGATGGGGGAAAAAAAAAAAAAGCTTTTAAGCTTTGCATTTCACATTATCTACTCTCCTTTATGCATTGCATTTCCCCTTGACAGAGCCTTTCTGATGGCGAGGGACCAGCTCTCGCTCTTGCTGCCGACTGCGTGCCCAGTCCTCTGCACGGCACCGTGACTCTGCCATCCAGGAGGAGACAGTAAAGGCTCCAGGCTATCCCCCCTTCCCTCCCTCCTGACGGCCCACAGCTCTGAAATCAAGAGGTGTCTGTTTCCCGAAAGGCAGCTAGAGCTGGTCTGAGATAAGGGCACTTTCCTTGGACTGAGGCACATCCACCTCTGTGTGCATCACAAGGTACTTCGAACCAAAGTTGCTGATTGTCAAGAGTAACCCAAGAATGGTGCTGCCCGAACCAAAGTGAGAATGAGAAATGGGGCAGGAGCCAGTCTCTAGACATGGCCAACAGACCCCATCCAAATCCCAAGTGATCTGGACTCAGCTGATCCCCAGAGTCACATCAGCAGTTTACCTGCAGCTTTAGGAGGTTAGGGTTAGCACAATTTGACTTCTAGCAGTACACACATGGGCATGCCCCCGTGCATAAGAGGCCGAAGAGTGGTGTTTCTAGAGCTGACCACAGGGCACGGATATGACAGGTATTAACGTCACTGAAAGTAATGCAGAGGATTTTTCGGAAGTTCTCAGCAATCACCTGCCCCAATAAAAACCCTGTGAGTAAGACGTTTTGTCCTTGATCATGGAAGCACTTTCAGTATCTAAATTTCCAAGTCAGGTGTGAAAAATCACAGCCTGTTTCTTCCAAAGGCCTCTGAATCTAGGCTAGGTATATGCAAGGTAAGAGATTCAATTGCAACACAGAATTAAATAAATACATGAAATTAAATGTTCCAAGCCAAAATTATAATGAATCAAAATATAATCGCATCAGCAAATTGTCCTAATCTAACAAATTCAACAAGTCACCCTAGACTTCAGTTAATGTTATTGCCTCTCCAAAATTAGCATAATGATATTTCACAACTCCAGCAGCCTCAAGTTAGTTTAACTACTAGTGTTACTTAGCTCCAGAAGCCTTGCCAAGAAGCCCTGACATTTTGTTTACTCATTACTATTGACATGATTGATGTCATCACTGAATTGGCCTTATTTCCTGTCCTCAACCTGAGATGCTTGGCTCTGGACTATATCCTCTGATACTCAGTATGGAAAACAATCAGCTACGTGCAGTGCTTTACAATAATTTCAGCTGGCATAATTGCCAGGTCATTAGAGTGACACCCTCCTGCCGAGTGCCTGCAAAGATCAAGCCTAGCTGTTGTGCTGGCCGTAACAGTGAAGACTTTGTTCTGAGCACACTTCATCTCGGGGATGGGTGTCTGGATGCGAGTGCTGACAGACAGCAGAAGACATAGTCACTGAGCCAACAAGAGTTGACACTATTTTAACAGTGCCTTTGGCACCTAATGAAGGGACCATAAAAGAGCTGCTTGCAGAAAACAGTTGGGGATGGAGCAACCCTGAGTTGATTCTCTTTAAAGAATCGAAGACACAAATGGGAGTCTCTTACAAAGGCAGAGGTGGAGAAATAAGGAGAACTTCTGGAAATACAAGTCTGTTGGACTGAAAAGCTTGAAGTCTTTGAAATGCAAAAGACTTGATATTTCCATACGTCCAAGGGGAAAAGAAGTCCTATTTGGAGTTTCCACCCAAAGCCAGGGGAAAAGCCTGTGGGAAAGGGTTCCCACAGGGAAGGAGGACTGAGCAGCTGGCCTGCTAGAAGCAAGAATGGGGTGTAGAGGCTGAAAAGATTAAGGAAAATCCAGATGCCAGCTAAAATCTAAGTTGAGATGCTTTTACCTGTTTCCATCCAGGACAATCGTGTTACAGAGGCAAAGGCAGCACAGCTGACCCCCATTACAGGGGTTCGTGCAGCACTACATGGAAGAAGAGCACACACAGTTACTTATTTAAGAAAGGGAGGAAAAGAGCTTTGAGGATAACCTTGAGATTTAACAGTCTGGCCTCACCATCATGCAAGTGTTCAGAACAAAACTGGGAAGAAGAGAGTCATCAAAGACATAAAAGTAAAAGGGGACAACATTTAGCATCTATTTACCCAATGCCAGTTATGTCAGACTAGACTTTTGTCTTTCTTTAATGAAAAACTTATTTTCTAAACAAAAGTGTGGTAAATTGCATCTGTTGGAACTTCATTAAACCACTATGGAGGATTATTACATAAACTGAGAATTAATACAGGAAATTTCAAGTGCTTAAAGTGTCTGCAACCAGCTGGGCTGAAGAAAGGTTTCATCAGGCCAGAGAAAGATTATAAGCAAAATTCATTACAGATCAATCTTTTCAATTTTTCTATTCATATTCATTAGTGTTTTCATTAATTATATTGTGTCATCAGCACATTTTCTACCAAGCTTTCGAAGTGGGAACTCACTGTTAATAAAGAGGACAATAAGAAAATCGTCTAAGAAAAACTAGACAACTATGAAGAGAAAAACAATGGAAATTTAATTATAAAAAGTGCCAGATCGTGCACTTAAATGCTATATTGAATCAGATACTTCTCAGCTGGCTCCTAGGAAGAGTGGGGAAGAGGGAGCTGTTGTACAACTAAGCTAAGAGCTTAGTTTGTTCTAGCTGTGAGACAGGACTGAGTGGACACACAGCTGCCCTCTGTAAAGAGATGGGCAATAGGCAATGGGTCAGAAGCACAGAGCTGCCCTTAGTGGAAGAACACAGGAGTATAAACTGGCCAGGAATAAATCTAGCTTGGGAACTAGAGTACTCAAATTTTGAAGCAGCATCCAAAATAAATAAGAGAGGCCCAATAATTTGAACTATCACATTTTCAAATTTACAGCCTTTATATGATCTACAAATATTCTATAAAACAGCAACAGTGAGGGTTGCAACCATGCACAGCTCACTGGAGATGAAGTGTACTGCAGACAACTCCAGCCTCTGATTTCCCCTTTGCTTCTGAGTTGTTGAAGTTTTCCTCTAGAAGTACTGTATCTTTGCACATATAATCCAAACTGCCTGAAAAAACACTAATACTCCAAAGTGGATCTGCATTCATTGATGGTGGGAATTATTCAATGTGGTGACTTGCAACAGTGGAGGCTCAGACCTGCGGCTGTAGAAAGTCCTGTTTACAGGCTCACTCAGACTGTAAGCAGTTGTCCCCACATCTCTAGGTCAGGAGATAAAAGGGAAGACATAGGAATGGCTGTACTGTGCAGGACCAAAGCTTCAAAGGGTGTTTCCTCCAACTAGTACTCAATGCAGAGTGCAAGAACAGGGCAAGTCCATAGAAATGCTTCACTGCACGCTTTCCTGGGGAGCAGGGGCTGAGGCACTCTATAGGCAATAAGAGATGAAAGATTATCGCTTTATAGAAGGTGATAATATCCTACCCTCACTGGAGTCACTGCCTCGTCTATCAAGTAAGCTGAAAAATGCCATTTAGCATAGTCTATGTGTTCGAGAAGAGAAAATATCTTTTGGACTTAGAGTCACAGGACGCTACACTGTGACTTCTCACATAATTTATTTCTCCTGTCCCCGAAGTGTTTTCTCACAGATGCTGTCAGTAGAAATTAGGGAAACTCCTAGCCTTAAACTGTGCTACTGCATGGTATATAGTTACTAGATTTCCTTTGTATTATTTCTGTAAGCAAAAATATGAATAAGTGAAAACAAGTTGACCTTGAGAGAATACTATCAGCTTTGCCTGAACCCTGATTTTGCTATATATGCAAAGGCATGTCAGGGTTCAGAGAGTCCTAATTCATGTAGTCATGCATTAAGATCCCATGCAGATGTGAAGCCCTCAGTAGCACTGAGCTCTTTTCTGTTTCCCACTATAAAACTGCAGTGGAGCAAACTACTGCAGACTACTCTGCAGACACATAATTCCGTTTCTATACTGACAAATGCTGCAATATGCAAATCTGAAGCATAAATCCAAGAAAAATACTATTATTCTACCAGGTATTGATATCATACGTCAGTGCTATTCTATAATAAAGGGAATTATTCGAACTGCTGACTTCCCAGGCCAACACACCTCCAATTTCCTTGACTGTCCTGCTCAGTTCTCTCATTCTCTTAGCTCCATTCCCTGCAGAAGTTTAGATGGGAATTTCCCTGATTTACACCAACGTACCAGCAAGCTTGGTAGCGACTCCTCTCAGTAGCATGGGTAGTAATCATCTTGTTACAGAAGCTATAACACAGCTTTCCAGTGTGTGGGCACCTGGAAATGCAGCGCCTAAGAGGAAAATCAAAGCTGATGGCCCCCAGAAACGAAGCCTGCTCCAGCAACTGGCTCTTTGCCAACCATCAAGACAAAGGAGAGGGGAGTTTTTCAGTAAAATAAAGTATAAGGGAAACTGCAAGAGCATTTTAAAGCAAGTCAGGCCCATATTCATCATCTACACAGCAAACAGGCTCAATAACAGGAATTTCTATGAATTTCAAGTAGGCGCAAAGGTTCAGCAGCGACTGACTGGAGTAACAGAGTTCATCCATCAAAGCCTCAATTACTCCCAGTTATCCAGGAGGGGGTATGGTTTAAGTACAGACCATTGCTTACTCCACGTCAGCTTTATGCCTTTTGTGTCAGAGAGTTTGTTTTTCTGGAAAACTTGACAGCTTCTGTAACGGCAAAAAAGATGCTCTCCAAAGAGTGTGGGTGGGGGGACATGCCAGCGAGGCTCCGCTATGGCCCAGGCTGAGGTCAGCACATCAGAAATCCCCTGGGGAGGCTCCCAGGAAGCTGGAAACAAGTGCATGTCCATAAATAACTGAAAAAGGAAAGCTATTCTTGCTGGAAAAGTAGAGAAAGAACTCAGAAAAAGAAATCAGAAAAAGAATATTACTCGCTCTGTCTTTCAAAATGTGGGGAGGTAGGGATATTTAAACCTCTCCATCCTGCCTCTTCTCCCTTCGGCACACAGGGAGACATCTCTGCCCGTGGTGCCGAGGGACCCCTGTACCCTGGAGGGGTATAAGTGCAAGGAAACAGCTTGGTAGACAGAGATCCCGGTCAGCTGTGAGACAGGATCAGACCAAGTCTCGGGTTCTGCTATAATCTGTTCAATGTGGGGTTTGGCCTTGTCCTTTCTCCTAGGAAGAGACAACCAAGATCTCCCGGCTCGAGGAGGTCCTGGTCCAGGTCAGCATAATGACCTGGAAGGAGGTGGAAATCTGCACTTTAAAGAACGCCAGCTTCTTCCAGACCAGTGATGATGTCTTTTTTTAAAATAAAGGCAGTTACCATGACTCATGATTTTCATGGCTGGTGCATCCTAATTACAAATGCCTGTTTATTTTGTGTGTGCATTACACTGAATTACATCTTAGATGCAATAATACCATTTTATTCTCCTAAAAAAAAAAAAAGGCAAAAAAAAGAAATAATCAATTAGTCTCCCACACATTTGAGACTCCTCAACATTGACTTTCTGGAAACTTAAGTAGTCTTTGAAAAACAGCCTAAATCACTAAGAGCAACAGGAGATGTTTCAGCTGGCAGCACTGTTAGACAAAGGGAAATAATTACTGTAGACTCCTGAATATGAAGCCAGACGTCGGAGGGGGCACCGGAGGACCCCTGCCACTACCAGAAGAAAACTGGGGACAGGATATAACATTTTGAGTGGAACTGGAGGAACAAATCAATGAAAATACTCAAATTCTTTCTGAAATAAATGAATAAATCCAGTAAGCTAAAAAACCAAAAAATACAACCCCCCAGAAAACAGCTTCTGCTTCTATTCACTCATCTGGAAAAAGCAAATTCCCGGACTAGTTTTGCCAACCCAGAATAAGAGAGATCATTTAAAGTCATCACTGACTTTACAAGGCTTTTAAAGATTCTCCTGACACAGATTTATGCCAGCTCAGGTCTTTGCTGGCTCATGCCACGCAAAGGCTTGTCTCACACAGGGTTTGACGAGCCTTCAGCAGGTTCTGCAACAGATCAGGACCCAATTTTCTCTAAGTTACGAGTGCAGCAACCCCCTAAATTACTTAAAACTATGACTAATTAGCCTGCTGGAAGTTAAACTCCAATTTACAAGTTTTTCCAGTTCATGAACCTAATGAATTCCCCCCAACACTGTAAAATAAATGGAGAGCAGCATATTTTGATCCTATACTCAATACCACTAATACCTGCTCAGTCCAAGACCATTTTTCTGGCCTTAACACTTTGAAGACAACAAACCTCAAATGCACAAAACTGGCTGAGCTTAAACAAATTTGTGAAGTTAGAAACAAACTCCTGATAGATTCACTAGCAGCATCCTACAATTGTAGATGCAAAATAATTGGTCAGACCAAACTGCACTAAATTTGTAGGGTAAAAACTGGGACCAGTACACGCTAAGACATTGAGCGACAGTTCACATCAGGTGTTTGTGTGCCTGGGCCATGCCCTGGGAAAACAACTGATTGGAAAATGTGCGAAGATCCTATTTGCTGCCACTTTTAGTGATCTCCTCATCTTAACAACTACATCTGCGCTGGTGCAATGATCAAATTGTGTCTACTGGCTCTAGTGGAACTCCAGGCGTTGACACCTGCCTTCCTCAAACTCCCTGTGGATAAAATGATATATAAACAAGAAGATCTGTTCTCCCTTGGAGGGGGGGGGGGAAGTTATTTTGAGAATGTAAATGGCCCTGTATGAGATACTGCAATCTGGCAAAACCCATAAACAACAGTACAAACAAGTTGGCGACGATGGGAAGGGAGAGAAAGCAAGTTCTCTTCCAAGTATTTTTCTTGTTTATTCTCAGGTTGTTGATATATTTTGTAAATTGCAGAGATTAAAAAGGCCCCTGGGGCTCCCAGGTGTGAAAGATCAGCACTACTGAAAGTAGCTGAGGGAGGGAATGTTCATGAAATATATCCTGTCATCATTAAACCATTTTGTTGAATACATCAAATTGCTAAACACAAATATTTACATATAAATCAATGCATCTATCTATTCATGTTGCTAAAACAAATACACAAAACACGTGCAAAAATTAAATGGATCCTTTTCAGACTTCCCCCCCAAAAATAATCAAAAAGGAAATTCATGATGAGAAAAAGCTAATTCATAACCTGGGATGTAACTGAGCAGTCACATCAGCAGCTTGAGTTTGTAAACAAGCGAACCCAACAGTTCAGAGCAGCATGAATCACCTCTGTTCATCTCAGTGGGGCGTTAGCTTCATTCCCAGGAATGAGCCTCTAACGTGTTAACACTGTGAACTATTTCGCTGCTGACCAAAGTGGGTAACAGGTGGGGAAAAAAAAAAAAAAAAAGAAAACTGTATGATGTATTTGGAGCAACAAGTTATTTTGGCACCACAGTGACCGAGCAATGCCAGGTCCCAGGCAGTCCCCAGGACATGAGGGAGCCGTGCCAGGGAAGAGCCTGGCTCACCAGTTCCCAAAGAGATTCCTCCTTAAGGAGGGATTCAAAACTATATGTAGTTACCGTGAGCACCTGGGCCCAACATTTAAAAACTCAGCAATCCCTACGCTCCTCACATTGTAGTCAGACAACACAGACTTTACTGAAGCCAGCAATCTGGACTGGTGCTGGTAGCCCTGCTGGTATTTTGGCTGCTGTTCCTAGAAGAACAGGCTTTGTTCCCCTAAAATAAAAGCAGGGGTTACAGCATGGCAGGATAAAGTCTCCATCTATTTAAATTAAGGTATGGTATTAACATATCACCTTGCAGGGCCTGAGACAGGCAGGGAACAGCATCCACAGGTTTTCTTGCAGAATCCATCACATCCCCTTCTCACAAAACCCACATGATGAAAAGGGACCAAACTCCAAACACACCACGGAGGTTTTAGGCAATTATTGATTTTGCTATTCAAGTAGAAAGAGTAGTTCCCATGGCAACGAGCCCATCACTCCCTACCTATGGCTTCGCTTGCTCTCATAACACGAGCTCTTTATTTAAAGAAATATATACAGGTTCACACGGCCGCCCCTCAGAGACCAATTTCCTTTCATTTCACCCTGACATAAGTGACAAGCCGCCTTGCGTCTGCTTAAAAGTACACTGAAGGCTTTCCCCACCTCCCACCGTGTCCCTGGGGAAAGCCAGGGTTGCAGCGCGGGGGACGCCCGCCTGCCTGCCCCGAGGGGTGGGCACCGCGGCAGTGCTGG
The DNA here is from genome assembly GCA_013400755.1 of Pelecanoides urinatrix. Lineage (NCBI taxonomy): Eukaryota > Metazoa > Chordata > Aves > Procellariiformes > Procellariidae > Pelecanoides > Pelecanoides urinatrix. The sequence continues at coordinate 176,760 of VZTQ01005226.1, forward strand.
GGCTGAGGCTGCCCCAAAGCGCTTCCAGATGAACCATGCAAGGGAGCACCCTGTTGTGCTGCTGGCTGGGTCCCCAGTGAAACCTCACTCCTTTTGCATCAACACTATGCAAGGGCGGAGGTGCCCCCCGATTTTTCTTCATTGTGCCGTGTTAAACCTGGCGTTGGTGGGAAGCAAATTCACCTTCAGCATTCACAGAATTTCTTCCTCAAACTGTCTAACACTAATTAGAGCAAATAAACCTCAAACACAACAAAATAAATTGAAAAAATAAATAATTAAATAAATACATAGAAGGAGATCTCACAACACTACAGAAAATTATGGCAGCTCTAAGTAGAAAAAGTCAACCACTTTTGATATTTTCATCACTTAAATAATACGCCAGCAGGACAGGCTGGCTCCTTAGGAGGTGTAAATCAGCACAGCTCCCCATAGTTTTAATAGCAGTCAAGTTGCATGGGCTGATGAACTGGCTGCGCATCTTGGGAAAAGAAACACCGCTCAGGAAAACGGGAGACAGCAGGTCGTCTTAGGGTGGCTGGCAGGGCAGAGCTCAGGGAAATCAGGGGCACGCCACAACCCGTCTCAGGCTAGCCCCTGGCTCGCGATAGGGCTTTATCTCCACGGAGGGGGCTGGGAGAGGGGAAGAAGGGGCTGCGACATGCGCTGGCGAGCAGCATCGCTGGGCTGCAGCCCCACGCAGCCGCCGGGGAAAGCGTTTGGGCTCGGACAAGAAACGTGAGAAGCAGCAGTGGCGCTGGTTCGCCTCAAAAGTTAAAAGCAAAATCTAGTCCAGATGCAAGACTTTCTTTCCAGAAATTAGCCATCGAGAGAGAGAAACTGGGATCGGTGTGGCAGGGCTGAGAAAATAAGTGGTTGGGCTGCAACAGCAGCTCGCTTTGCTTCTGGCTACACACAGGAGGCAAATGCACATACAGACACACTCATGCTTGCAAGCAGGATCTTTCAGATGAATTTTAGTCTCCTGGTAAAATTTTATAGGATGTAAACTATTGCCAAGCCCCTTTCTCACATGGCTCCAGACCCCTTAACTGCAGCTTTGTGCAGCCCAGCTGGGACTGCCTGTGCCTGTGTGAGCAGGACGCAGGATCCAGCCGTATTTCCAGGTTGTGGTACCCAAGAGATTTGCAAGCCAGACGCCTTGGTGGGTTTGGAGATTGGAAAGGAGTGTGGCCTGTGCAAGCCTGACCATCCATCCATGCTATGGGCAGCAGGGTGGCACTGCAAGAGGTGCCAGGAGCCGGGGCAGGGAGACCTCAAACCAGGCATAGTAGAAGGAGGTGAAGATACATTTTGGGAGATGATAGAGGAAATCATGGAGAGAATTACAGCAAGGGAGATCAGACAAGCTTTGGCTTAGAAGAAGTAAAGGTGTTAAAGCTGGAAAAGCAGTGGCTAGGCTGAGGGGAAGAATAAATATTAAAAGCAACAGCAGGAGGAAACAGATCAATTGGAATAGCTGCAAATGAAGACGTGAAGACATCAGAGATGTTGCAGCACGGAGCCTGGAGAGATGCAACAAAGACTGAGGAGACATTAATGGATTTTAAAAAATAAAAAATAGAAGTCTCTGAGAGATGCCGGTTATGGGAAAGGAAGATGTGAGGAATCAAATTTGGTTACAGGGCTGGGAGGCAAAGGGAGGACAGCCAGGCGTGGGGCCAGGGATAAGTAGATATAAGGTAAAGCTCACGGGCACGCAGAGGCAGGGAGCTACGGCAGCAGCAGACCGCTTCGCTGGGTCTGAAAGGGTGGCAGTGCACATGGTAAGGGCTCTCTGACAGCCTGAGCTCGTGCTGTCCCACTCTGCAGGGAGAGGAGAGGTCGCTGGTGGGGAGCGGCAAAGCTTGGCCAGGAGCGGTGTAGCTTTAGGCAACGCAGCACGCCGGAGTAAACCCGATCCTGACAGTTCATCTGGGGGTTAATATACAGGTTCAAATCAGTTATTGTGGAAGTATGTTTTGTTCAGGAGCTGGGCAGATGGCAAGCCTGTTTGTACGTACAGAGAGGTGAGGCCGAAAACAACATATACAGAAAAATGGGAAGAGAGGCAAATGAAAGCTTCACCCTACTTGCTTGACACGCATCTGCCAAGACATCACTGGCTGGAGGGGCCAGTTTTTAACAGTTATCATGTTTTCTGAGTACATTCAAAATTGAACCTAGATGCTCTCAAGTAACATTTTTCTTCAGCGCATATATTTCTGGTCATTCTTATCTTTCAGGCTGGAAAACCAATATTCCTTCCTTTAGAATTTGCTTGGGTGAATCTGGCTTCTGAAAAATCCTTTCTTCAGCTTATTTTTATTCTTGTATGGGGTTGATCTTGACTGCTTTTAAAAACAAGAAAGAAAGAAAAAGAAAAAAAGAAAGCTTGAGTTACAAAAAACCTTAACCTACAGGAGTTTTCCATCTCTTTTGCTTTCCTGTGCTTGTGCCCAGGTCTGTAAATTCCCACTCAATACAAGGGAACATCTATTTCACAGACACAACTGGTACAAGAGCATTAGCAAGTGTGAAGCAAACCAAGGGGTGGCAGAGAGTAGGACTTGTATCAGTCAGCCCACTAATTTAGCAAAGGAAGACAAAACCCGTTTGCCACTGTTAGCTTGCATTTCAGTCAGCTCATATAGATGAGCACACAGTTCTTCTAGGATATGGTAGAATGTTTAAAAATAAGACAGGAAAGAAAGTCACTGATATTTTATATCATGCACTGCTTATCTAATACCGATCGATTACTAGCAAAACTGCTTATTTGCCCCCAAGGCATAGAAACTTCAGGTTCTTGCTATTTTCCTTCCTTTCCTCTTTCCAATTTTCCACTGATTTTCATAGTATTGAAGGGTCTGTGTCACATCTAAGGATCAGCCTATAGAGAGGCATTAAAGAGGGATGAGAAAATTATTTTGTAGCTCTTTCTTACAGCAGGATGCTTTTATAAGAATAATCAATTTTTTTCAGTATTCATTTCTGGATCTGCACAGAACAGCTAATAATTAGGAAACTGAAAGAAATTCTCTGGGAATAGCTGTGGGCATCAACATGCTCCATACGGGAAGGCTACCTTATTATCCCCATCGCAGCACAGTCGTCTGTTGGCTACTGTCATGGAAACAGAGCTGTGCAAGATAGATATCCACTTACAAGACTGTTGTCATCAATTAGATGCAGCCAATGTATGAATAACAGAAGCCTTCTCCCTGCAAATATGATTGCTGCACTATTCACAGCAGAAAAAGCTGTGGCATGAAATTTTTTTTACTTCATTGCTGAACAAGGCTGGGATGCAATAGAAGCGATGCCCTTGGCATCACATACAAGGCCACATAAACAACAGTAAGCCTCTTCTTGCTGTCCGTTATTCGTGCCTTTATAGTGCAGAATTGAGAAAGACCCTTTTATGTAAAAAAAAAAAAAAAAAATCCATGTTTCATGATCACATCCATTAGGATAGAAAGGAGGGGGGAAAAAAAGAAGCAGAATTTCCTGCTATTTAATCTAACGATAGAAGGTGGGGATGGATGGCTCTTTGCCTGTCGACATTTTATCATTCTATGAATTAGTCATGATGGTCCAATTATCTTCAAATATGTAAAGCACAACCTTTTAAGTAGACTAATTTGTGAGCTTGCTTCATGGCCCTCCGCATCAATTTACCACTTAGGCGTAGATTAAAGGACTGAGTTTGCCTTGGTGAGGTGGCACTGAGGACAGGACAGGACAGCAGGGGGTTGTGGAAGCAGCCTTTGTTTCTTTCCTCCTGCAAGAGCAGGGTGCTCCTTCCATGTATCGCAGGGAGGGAAAACTTGACCACCTTTTCCATAGCACAGACTCGAAAAGAACACCCTTATCTCCTGTATTAAGTCAGAGAATAAGAAAGGATAAGAGAGGAGGTGAGGATGGCAGGGGTTAAAATTTTAAAGTTCTGATCTCCTCCAAAGCTGCTCTGGGTTTAATCCATTGTTTAACAGCATCACTGTCCTGTGGGGATGTTACACAATCCATATGGTGGGTAGTAGCGGTACCCACTTAAGCCAGGTCATCATTAGCAAAACCACGGAGATTATGTTAAAAAGCAAACCCAGGGCTACACGCGCAGGTGCTTGCAAGGACCAGGGAGCCGTGCAGCCGCACGGTGCATTCGTACTGTACCTTCCCCAGGCTGTTTCACTGCCTGAAAGGTACCCAGCTCGGGCTGCCAACACCACGGGTAACACTCCTGTTCCCCCGCACTGCGCTTTGTACGGGGGAAGACAGTCACACACTGTGTCATTCCGGAGCACCCGACTCGGAGGGGCCAGCAAAGCTGCAAAGAAGGTGGGAAATAATGCACTAATAAAGACAGCAAAGGTAGGTGTGGGACAGGTGAGAAGGAACACCCCAAGTCAAAATAAGCTGCAAACATTTCTATTACACACCAGTGAAGGAGACTGTGAAACAGGATGCTAACCACTTCCACCTACCTTTCCAAGAATTTGATATCGCATTTCATACTTAAGGAACAGATTGTCATAAAGGTGCAGCAATATGGCCCAAGACAATTTAACAGCTGCTCTCTCTGCTTTTTCTGAGTCTCCTGGGGCAGGCAACTTTGGATTTAACTGCTGAAAAAGCAGTTAACCATGATCTGATGCCAGATGTTTAAGAATTGAGTGGGATTCTCAGGAAAGGGTTCCCATGGAGGAGAATCAGCACGCAGCTTCGGGGGTGACGTGCCAGAGTCAGCGAAGTAGCAGCCTCCTCCCGGGACTCAGAATTTGAAAGTGGTGGGGCAGAAAGGTGGAGGCTTCTGCTAACTGCAGTCAAGAAAACTTATTAAAAAAAAAGAAAAAAAAACACAAACAAAAAAACCCCCACTATAGGTAAAAGCATCATTTCCTTCTACTATAAAACACAGGGAGGCAGCACAGAGTGCTGGTAAAAGGGACAAAAACCAATCCTGTGTAACTGGAAGTCAGGAGACCAGCCAAAAATGTGCTTTGTGTTTGCAGAATAAGTTTAAATCCATGAGTCTTCTCGTAATTTAAATCCATGGGGATTTTCCCTCCCCAGGAAGCTAATTAAACTACACAGCATGTTTTGTTAGCTAACAAGAAGCCTGTATCCTTTATGGGCCTATGAAACACCCCATGAAAGCTAGGTTATCACAGGCAAGCGCTGTACACACAGTGCTGATGTGGCCAGGACATACTGCTGTGTAATATCTAACACATCAGTGCTTCTCAAATGTGTTTCTAGGCTTTCATAGCCTTTTTTTTTTTTTTTTTTNTGTTCTTTTTTTTTTTTCCTTTTTTTTTAATTTTCGGTTTCCATCCATTTCCACCTGATGCAAATGTGGTTTATTTTCCACTCAGCTGGCCAGTTGCAGGCACAGCTGATACCGCTCCATACATGGGGACATAGCCACTACGCGAGTATTTATGCAATAACCAAGAGAATAATTCCGGGTCTCATCTGCTTGAATACGGGCAGAACCAGAGGAGGTGGGTCCGTAGCCACTTGAGTTTGGGAGGAAAAAAACTGCAGGAGTGACTTCCGAGCTGCCCCCTTCCCTCTGGGCAGAGCCCCCAGTCCCATGCTGGCAGCATCACATGCGCAGCCTCTTGAGCTGGGCAAGCTCCCTGCAGGCCATCACTCTCCGACATCAGGAGCTAACGCTTAATTCAGTCTATCGCTTTCTTCGATGATTTTGTCCCTGCGCATGATCAACGCTGCGTTTCAAAATCTGTACCGCTTGCTTTTGCTGTGCGTGACCTTGGACATTTAATCGCAAGCAGTCCGTAGCTTAGCCCTGAACTCAGCATCCAGACAAAGGCCAGGATACGGTTAGTGCTCGTGGGAAATCCACGTATTGCAGAAGAGCAGCTGGCAATCTTCCTCCTACGCACCTGCAGATACGGGGCAGATCCTGCCCTAGTGCAACTCAGTCTCAACCACCAGTAGTGATGGAGATACACCTCTTCGTCCAGGCTTCACAGACCGGTTTAGATCAGCCTATACCATCTGTATGGCTGGGATAAGAAGGAGGAAGTGGGATTTTAAAGAAATCTAGTCTCTCCAAGGTGTGGTGATGGAATAAGATGCATGGTACAGGAAAACAGCTGGTGGCTGAAAGAAGTCTTGACTTAGGTTAGTTTTGTTTTTCAGGAAATCTTGCCTCTCATTTTGACCAGTTTCTCTAGCTGAGATCAGCAGGCCTGACCATGATGCTAATTTTCACATGCCTCGGCTACTGTGAGATTACTGTCCCCTTCCCTGCAGTTCCCAAACCATCTCCTCCCCTCCCAGCGCATCACGTATAACAACCCCATCCTGCCTTTTGTGTCAAAAGCAGCTGCCCAGGCTGGCCCCGTCCTCCCCTCTGCCAGCAGCCCTCCCTCCTGTGAGCGGGAACGGCTCCCAGGCAAAGCCTGGAAAACCCTGGCTGGGTTTTGCAAGCAAGCAGGACACACTAGAAGAAGACTTGAATCTCTTTGGGGCAAAGACTTTTTGTTCTACTCCCGGCACAGCACGCTTCCAGCCAGCTTGGTTTCTCAGTATTATAACAATAGAAAAGTATTGATAATTCTACTGCTATTACAAAGTGTAAATAGTCTGTGCATTAAGGTCCATGCCTCACCATGCCATTTTTGCCTTTTTTTTTTTAAAGCACCATGCATAGATATGAACATAGGTACATATATGCAATATGTTACCTTTCTGTGGCCTAATATGGAAGAACCTACAGGCAATAGAAAATAATTTCTGCATCTTTTCACCCCATAAATTGTTTTCAAACATGGGGGAGGGAAAGAAAGAAAACCAGGATATAGCAGGAATCTTTCCAATAATTTTGTCTTTTCTCTCTCTCTAAAGTGCAAGTGTCACATGGAAACTTCTCCCGAGAAGGAGATGCACCTGCATTAAATGCACTCAACTACAATCAGAGATTCAGTTTTTCTCTACTGAGAATAAGGAAGCGCCTCACAGGGCATGCTAGACAGCATGTATTTTGAAATATGGGATACTGTAATTATTTCTGTTCCATTTTAAGAATACAACATCAATAGTCAAGCCGCAAATACTCCCCCCACAGTAAAGTGGAGGAAGAGTCAGATAGCTTGTTTAAAATTCAACACGTCAGCCAGAAAAAATGCAGCCAGAGAGAAAAGGCTGTGCATTTCTGCTAACCGCCTCGAAAGAAGACAGAAGTCAGACATAGGCCACATCAGAGGTGACAGCGATGACCCGGAGTGAATCCTGCCCAGCCAGCTCGCAGAAACCCACATCCTCGCTGCTGGGGCCAAGACCCCACAGCCAACAGCCCACACCTCGCCCTGTACCCAAGTGCCATTAAGACAGCAAACCCGTCTTCAGCTTTCCTTCCTTCTGGGGAATAAAGTGACTTCTCTGCTTCGTATGGTGCTGGGAAGTGAATTTATTTATACTTGTAAGTGTGCAAGTATTGCAGTGGTATTACAGTGCCTAGAGAGAGAACTAATATCCTCAGCTTTCCAGACCATGTACGAAACTGATTCTTTTTGTGTTACCCCCATATTTAAATTCAGGCTGGGAAGCTTGACCATAGTTTTCCCTAAAGGGCCTAGCTGAACTATGGACTTGAATATATTAGAGTGATTTATTAATGATATCTCATAAAAACACTGATACTACTCCGCACTCAAACCAGCATTAACTCCAGACAGTTGTCTGAGGAAACACATAACTAACAGAGTGAGGCAGCACGGATATCTGTGGATACAGTTACAGCCGGGTTTCCAACACTGAATAGGAATAATAATGGTCTTTTGCTGTTTAGTTCCGCAAGCTCACTTATACTCTGAACCTTTAGGCATTATTCAGGTCTGCATACTTACATACGAATCACGTTATTTTCACATGCATAAGATAGAGGTGTATACACACACACACACACATATACACGTAGCAAGGAATTTTCAAGAACTCAGAAGAATAACTTTTCTGTTATGCATTTCTGCAAGTCTTGAAAAGAATTGCCAAAGCATTTCACATCACAGCGAGTTGGTTGTACATGTACCAGAACTCGTGATAAGCAGCTCCGGAAGAGATAAACGCAGATAAAAGGACAATACGTCCCACCACTATGAAAACCAAAATTAAAAATGCCAGGAGCTTTCTGGCCAGCTCACAAGACATCCTTACATCCGTACTATTGTACATGTCCCTATTAACATTCACGCTTTCCACTCTGAATTGCCGAGTGCTTCTTGCTCAGCGTGAAGGTAACGGCAGCACTCCTCGTGATGATGTAATTTCCCGTGGCTGCTTTGTACTGACTTGCTTTCATTCTAGCATAATACTTTTTTGAGAGCAAATTAACAAAACACAATACTTCATGATATGCTTATTTCCCTCCAAATGATACTGAAAAGCCAACAGGTGCCCCAATGCTCGCACTCCAGTACAATGATATGATCCATGGGCTTTTGTAGCACACATTTCTTTTTGGCACAGGGATTGAAAACTTGTAATTTGTTATCAATGGAGTTGCTTGTGATGGAAAAGTGTCATTGACTGCCAGGGTGCATTCTTCTACTCATTTTTCTCATGACTTAGGATATAATGGCCTTTTTTTCCTTCAGTCTTACATACATTAAAACCTTGTCTTGTGTTAGTTGACACAAAAATATACACGTATACCAGTTACCTTTTTATTAAATGTGACTGTGACACGTTTCGAAAGTCAAGTGTCCAGTCTCCTCAAGAAAATCTGCTTTTCATCCTGCCCTGTATCTTTCACAAACCTGACATTTAGAAATAGATTCTTTTCAAAATATCCTTTTACAGATCACCCAGGAGAGTTTTCTTATTTCACACAGGATCTTCATTGTGCTTTCAACTTCTGCTACTGGTTTTTACTCTTGCAATTTCTGTTCATGAAATCATTCTGCTAAGTTCTGCTCATCATTCTGCTAAAGCCATGCATGAACAAAAATATCAAAAATAAGGATTTTTTTAACGCTGTTTAAAGTAGATGACTTTGCCTGTGTTCCTCAAAATTGCAAGTAGTAGTAATAAAAATGGATACATCTCAGTCGGGCTAGTAAGAAACTCAAGGGAGTGAAGAAGAGCAGCATGAACTCCATTCTGGCAGCTGCTGCTGCTGCTGGTAAACCCAGCAATGAAGTTTGCTATGTAAAGAAGAGGACGGACTTTATCTGTACGGACTTGGGAGGGCCCCTCTGCCAGACAGACAGAGATGCTTTTGAAAGGTGTAAATCTGTCCAAGCAACTTTGGAGGGGTTTGAAGTTTTGAACATAAGAATCTTCCTTTTAGCTGCTAGATATCACAGTTTATCTTCCATTTATCTTGTCTAAAATCTTACTCTCCTATTAATGATATCCTGATTTTCCTTTAAAAATCAAACAGCCAAGACTTTTTTATAGATTGATAACTACACGAATCTGCTGCTGCAATCATTCCATCTCCTCTGCATTTATAGCCTTGCATCCATTAGATCTGCCTATAGATATATATTCAATAGGCATTTCAATCTCTGAATTTCTTGGCAGAGCAATCTAATTTTTATAATTTACATTTTTTTAATAGTAGCGACATTTCATTCCCAGTAAATTACCAATTTGTTGTTATCAGTGAGTGCAGTAATACAGCTCAACACTATTCACTGAGAAGCAGCAAGAATCATCCTTTTACTTGACAATATAATAAAACCCATGTGATGTCAAGAAGTCATATAAAAATTCTTGAGACAGCACCAATTTGCAGCATCTGGGGGAGGCAGGGGTCAAAAGTGAAAGCCCACTGGAACGGTGCAATGCCACCAGTGTCAAATATTAAAGGCTTTGTGGTAAATATTTCTCAGATCCATACATCATAGTCTATATACTGTTAATTACAGCAGAACAATTTGGCTCAAATAAGCACACAGAATTAGTTTTTGTTGCATGATAAGTGGATATCTTTGTGTAATGATCATTACATTCCTCAAAACTGTGAGGAGATTTAATACTAAAACCTGGAGGCATGTTTCCCTTCAGTACTGCATAAAATTGTAGCAGGATGAAAGAAAGAAAGACACTGAACTGAAAATTTTTTAAGGTGAACATAACAGTTTGAATTAAACTGAAACAGAAATTTTTGGTTTTATTTTGTCCAGAGAAAAAAACAGGCAGAAATTTCTCATGGAAAAATTTGTGTTAAAAAATTGAACCATGCCTGTGGTTTTGGTTTTTGGGTTGGTTTTTTGTTGTTTGTTTTTTTTTTTTTAACTATACCCTTCTCCCTGCACGATTTCTTTCTATCTAAAGCTACTTGCCAGATTCAACATATGTTGATAAATAGTTTCGCTCTCACTAAAACTCCAATTTCCCTCAGTTAAATGCCAGTCCTCTGTCATCCGTGAACAAGCAGAGATGTGCTGCCAGATGGGGCTGGAAGGACCCAGCTTCAGGTGTGTCCTCTTCCTGGTGGACCACCAAGATCTCTGGGTTCGTGTGGATGGTTTTGCAGTCGAACACCCAACCATGCGTGAGGACATGCAAATTCTGCATGCGCACATAGGCGGTGCACGCCAGCTCTAGCCACATCCTTAGGGCTGGGTCCTTCACAGTTGAGAAGTGAAGGGTTTCTGCATCCCACTGAGCCCCAAGAGATGATGCACGCACATACATGGTGAGCAGTGAGCACAGGTAAAGCTAACCTGGCTGACTCTATTCTTAAGTGCATTCGAAGTGCTCACAAAAATCCACTGTCACGAAGAGGTCGTCAAGAAAGCTGCCACCTCTTGGGTGCTTGCTGTGGTATCCAAGAGGGGGAATGGACAATGAAAGCAACAGTTTCGGACTCTCCTCAAGCAGTTTACAGACATTGCACTGTAACAGCTCTCAGAAAGGCAGCAATGGCTTCTTGCTGAAAGTAAGCAAGGAGCAGCTTCCTGAGCCATCTCTCAGCCATACTTTCTGAATGACAGCCTGGGCTACTCCATGTGTATCATGAGCCATTCCCTTCTCAAGGACTCCTTCTATACATCAAGAGCTCATGCCCTTCTCAAATGCCGACACTGCCAGCAGATGCCAATCAATACAGTTCAGTCAGCCCTAGAATTATATTTGATATTATATTTGGTAAAGGTTTTGCTAGAAGAAGCAAAACATACCTTTAAGATATACCTTTTTAATAGTTTTCAAGTCACAATTCCATTTGTGGAAAAATATTAGTATACTTGCATTCAAACTACCCTTATAGCTCTGTTAGCCAAAGATTCATTTCAAGGAAAAGAGAGTGAACAAACCGAACCTGAAGTGTTCCAGTCAATGTGCAATGATTGCCCTAGCAGATTTGCCATCATCAGAAGATTTCATAATGTCTGCATTTAAGCACTAACACAGGCTAAACCAAATTTTTCACATCTTGAAATCCCTCAGAAAACTTCATTTCCATTCTCCATGTGGCTTTCTAGACTAAGCAAAATTAGGTCCAATGGTCTAAAAGCGACAGCTCTGTGTTTCTCAGCTAACATTTTGAGTTATCTGGTACCTCAGCTGGCCCCACTGCTCTGAAGATCTCCAAAAGCCCTCAGACTCAATATTATTTTCCTCCATGATTTCACATAGTTTCACAAACCTCAGCTGCATTCTTTGTCTTTAAAAGACATACTTATAAAAATGCACTTGTTTTCATTTGCTTATGCGTTGCAGCTCCAGCTTCCCCTGCAACATGAACTGGAGCCCAATGGATGGTGGGAATGTCACCTGTGATCTCCTGGGAGCACAGAGAAGTTCCAGGAGGAACTGAAGATCCGTACCCAGTCAGAAAGTTATGATATCATAGGAATAACTGAAACACGGTGGGACAATTCACATGACTGGAGGATGGCGATGGATGGCTATGGGCTGTTTTGTAAAGACAGGCAGGAAAGCAGAGGAGAAGGAGTCACACTCTATGTTAAGGAGAACCTTAAAGGTATACAAGTCAACTACAGTGATTGTGGAAGCCCTATCGAATGCCTCTGGGTCAAGATCAGAGGGGTCATCTCCAAGGTGGATCTTACAGTAGGCATCTGCTACCGACCTCCAAACCAAGACGATAAGGCCAATGAAGCAATATCTGGGTCACTTAAGCAAGCTTCAGGTCAACAGAACCTGGTTCTTATGGGTGACTTCAACTACACAGACATTTGTCAGAAGAACAATACAGCAGCTCACGTCATCCATCAAGTTCCTGGAATGCGTAGAGAACTGCTTCCTCATACAAATGTTAGATGTGCCAACCAGGAATGAGGCACTGCTGGACATGCTGCTCACAAACCAAGAAAACCTGCTTTGTAACGTCTCGGTTAGTGATAGCCTTGGCTGCAGTGATCACAATCTTGTGGAGTTTGGGATCCCACTGAGCATGCTGAAGGTTAGTACTAAGACAAAGGTTTTAGATTTTAGAAAAGCAAACTTAAACTCACTCAGAGCTCAATTGGGAGGGATTTTGTCGGAAGCTTCCATGGAGGATAAAGGAGCTAGAGAGGGCTGGGAGTTTTTCAAGAATGCTCCCCTGGAAGCACAAAAACAGTTCATCCCCTGTAAAGGTTAGGGAAGTAAGCAGAGTAAGAGACCCCCTTGGCTTAACTGCAACCTTCTGAGTCTGCTCAAAACCAAAAGAGAAGCTTTTTACAGAGATGCAAAAGCAGGCAAATACTTGTTGAGAACTACAAGGGCATTGTCAGGGCGTGCAGAGATGCAGTTACAGAAGCAAAAGCTCAGCTCAAATTGAAATTGGCCAAGAATGTCAAAAACTACAAGATAGGGTTCTTCAGGTACATAAACAACAAGCAGAAACAGAAGGAAAATATTGGCCCACTGTTAAACAGGAGAGGTGAATTAGTCACCAACAATGCTGGAAAGGCAGAGATTCTCAATACTTTCTTCACCTCTGTCTTTACTAGCACTGTTGGGCCCCAAGCCCTGGGGGCAAAAATCCAGGCTGATGCAAACCCAGACCCACAGTCAGTGAAGGAAGAGTTGGTACGTGAACTGTTACAGGAGCTTGACCCCTACAAATCGATGGGCCCTGACAATATCCACCCAAGGGGGTTAAGAGAGCTGGCTGACATCATTGCGAGGCCGCTCTCCATAATCTTTGAGAAGTTGTGGAAATCGGGGGATGTCCCAGAAGACTGGAAGAAGGCTAATGTCACCCCCATCTACAAGAAGGGCTTAAAGGAGGATCCAGGGAATTATAGGCCCATCAGTCCTACTCCAGCCCCTGGGAAAGTTGTGGAACGAATCCTCCTGGGGGCTGTCACAAGTCAAATGAAGCACGTGACTGGGAAAAGCCAGCACGGATTCACCAAGGGCAAATTGTGCTTGACAAAGCTGATCACTTCTACAACAAAGTAACCTGCTCAGTTGACGTGGGGAGAGTGGTGGACATGGTCTACCTGGATTTCTCCAAGGTTTTGATAAGGTTTCCCACAGCCTCCTCCTAGGGAAGCTGATGTGTTACAGTCTGGACAAGTGGTCTGTGCGGTGGGTGGGGAGCTGGCTGACAGGCTGCACCCAAGGGTGGTGGCAAATAGCTCCTTTTCAAACCGGCAACCTGTCACAAGTGGGGTCCCCCAGGGATAGATATAGGGCCCAACGCTGTTTAATATCTTCAGAAGTGATCTGGATGATGGGATCAAGCATACCCTGATGAAATTTGCTGGTGATACCAAACTGAGTGGGGAAGTGGACACTTCAGAAGGGAGAGCCACCCTGCAGGAAGACCGGGATAGGCTGGAAGAGTGGGCTAACAAGAACCTTATGAAGTTCAACAAGGACAAGCGTGAGGTCTTGCACCTGGGAAAACATAACCCAGGAGTGTAGCTGGGATCTACCTGGCCGGGGAGCAGTTCTGTGGAAAGGGACCTGGGGGTCCTGGTGGACAACAAGCTCAATATGAGTGACCAGTGAGCTGCTGCGGCAAAGAAAGCCAACAGGATGCTGGGTTGCATCAACAAGGGCATCACCAGCAGAGATAAAAAAGTCGTTATCCCGCTCTACCCAGTGCTTCCCAGGCCACACCTGGAATGCTGTGTTCAGTTTCGGTCCCCGCTATGCAAAAAAGGTGTGGACAGGCTGGCGAGGGTCCAGAGAAGGGCCACAAAGATGATCAAAGGACTGGGAAGCCTGCCATATGAGGAAAGACTGAGAGAACGGGGTTTGTTCAGCCTTGAGAAAAGAAGGCTTAGGGGAGACCTTATCACCATGTTCCAGTATTTAAAGGGTGGCTACAAAGAAGATGGAGACTCCCTTTTTACAAGGGGTAACACGGAAAAGTTGAGGGGTAATGGTACAAGTTACTCCTGGGGACATTCTGATTGGACACAAGAGGAAAGTTTTTCACAATGAGAACAATCAGCCATTAGAATAATCTCCCCAGGGAAGTGGTGGATTCCCCAACATTGGACACTTTTAAGATTCAGATGGACAGGGTACTGGGCCATCTTGTCTAGACTGTGCTTTTGCCAAGAAAGGTGAGGTCCCTTCCAACCTGGTATTCTATGATTCTAAGCACGAGCACAAAGCACCATTTTGCACAGGCTTGGCAAAATGGCGGACCAAAACTTTAGGCAGTGTAAATCAGCATGGCTCCATCGATTTCAGTGGTGCTTTCCTGAGACTAACTACTTGGTGGAGAATCATAGAATCATTAAGGTTGGAAAAGACCTCCAAGATCATCAAGTCCAACCATCAACCCAACACTACCATGCCCAATAAACCATGTCCCCAAGCGCCTCATCTACACATCTTTTAAATATCTCCAGGGATGGTGACTCCACCCACTTCCCCAGGCAGCCTGTTCCAAGGCCTGACCACTCTTTCAGTAAAGAAATTTCTCCTAATGTCCAATCTAAACCTCCCTTGGCACAACTTGAGGCCGTTTCCTCTCATCCTATCACTTGTTACCTGGGAGAAGAGGCCAACCCCCACCTCACTACAACCTCCTTTCAGGTAGTTGTAGAGCGCGATGAGGTCTCCCCTCAGCCTCCTCTTCTCCAGACTAAACAACCCCAGTTCCCTCAGTTGCTCCTCATAAGACTTGTGCTCCAGGCCCTTCACCAGCTTCCTGGCCCTTCTCTGGACATGCCCCAGCACCTCAATGTCCTTCTTGTAGTGAGGGGCCCAAAACTGAACACAGTATTCAAGGTGCGGCCTCAAGTCAGCATGTTTTTATAAAAAAGAACAAAATAAAAACAACCCACATCACCTTGCTGTCTGCTGAAACATTAGGGGTAGATATTCTTTAAGCAAATCTACTTAAAGGACACTTTGAATTCAATGTAGAAATGGAGGCAACAGAGGAATAAGTGATTAATACAACATAGCTAAACCATTAAATCCCTATGCTCAACTCACAACAGGTCCTTGATTTTGCCAGCATCCAGGTTCCCCCCTCATCCCTGAGCCCAACCTTTGAGTCACATACTTTTAGAACAGATAGGAAATTCTTCCAACAAAAAAAATCTCATCTCCTTACAGAGGCACTAGAAATTGCAATAAAACTGATGCTGTAGAAGTTTCTTAGCTCTCGCTGACTGCAGAAGCAGGTGAAGCACCCCAGGTACCTGGGCTTACGTCTGTCTGCATTGGGCAACTTCCTCCATCTTGGGCATACGGGTCTGTGTCTAATTGAATTCACATTCACTTAGCAGAAGCAGAGCAGCCACAACACAAGACTGAGGGACCAAAACTCTCGGACAAGGGATTAGGGCATTTGCCTTGGATAGAAGTAGCAGAATCTACACGATTCAGAGCAGGTCCCTCAGCCTGGATTTCCCAAACCCCAGACAAGTGTCCCAGTCACGAAAATACTGACTACCTTAGAAAGGGAAAAACCTTCAGGGGAAAAATCTTCATAACAAAAATTTCAAAAGCGCTTGTTTTCATTGCAATGCATTTAAAAACAAGTTCATAATGTCAACTTCAAAAAAAAAAAGGGGGGGGGGGGGGGGGGGGACATCCCTTTTAAAAACCCCCCATCTCTGNCAAGTTACTCCTGGGGACATTCTGATTGGACACAAGAGGAAAGTTTTTCACAATGAGAACAATCAGCCATTAGAATAATCTCCCCAGGGAAGTGGTGGATTCCCCAACATTGGACACTTTTAAGATTCAGATGGACAGGGTACTGGGCCATCTTGTCTAGACTGTGCTTTTGCCAAGAAAGGTGAGGTCCCTTCCAACCTGGTATTCTATGATTCTAAGCACGAGCACAAAGCACCATTTTGCACAGGCTTGGCAAAATGGCGGACCAAAACTTTAGGCAGTGTAAATCAGCATGGCTCCATCGATTTCAGTGGTGCTTTCCTGAGACTAACTACTTGGTGGAGAATCATAGAATCATTAAGGTTGGAAAAGACCTCCAAGATCATCAAGTCCAACCATCAACCCAACACTACCATGCCCAATAAACCATGTCCCCAAGCGCCTCATCTACACATCTTTTAAATATCTCCAGGGATGGTGACTCCACCCACTTCCCCAGGCAGCCTGTTCCAAGGCCTGACCACTCTTTCAGTAAAGAAATTTCTCCTAATGTCCAATCTAAACCTCCCTTGGCACAACTTGAGGCCGTTTCCTCTCATCCTATCACTTGTTACCTGGGAGAAGAGGCCAACCCCCACCTCACTACAACCTCCTTTCAGGTAGTTGTAGAGCGCGATGAGGTCTCCCCTCAGCCTCCTCTTCTCCAGACTAAACAACCCCAGTTCCCTCAGTTGCTCCTCATAAGACTTGTGCTCCAGGCCCTTCACCAGCTTCCTGGCCCTTCTCTGGACATGCCCCAGCACCTCAATGTCCTTCTTGTAGTGAGGGGCCCAAAACTGAACACAGTATTCAAGGTGCGGCCTCAAGTCAGCATGTTTTTATAAAAAAGAACAAAATAAAAACAACCCACATCACCTTGCTGTCTGCTGAAACATTAGGGGTAGATATTCTTTAAGCAAATCTACTTAAAGGACACTTTGAATTCAATGTAGAAATGGAGGCAACAGAGGAATAAGTGATTAATACAACATAGCTAAACCATTAAATCCCTATGCTCAACTCACAACAGGTCCTTGATTTTGCCAGCATCCAGGTTCCCCCCTCATCCCTGAGCCCAACCTTTGAGTCACATACTTTTAGAACAGATAGGAAATTCTTCCAACAAAAAAAATCTCATCTCCTTACAGAGGCACTAGAAATTGCAATAAAACTGATGCTGTAGAAGTTTCTTAGCTCTCGCTGACTGCAGAAGCAGGTGAAGCACCCCAGGTACCTGGGCTTACGTCTGTCTGCATTGGGCAACTTCCTCCATCTTGGGCATACGGGTCTGTGTCTAATTGAATTCACATTCACTTAGCAGAAGCAGAGCAGCCACAACACAAGACTGAGGGACCAAAACTCTCGGACAAGGGATTAGGGCATTTGCCTTGGATAGAAGTAGCAGAATCTACACGATTCAGAGCAGGTCCCTCAGCCTGGATTTCCCAAACCCCAGACAAGTGTCCCAGTCACGAAAATACTGACTACCTTAGAAAGGGAAAAACCTTCAGGGGAAAAATCTTCATAACAAAAATTTCAAAAGCGCTTGTTTTCATTGCAATGCATTTAAAAACAAGTTCATAATGTCAACTTCAAAAAAAAAAAGGGGGGGGGGGGCGGGGAGAGACTCTCCTTTACCAACCCTCCATGCTCTGGTGGTATCAGCACTGCAACCCTAAGCACAGGCTTTGCACCAGTGAGCCCACCACCTGCTGTCTCCTCTTTTGGACTCTCTCTGTGGTTTTGGCTGCTGGCTGGGGCTGTAAGGTGCACACTCAAGCCACAGGGGCAGAAGGGCTTGCAAAGTCCCTGAAGTCCCTGGGCAGGCCCCATGCCAGGGACAGGATCAGGTCTGTGCTTAAACTGCCAGGCACATCCTCCGGGGTCCCCTTTTAAGGGCCAGTCTTGCTCGAGAAGGCAGTAGCTTGCCCTCCTAGATCACCGTTTGAGCTGCAGCGATCTTCAGATACCTCATCTGCCCAAAGACAACAAGGGATCCATCAGCTGCTACTCGTCTCCCCCTGCACTTGATCCACCCAGGATACAGCCAAGAGCTACAACATGCCTAAGGCACTTGCATTTTTAGCTCCCTCTACCAAGATATCTACTTTTGGTCTACTGTTGTCACTGAAGATGCTGGCCCCCAAAAAGGCATTTGGGAGCAGAGGTAGGAACAGACAGTGCTGCTCCTGGCCCTGGCATGAGACAAAACTTCCATTTGCTTCTCCAGATCACTCTCTGGCCATGGTCAGAGACTGCTAATATTGCAGTTTCCAAAAGAAGTTTTCGCTCTACCCAGTTTGCATTCTCACCCTGGCCTATTCAGCAGGGAAATATCTTAATAACAGTATTATGAATTTCTGGGTTAAGAGATTGCAATTTAATAAAAACAGGAATTCTGTCCTGCTTAGAAATCTCTAGCAGGAGGAAGAGGCTCTCATTCAGCCCATGACATCAAATGGAATAGATAAAGTAACTGGTGAAATGCTATGTAAAGGCAATGTGTTGCTGATAGTCTCGAGCATGCCACAGCGTGCAAGTCTTTACGGAAAGACAGGCTCATGAAACCAGATGTGGGAGGTAAAAACTGCAAATAAATGCGACTAAAGCACAATTCTGGGAATGAGAAGACCAAAGTCAAAGACCTTCATTGAACTCATGGTTTAACACCCTCCAGACTCAGTTTCCCTGTAGCAAAACAAGAATAAAGCTAGATTTCTCCAGGGGCACAATTTGCTTATATTTCCCTATAGAAATACAAACTAGATGAGCAGCAGTATTCTGGTAACTTAAAATACCACACACCTGAAACTATTTTAGCATAACTTAACAAGATAAAAGCTTGAGTCTTGGGCAAACCCCAGAGGGACACTGAGTTTAGCAGGTCAAAAGGAAGGCCTTTCAAATCCCCTTCGAATGCATAAAGGTATGAGATTCAGAGAAAGCTCTTTAAAATTCCATAAAGCCAAAGAAAACAAACAGTCTGATGCTCAGCGGAAACAGGGATAGGGTTCAGGTTGGAAACAGCAGATGCAATCAGCATTTCTCTCTGTCATACAGAGAGAACACTGACATCCTTTTTGCAAAGAAAAGGAGGGATTCAGAACTCCAGCCCAAACTGAAGGATTAGACTATGTAGTCTAGATTAAATAGTCTAAACAGCCCCTCCTTCATGCCCTACAGAACAGTTCCCATTAGCTTACAAGTGCATGATATTTTTTAGTAATCATAAGATCGTTCAGGCTGAAGGGACATCTCAGGATGTCTCTAGTCCAACCCCCTGCTCAAAATGGGGTCCAAACCAAGTTCAGACTACAGTGCTTAGGACTTTGTCCATTTGGTCCTAACAAATACACTCTTTCTCTCTCTTCAATGTCTAAAGCAAGTTAATACTGATTTTGACAAGAGTCCTGCAATCATAGCAAGCAACTACAAACCAGAAGGCACGTTATTAAGCCAAAAGCATGATTGTGTAGTGACACTATAAATGATCACTTGCTAACAAATTGCCCAGGAACAGGCCAATGCAGTTAGAGGAAAAAGCAATCAACAGTATTTTGTCTTCCTTAAATAACTATCTTTCTATCTTTGCATTTGGATCTTTGTGGCAATGTACTTCACCTGATCTCAAACTCACACAACAATGATTTAACAAAAGAAGTTCCTATAATAAAAGTCCCCGATCAAAGAAGCAGCTAAAGAACTGTGCCAATGCCTATGTACTTGATAAAATTTAAAACATCAGGCTAAATTTCACTCTTGTTACACTATCACATGAGTCAAGTCTAACAGCGGGGGCTCAGCAATAACATTAAGGTTAATCTGCCCTGTGAACATTACAACATTTTTTAGGTATTTGCCAGAAACAGAAGTTTTGCCAGCCTAACTCCAGCCTGCTTCAGCTGCTAGAAGATCATAAATTGTCCCAAGTGGTAACTCAGCCCAAGATGAGGAAAAAGATTGCTTGGACACACCTGCATTCAATTTTTATTTCAAAGTTTCACAAAAAATCAGTTTCATTACAATACTGAAAACCTCATCCACACAGCTCAGTTTTAGTTTTAACACTGGATTTACCCAACTGAAAAACTGAATCCTCCGGAAGATGAAGTCAACGTAAATATTTGTAAGCGCAAAAGAATACGAACATGCTACTGTCCTGGTCATACAGTAGAAGAGGCATGCAGATATGTTTTACGTTATACACTTAATGCTGGACATGAAGTTTCAGAGCATGCAGCCCTACCAGAACATACTGAATCTGGGATACTTTGAACAAAAGAAGATATATATACATATGTGCATACACACACATATACAGTCACATATATATAGGTGTATATATGTACACACACAAATTAATAATAGTAACAAATGACCCTCTTCTTACATCTCTAATTAAAGGGAGCTTTCTCACAAATCATCTAAAGGGAATAAATGCACCAGAAGATACTCAGTGACTTTAAATAAAGCCCAGATAAAAGCAATTACTTTTCATAAGCCAATTATATCAGCAACACACCCTGGACTGGTAAAGGATAGGCCTTTATCTATCATCACATTTTTCTCAGTCAGTGTTTAATAATACACAGCCATTTTTAATAACAAGCACAGAAATAACTAACACTTCAAAAGCACATAACTTGCTGGGGATTTTCTTCCTTTGCTACTTATTAGGTGTTAAATTTGTTCATGAGACAAAAAGGCAAATGTTTCCACTGAACATGGGGAATGTTTTGCTATGAATGACAATCTAACAAGATTTTCTCAAGACATGCTGGCCTGTGGCCTTGAGATTTGATAATAAAGTGCATTGGTAGTAAATTCAAGGAAAAAAAATCATGAAAACAAATTAAAATGATTTAGAGAGAAAGCCCAGAAGTTCTCCCTCAGACCAACAAGGACTCCAGGTACCTCTAAACAGATCTTTCCAGCATCAGTAGAATTACAGAAACCAACAGGGTATCATTTTGTGCCTTGGGTGCCATAAGAGACCCAAACTCACCCAGTTTCTGAAGCTATGCCTAACATAAAGCATTAACATGGCATGGCTGAAGCCAGTTGGATTACTTCACTGCTTGAAAATAAATCCCTACACACTTGCATAACTTCAGCTCCATATCTAAATACTTTTCTATTATTATGTTGAATTACTGACCTCAGATCACAGTCTCAGCCCTTCTGCGCAGACTGCCTGACTTGCAGATCTCAGCTGTGATGAATGCCTCATCATCTCACCCTGTTGGGAAATAACGAGTTTATTTCCTTCCAGCCCTTCTCTCAATAGGTTGGGGCTTTTCCTAAAGATATTTATGATAAGTGATTGTAAAATTCCTCAGGCTAATAATCCTAAGAGATTTTTCGAATCTGTTTTTGTTACCAAGCGTGAATTCCAACCCCACCTCTATTCTGTTAAACACAGGGGACACAAATTAAAAAAAGAAAAAAGAAAGAAAACATGCCCTTCAGTAGCAAGATGTTTAGTAATAGTCCTTAAAAAGAGAGACAGAATATAGAAAGTCTTCTATTAAGGACTTACACAATATGAAACTGATATTACTAAAGGCCTGGCATGTCAGTATGCATGTAATTTAGGATATGATGAATATTTAAACCCACAAAACCCTCTCTTGCTTTCTTCACTTCTGTTCTGCTTTTTGAGGCTGTAGCTCCAATTCTACCTAAGAGTGCAGAAGATAAAGATTTCAGGTTTTAATACATGCCATATTTTGTCTTGATTTAACACAACAGAAGGGGGAGAGCAAGACTCAACTACAGCCACCCAGGGGCACATCACCGGCTCGCTGGCTCCCATCCAGAGAGGTGGAAAAAAAAAAATGGAAAAGGTGGCAGCAACCAGAGGAGAGAAAACATGATGCAAAAATTCCTCATGGACTTTCTCTGCTGTGTAGCCCAAGGAAATTATCCCTGAGTACCGCGCCCGTCCCAGCACTGGTTGTTTCTGCTGGTGCCAGCCCCAGGGACGCCCTGGTGAAGCTGGGGTGCTGGCTACAGCCGGAGCTGGCACACTGCCTTTGGTTGCCATTCAGATGAGGCTGCAGTGTGAAATTCTTTGGCTGTTGGCTGATTAGCATGCTAGGAAATGTTTAGCATCCATCTCCCCTGGGCATCTATCTCCCATCCAGCAATCGCCATCTTAGCACCCAGAGGGGCAGAGGAGGGGAGGGATTTGGGGCTGAGGAGCTGCACCGTGACAGTGACATTTTCTAGAGGCTGAAAACCTGAAAGGTTTGAACCCAGAGGCAATCACAGAAACAATAAATCTGCTCTGATTAGTCCTCTCTCATGATACTTTTGGAAAACATTTCCATTGCCATCCTCAACCAGAATTTTCCCCAGTTTTCTCAAAAGCATTTCCACCTCCTATGGAAAGTCACCTGGCTTGAAGAGAAGCTACTGACACAGGCGTCCCCCCTGCAGAGTGCCATGCGGTGGTGTATCTCAGAATTAGAGCCGTGAAAAGGTTCAGGCAGAAGGCAAAATCTTACGTGGCTCTTGTAAAAGAAACTAGTGGCTGACCCAGGCAGCTGTGTGGAGAGGAAGGCATCACCCGATGGAAGGGATGCGCCTCCCCTTCATCCTCACTTCTGCCAGTTTGGCCCTTCACTTCCCAACACGACATCATTTTAATTGAATGATATTTCATATAAGGGGGGGGCGGGCGGGAAGGAAAATCTTGGTTTGGGGTTTTGATGTTCTGTTTGGTTTTTTTTTTTAATGTTTCAGTAAGAAAATCTTTGGGTTTAAAAAGCAGATTGTGTTTAACCTAAGTGTCCTTTTTTCCATTCAATTTCCATTCAGCCACCTTAAAGAGCCAGTTATCACTCAGCCTGGTTATAGCTCCAGCCCCGCAAGACCCATGAAGCCCAGAGGTGAGCACGGTGAGCATCTTCTCTTAATAAAACGGGTATGGCACCACCGGAGTCACCAGGGTGTGAAATGCAGTGGTGCTTTACAAACGCGGAGGCTACTCTCTAGAAACACCCCTGGGCATTATGGCAAGCATGAAAAGGACTTTTGTTACATGTAATATTTTAACTCAGTACTACGTCAGGTCTGCCACACTGGATTTCTTTCTGAATCAGATGCTAATGAAACCTCTGCTGACTCAGTAATGAGAGAGAAAGCAGACACAGTGTGAAGGGAAAAAATAAACACCAGTTTCACCCAGTGCAAGCCCCCATCCTTTATCAAGTGTG
The DNA here is from genome assembly GCA_013400755.1 of Pelecanoides urinatrix. Lineage (NCBI taxonomy): Eukaryota > Metazoa > Chordata > Aves > Procellariiformes > Procellariidae > Pelecanoides > Pelecanoides urinatrix. The sequence continues at coordinate 200,048 of VZTQ01005226.1, forward strand.
CTGCCTCTGCCATAAGAGATGGTAAATCTGCTGAAATGGAGCAATTTGCTATGCAAAGTGGCTGCCACAAGAGGGAGGTCCCATTGCACCGCAGCTGGGCTCTCTCATCTGAGCTGCGTGGAGCATCACCAACCCCTTCCATGCCCCTGTACGAAAGCCTGGGAGCCATCCACTTCTCTTCCCCTCCTGTTTCTCGAGCCTGTCTTGCACACAAAGGATGCCGTCTCCCTGAAACACTCTCCCTTCCCCTACCACCTCACCACATCTCTTCCCTGCCTGTGGAGAAGCTGTCTGGGGCCAAGGGCTAAAAGCCATTTTGATTGTACGTCACTCCTGACCTGGGCCAGACCTCAGCTAGCTAGGAGAACACTAGGAGCACGTTACAGGCAGGCAATGCTGCCTTCTTAGGAGCAGAAGGGAGGTGCAACTCTTGTGAGCAGTACCTGTTCATCGCTCAGGGCGTAACTGAGACTGAGGCAAAGGGGGAAGCAGGTTACTGTGGCACAACTTACATTTATTAAAGAATCTCTTAAGATGCCTAATCATTCTGTTTCTCTTCCCCAAACAAATTGCTTCTGTTCTGTCTTAGCTCACCCTCATGTTATGTGAGTGAGTTTTGTGCACTACTATGATGCTGTTTTTATGCTGCATTTTATTCTTTTTAAAAGCTTACCTGGAAAGCCTAGGAAAAAAATAATGCAAAGCATTTAATTAATATGGCTTTACATTTCTAACAATGGCACAGAAGCATGTTTTGTTTTTTTCCAGTAGAAATCAACTGTGTATAGGGCCTTGAGATAATTTTAAAGAGAGATCCTAGCTCTGACTTCCAGTCACCCTCTCACCTCTTGTCTTCTGACACAGAGAGGGACCTTCACAGGGATCTTCTGACTCTGCAGGTGTATGGGGAGATCCCTCAAAGTCCTGTGCATCACTGAGCCCATGGCTAGTGTAACTTGTCAGAGCCTTGTGGAAGTCTCTGAAGCTTTAAGAGCTTGCAGCAGTGGAGGGTCTGTCTTGTGCAGATGCAGGCAGAGCTCCTCTGGGAGCTTTCCGCATTTTAAGAAGAGGTTAAAAGCATGCAAGATCCTCCTGCCATGATTGGATTGTCAGGCAGCTTTCCCTCTGTCTTTCTATATTAAAAAAAACATCTTGTTTTTCAGGAAAAGAGATTCTAGACAAAAGTGAAAGACATTTTTCCCACAGAAATCCCCTCAGACCCAGAACAAATGAGGGGGAAATCCAGAAGCAGCAACCCCTCTGTGTCTGGAGGGGCTGAACATGAGGCAGCAAAAAAGGTTCAACTCCAGTGAAGGACGTTCTTCTCCTGATCCATGCAGTGCCAGGACCACAGGGCCGTGGTGCACACCACTTTTCAGATGAACAAGAGCCTCCTGCCCTCAAAGCCTATCAAGGCCAGCGATGGGGAGGGATGATACAGGAGCAACATACACCACCTGACCAGCACCACTGCCAAACACCTACATGCCGTGTTTGGAGAGCACTGACAGGCACGTGTGGATCCAGGACAGCTCTAGGCATGTGCTGAGCCTGAGATGTGGAGTCGGTGAAGATGGCAGTGAGCTGGCAGACACGGGCTTGTGTTTTTCCCTAGGCTGGCGTCTTAATAACAGCAGTGTTTCCCATAAGGCTGCTGCTAAAGGAGCACTCTATTCTCACACATCTGGGCAATATAATTAAAAAATTAAAAATAATAATTTATTACCGGCTTCTACATGGTAAGAAGTAATGGAAGACTGAGGGGCTGTATCCTGTGATTGATCTGACATTCAAAGATATCTCTCCAAGCTGCAACAGCCCCAGGACCTGCCAGTGCACATCCTCCCTCTCTTTTTGGTTTAATTCTTCCTGACAGGCCACCTGAATTAGCAGTGCTCTGGCAGTAATTGTTCTTCAGCAAAAACAAAGACTAACAGCATGTACAGAGCTTGTTGCCCTCCTTCCCGGGAAACTCCCAGCTGTGCCTTGAGGCATGAGGTGAGGGAAAGCCAAAGAGAGAACAAGAAAGAAATTTAAGAAGCGATGGCTCTGCCTCCAAGGATCTCCTGCTCCCTACCCTGGCTTGGGATTATTCAGATAAAGGTTATTTCCATGGGCAAAGCGTGAACTGGCAAGGCATGGAGTTGAGCATCCTGAACAGGAGATTAGTCTTGCACAATTTCTTCCAGTGGGACTTCATCGTCCTTACACGTAACTAATGCCCATACTGCACAAACAGCATAGGACACGTATGTGGCACCATTTTACCGCCTCCAGCCATAGTCCAGACCCACTGTTCTGTATGGGAGCCAGAGGATTATTTTCAGAGACTGCAAATAGTTGAGAAATTTCTTTGCCAGATTATGTTAAATTAATGAGACTGTCTACCTGCATGTTTGCAGTGAACACTGCTGACGAGTCCTTACTTTCTGAACGTTTCCATGCTGCTCTGTCAGAGGTCACTCCAGACTCTGGTACCAAAGTACAGAGAAACACTACAGCATTGCAGAGATTACATGAGGGCAAGGGTGACCTCTGCATACGTATATGCTCAGATTAACATGTAGCCCATACTGGATTTCCCTGGCTTAGTCAGAAGTTTTCTTTGCAAAGTAAACCGCAGATTTTGGTCAAAAGCCAGATTGGATCACAGCTGAGCTGAATCCAGTTTTATGAAGCATGCCTGAGACACCCTGGAAAACAGGATTATATTCTTTTTTTAAAAAAAGGTAGTTTTAACAGTCAGACAGAACTGAGTCAGTGTTGGGAAGTGATCTATAACTTTTAAATATCTGTCTCAGATATATATGATTAGAGCTGGCTCTGGCAATTTGGAAGTTTTAGGCCCTCATCAAAATATCCACACACAGATCAGGTATTATTATTATTGAAAAACCTTCTCAAGTAAAGATTACTTATGGATGAGATGAATATTAAATAAATGTAATCCATGGATTAATTAGCTAAAGACCTATGTTAATCAGAAAGCAAGGAAGGGAGAAACATTAGCTCATTAAGCATTTAGAAGCATGTTGTGTGTGCTTCCAGGATTCAGTTACCCTCTCTCCATAACACAACTGCTTTTTATTTAACACTTGCAGGTGTGTGAGAAGTCTAATGTCCTCATATGTTAAAACTCAAAACTGTCAAATTATATAGTGTTAGTCACCAACACGAGGAGAAACAAGCTAAATAGTATAGGACAAAAAATTAGCACTACAACTCCACAAATCGCTCACACTCTGCATACAAAGTCTGACATTTACATAAGTAATAGCTGGATTCATGGTTGTGCATTATTTATTCATACCTTGTGTGGAATAACTCAAAGGTAAAAGACTAATCCATTAATCCCCCGCCCCGATCCATAATCCTAAGAAATCATAAACCCTGCAAGACACTTTATCCTCTTAGGAAAATCAGGCTCATAAGCTGAGGATGGCAGCATGCTCGGTGCTGAAGAATGGCACCATTTCCCCATTGTACAGCTGTGCAAGCTCAGGTCAGCCCTACACAACAGCTATTTCAGGATCTGTCACCTCTTTGATGCACACACACAGACACGGGAAGTCCTCGTGTGTGACCTCTCTCACAGCACACGAGAAGTCTCATTGCTCTCCCAGGCCTGCCATCCTTGGAGATTGTTGCAAAGTTTTTGAATATGTTTCTTTTAACCAAGCACCTTCTATCTTCAAAGAAAGATGGGTGTCATAAAGGACATGAAATGAAGTATATTTTTCTTACTTCAAACACAGCATTTTATAGACTCTTCTACCTTAAGTTTTTTCCATGAATATTTCAATGTTGCATATAAATAGCTATATGTTTTTTTCTTTAAACTTTCTCTTTTTGGCCAACAGTCTTCGGTGTCCAGCCCACCTGAAATGCACTACAAACGCAGTATCACACAGGCAAAACCAGCCCAGAGGTACAGCGAGATCTCCACCAGCCTGATTCGGGGGGGAAATTACAGATCTCTAAGCACTTACCAAAAATCACAATAGACCAACAAGGCTGGTAAGTCTGTGGTTTGGCCTAACCATGCTGCACTTTTTCCAGGTCTCAGCTTGCATGACACCATTTTGCTGCACTGAGCCCTGCTGCTGGAGGCTCCCCAGGCTCACCTGCCCAGCCTGTCTTCTGCATCGCACCCTCTGGCTCTGCCTGGCCCACCTCAGAAGTGCCGCTGGCTCTGCCTCTCCCCCTGAGGACATGTGCCACAAAGGACTAAGACCCCGAGGTTTCTCATCATCCTTGTGTGGCTGCACATCAGCTGCAGGTGGACCCTCGCTTCTGGAGGAGGAAGATGGGCATAAGCTGAGGTCAGTTATTTTATTTATGCTGATCTTGAGGCTCTAAGGCAAAGGGAGCAGCAGATCATACACAAAGTGGTTTGTTGTACCATAGGCCAAGTCTGAAAGGTAATGTAGGGGCTTCTCCCTAAGGGTAAGCACTTGGGCAGTGACTTTAATAACCCTCTTCATTAGGAAATAATTGCCAGCCATTATGGACCTCACTCCTCTCCATGTGATGGAGTCCAGCAAAGCTGGCAGTGTGAAAGGTAATGATCCCTACCCTAAAATGCTGCTACCCAGCCTGTAAGAGTGCAGTTTTGTCAGGGTCAATCTTACTACATTTGACAGTGTAGGTACTGGGGGGAGGCAACATCCAAACAGAGCTTACTGCAAATACCTTCAGCCACCAAACAGCCGTACCGATGCGTTGCCTGACGAGCGCTGTACAGCACAGCCACCGTTCCTGCTCTGTCCTGTACACTGGGACCCCTTGGCTCTCACCCCCTCCTACGGTGCGGGGTGATCTCCACCCTGTGCGGCCAGGGGTGCCACGTGGGGACCATGGATTTCCTCTGAGTTTGTTGTGCCCTGGGCCTCTGTGACTGCACGAACAACCATCACAACCTCGCCACCACCTCCGCGAACCGGAGTGCAGGTTATAAAATCAAAGGATGGGAGTTTTGGCTCGGAGCAGGAGGCAGAGGTATTACCCAGCCACACATTTTGGTATGTTCGCACCCCATGAGCTGCTGTTCTGGGAGGCAGAGTATTTCTCAGGAAGGGGGTACACAGGTCTTGGAGATGCAGCAAACTGCAGCAAAATGAATCCTCAGTCCTCATCATTACTTTTCAAAATCACGTACTCGGTACCTGTGGGTATGCCAAGCAGCACAAGCAGGTCTAGAGCCCGCGGCTGCCCCAGATGCAGTGCAGATGATGGTTGAATTACTGACCATATGGCAGGGTAGAAACCAGGACACCCAACTCACTCCTTCCTGAAGTGTTTTGTGTACCTTTGGCAATGAGACGCTCACATGAGCATACCCTGAGCATGCAAACAGTATCCGAGTATGCCTTGGAGAAGAAGGGTGTCCTGAGGCAGAAGCAGTGCCAGCACCGAGCACAGTACTGCGGGGATGTGATGGGCATCCACACCACTTTTGCCTTTTACCACCTGATTCTCCAGAAACTTGGCTTTCATTTAACAAGGAAAATGAAATCCCTAGATCCTTTGTTTGGAAAAGAGATGCTTAGGGCTGAGGCTTGAGGCAGCTGAAGAAGCCTGCAGAAAATCCACTCCAGTAGCCTCCAGCAACTGTGAATTGCTCCTTTTGGCCTGGAGCAATATTAATGCAATGACCTAGTGATCACATTTGAAACAATTTTTCAACCGACCTCATTCACACATAGGGTTATAGGGGAAACTTGTTCACTGGGAAGATCTTCAAAAACCACTACTGCTGTCTTCAGCCCCAGTCAGACCCACTGGTGTGGGGAACACACAGTAGAAATGCCCTGTGTAATGAACTTGTAGGGTTAGAGTTGTTAAGAATGTATGGGCATATACCATACATTATGTATTTAGCTCAGGCGAGCTGAGCTAAAGTCAAAGGCAGATCAAACAATCCATGGGATTGGACTTAAAATACTTGAAAGGTGCCTTTGGACCAAAATTCAGCTATCATAAAGAAGCAGAGAGTCTCCTGTACAGGCTGGCACCTCCTTGGGTGTTGCACCGGACCAAGAGCAGGGGTCATCTGCAAGAGTTGCAGGTGGCAGCAGCCTCAAGTTGATCTCCAAAACATTCCTCTCTTTCGGGAGGGAAGGAGGGAATTAACCCTCTCCTTGCCAACACTTGGAAAAAAGTCTTTGTGTACTGTCACCACGCCGGGTCCCGCAAGGGACATCCACGTGAGCTGGGGGTCCGCAGCAGACTGCACAGATGGCGTGAGGGCAAGCTTTCCTCTTTGGAAACCGTTCCTGCGCAATCCGCATGCCTGCAGGAGAAACCCTGCGCTGGGGATGCACCGGCTCTCCGAGGAAGCTACAGCTGGGGCAGATGCTGCAGTTTTTACACTGGAGGTTGTTCAGACAAACCTATCCTTGGCCCATCGAAAGACTGCAAGCTGCAGCGTGCAATACAATACTTTGCAGTACTAAAGGACCTTCCGAATGAGGGTCTCGCATTAATTAATTAAGCCTCAGAGCACCTAGAAGGAAAATCTATCCTATTTTACCAGCAAGTGCAATGAGTATGCAAAGGTCACACAGAATAGAGGAGCAAAGGAAAGAGAGATCCTGGTGTCCTGACTCCTGACTCCTTGCTGCATCTATTAGCTCATGAATCCCCTACAAAGGATGCACATGGAGGACAAAAAGTGACCCACAGCCATGCCCGAGGGGCACTGCACTGAGAGGTTTAATAAGGTGCAGGAGAATGACTAACAGGGTTACACAGATTGACGCAGGTCAGTAAAGAATATGGCATTAAGAAAATTGATCCTTTCAAAGCCTCCAGCCACATGCTTATGTCAGAACCAGACGTGACTTGTGTCTGTGTTTCATACGATACCACCAAGTACCCACCAAAGGGCTTTCCTTCATGTTTAAATAATGAAATGCAATGTAATGCCGACAGGTGCTTTTTCACAGGGAGAAGGGAGCCAAAGGGAAAGTGTTTGGGTGGGCTGAGGCAGAGTCTTCCCTGCCTCTCCCACCCCTCCCTGCCCTCCCCTGCCCGCATGGCTCACAAGCGGGAGGTCACCAGCGGCTGGATGTGCCCGTCTGTCTGCAGTGCCACAGGGACAAGCACATGGGCACTGGAAGAGAGAGTAACCCGTATACGATTGGGGTGTGCGTGTGCAGCGTAGCAGCTACGGTGCCTGTGCAAAAGACCGGAGGCTGTCATGGGGAAGAAAAAGAAATGTGCTTTACAGGTCATCATGGAAGATGGTTGGTATCACTATGAGATCATTTCAGTTTGGATGCTGCCAAATACTTGAGAAAACGTGTCACGACTTTCCAAGCACATAATTTTGCATCTCTCAAAGATCATGCAGTTTCAGTTTGCTCATGCGGGGAACTTTTGTCAATTTGCCAAACTAAAGCAAATATTAAGAGTGTTACTGTAGAAAAAGAATATAATGTATAATCAATAAGGGACGTTCTGCCAAGCTCAGCTGGCACTTAAGGACTAGCTGTGTAAAGCATCGTGTGTGTAAATCCCAGCAACGAATGCAATTTCTCTTTGTTCTTTGTCTTGCAGCCGGAATAGAGATTGATGGACACGTCGAAAGTGACACAGAGAGTGAAGGTAACGTAGAGATTAAAAAATGCGGTCTTGTTTGAAACACAGGAGGTGATACCATTTCTTTTTCTCTCTGGCTTGTGACTTGCTCTACAACAGGAACCATTTCATGAGCTACTTGTAAGCAAGCAGATTTTTCCCTTGAGGTTTGACTTATAATAGTGATAAGTAAACCACCATTCTTAAGCAGTCTGTCCCCTTTCATCCACTGCTCCTAGAGTAGGAGGCTGTCGGAGCCCACGTCCCTTGGCAGTCATTCCTAGTAAACCAGGCATCGCAGTAAAGCACCACTTTATGCAGGGCTGGGACTGCTTTGCACCGCACCAAGGTCCTGCTTCCCCTCCCTGTAATGCTTGCTTAGACCATAACACACTGGTATCTTGATTAATCATGACCACGAGAAGATAAAAATGAAAATGGATTGGAGGTAGACTGATGGTTGTTAGGAAAATCAGGAAGAGCCAGTGACAGGATTAAAAACAGCTTTAACTTTGTGTGTATAGTAAATAAAGCAAAATAGCTAAGCTGTAGGATTGTAACACTAAATAAAGAGAGATAGCTAAAAGGTAAGATCATAACAGCACTGGATAGGTGATATGAATGTAGACGCTACTGCAAAAATGGTTCACAACTGTGTCTATATGACACATAAAATATGAGAAATAATTAGCAAATCACTGGCATTTATTTTTTTAATCATATCCACCTTTCCCATACAGGCAAACAAGGAAATAAGATAAAAGTAACAAATGAATGCTCCATATTTAACTTAATATTTGATAGGTTGCAAATGAAAACTGTGATAGTTAGCTGCCCAAAATGAACATTTTCCCAAAGAGGGTAGGTGGTCCTTTGACCTAGATCACTAACTGAAATTCGGCTGAGATGCACCATTACATAGTAACTGAAACCTACCTGATGGTTCTTGAGAAATAAGTTGAAAGCTCCTTCTCATTCCCAGTGACAAGTGTGACAACCACCACCTACTAATTTTTTACCACTAGCAAGCAAAATCTATTTGCTTGTTATTAATTTCTATCTTTTCACCAAAACAAAAATGCAAACACTCAAATTCCTTTTGTTTCTATTTTCCTTGCCTTTTAGGCTGCTCATTTTTCACTCTGGATCCCACTCCAGCACAATTTCCTTCTTCCATTACAATTTCTCCAACTCTGGGGAAAATGTCAAAACTACGAATTTCTTTTTTTTGTTTGTTTGAACACTCTATTTTCATCAGTAAGAAATTTTGGAAAATTAGAAGCCAAAAGAATCTGGAAAACTTACTATTGATTTTAATGTACTTGGTGGTAAAAAGGATAGAGGAGCTTGAGGTTTTTTGAATGCTTTTTTCCCCTTTCCATAATATTCTGCAATTAAATCATGCTCCATTTCAATCCTTCAAACTGGAAGCACTTCTGACTTCTGGACAAATGAGTTTTTTAGCTTGCAATGCCAATAAGAATGAAACGTACATCAGAGACTATCTGTTTTTTTTTCTTCTTCTTCTTCTCTGGATATAGACTTTCCTATAGAAAGAAAAGAAAACTCAGAGAAACAAGACCTGGTGCTGCTCCATCCTCAGCCTTGAAAAGTAAACAACTTTCAAGGATATCAAACAAGCATACTGCATACTGCAATTTCTGTTTCTGTTGCTTTGGTGTGTTTACAGGTCAGGAAGATATCTGTCTGTGCTCTCTGATCAATGGGCTTTTGCATTTGGAACTAATTTCCAATTTTCTTATAGTCACATATCAGTTACTGATGTGCTAAAATGAGTCGTACTGTCTTAAATGGGAGTTGCATAAACCAAAGAGGTGGACGTGGTTCTTGGACGGGGCATAATGCAAAGCCCACCGAGGTCAACGGGCAGCTGCTCATTGCCTTTGCTAGGGTTTGCATCAGACATCCTTATTTTTCCAGCATGGAAAGCTAAGTGTTTCCCAAAGTACTTGTTTTTTATCCCTTGCAGAAGATGAAGTAAAGGACAGGACACCTAAGAAGCACCCCCTCAGGGAATCCGGCAAAGCAAGCAGACTTGAAAGGAAAAACCAAGAGAAAGACAAAGAAGATGATGAGAGCAAAGAGGAAGACAGCTGTAGGCAACAAAACAGAGCTTCTAGGAATAAAAACTACCAAGGAAAAAAGAGTGATGGAAAAAAGGCAGGAGAGGAAGGAAGCCAGCAGAGAGAGAGAGGCAAAAAGGCTCCTACCAAAGATCAAAAGGAATCAGAAAACAAAGAAAGGAAAACAAACAAGAAAGGAAAGGAGGGGGAGAACAAACAGAAGACAGACAGGAAAAACAGGTGATTAAACAATCCTTGATTACCGTGCCTTGTGTCAGACTGGCAGCAGTATCCACATGACAGTGGCATATGGGTCAGAACTGCAAAACAAATAGACTGCGAATAAGTTACTGCTCTCCCAAAAGAGATACAACAGTGGAAAACACTAGTGTAAAATGCCACACAATCAAACTGTTTCCATGGTCTTCTGTTGTTATCATTTCTCAGCCAGGATCAGATCCATCATGTAATGAAGTACTAGCGCCTACAGCTGGGGGTAGAAAAGCACTCTTAAACAAGACAGCTTGAGCAACTCAGACCTGGGCACATTTTTGTGGTTGGTCTATGGAAACATTCAGGTTAAAATGGTTCTCTCATGTTTTCAAGTCTCTTCCTCTTCCAAATCTTGCTTGTCCCAACCTTCTGCTTCTCCCCATACCTTCCATTTCCTTCTGAAGGTGTGAAAAACATTTCTCCAGAGCCAGCTGTAGCCCTAGGTAATCCTTCTGTAAGGTGAAGTGTGGTCCAAAGCACAAAGTTGGGCGAGTTATGGAGGGGCGCAATCTCCTTTTCATTATCTGGGCTGGAAGCAGCCTTGCCCTGAGCGCAAAGGGGCCGTGCTGGCATCGCACCGAGCTGGGGGATGGTGAGGCATTGTACGATCCCTGGGGTCCAGCAGCCCTGTGCCTACCCCAAGCAAGACCTTCCCTCTAACTCCTGTGAGTTTTTCTATTTTGTGTCCTTTATTTTGTGTCTCTCCCAGTACTTCCTCTTCTTCTTCCAACTCATCCGACGAGGAGTCGCTGTCAGAGGAAGAGCTTGCAATGCTGATGGAGCAGGTGGAGCAAAAGAAAAAACTGATTTCCACCATGAGGAACAAGCCCTGGAGGATGGTGAAGAAGCTGTCGGTGCTCAGGTACCCGTCACATCGGCAACCCACACCCCCCTGGGGTCTTTGCTGACTGTCAGATGCACTTTGCCTTTCCTAGAAATTGCATATTTGCTGCTGCTACTGTAACACCCCAGTCTCAGAAAAAGCGGCCAGCAGAGCCTGGCCAGCCTGTCTGGGTTTAAATGATCAGAGTTAAAATGTGGAATTTGATTTTCAGCCTCTGTAACCAAAGAACAGACAAGGTGCAAATCTGTTCAACTGATACCCATGGCCAGGTCATTCTACCCTTGTATTTAAAACCAAATGACTCACTACTGTCAGGCTACTTGTTAAAGCAGACTCTGCGCCCTGGTTTGCTTATTCATGCCCATTGTCAGACAGAAATCAGAGCAGCAAAGTGCCATGTTACTTCACACTCCTGAGACGGGGCTTCTTGGAAAAAAACGCTCTATTATTTGCAGAGGTTTATGGAGCGAAGATAATATTGCCACTCAACCCACGTTGAATGTGGGAACAACTCAGGGAGCTGCAGAGACCTCTTAGTGCAGGGCAATGGGGGGCAGTGGGGCAGGGAAGACCAGGGAAATCAAAACCCACAGGTCAACGGGGAACGGCTCATAATAAACCATTCCCATGTCGAGGCAATGATTCAAATCCCAGCTCTATTGGTTAAAAATCATCTGAAACTCCTTTCTACCAGGAGAGCTTTCAAAATAGCATTGCAAGACATGCACAGCCCCACGGTGAGTGGTGGTGCCCCCGCTCTGCATTTGCCAAGAGGCTGCTCAGAGCTGCAGTGACCAGGCTGTGAAGGCTGGCAGTCACTGTGTGTCTCTGCTTCTCTCTTTTACATCCTGAAGGTCAAGACCTGCTCCATCTTCCATTAAAATCAGGAGCCTTGAACACTGCCAATTATTTCTAAAAATCTGGGTAGAGAGCTATACAGGGAAACTGTATTAAAGCAGCTTTTCTATCTCACAGTCATGCTATGAGCCTGAGCTCATTCCAAATAACATCTTATGACCCTAAAAGTCCAAAGTTCTGCAGGAAAAGAAAAAAGAGCAAAGCAGTATTATTTCTGACATATTTTCCCTTTGGTGTAGGATCCTGGCCAAAATTCTGCCTAGGATCATATTTGATAACATACCTCCATCCCTTCATCTTATCCTTGAACCATGGCAATCATTACCACCCGCTAATGAACCTAAACAAAATTGTTGCATTGCTTGTGCAGGGCTCTCCAGAAAGGCTCTGAGTGCTGTACATTCAATTGTTGTTTTGGCTGCACAAACTCAACGCTGAGACAAGAAAGGATTAGCCCCATTGCACAGATGAGGAATGTGAAACACAAAGAGAGGAAAACAATATGTTCAAGACTTAGAAATCTTACTTTAGGTTTGCAAATAAAGTCGCAGGTGATTTTCCCAAGGTTACAGGCTGAACTAGCCAACTATTTCTACCAAGTAGAAGTCCATCTTTCCCACAGGCTTAGGATTGCAAAGGATCTCCCAACTCCTGAAATTTAATCTCTTCTCATGATGTATTAGCAACACTAATATATGATATAATTATATTCACAAACTCAGCATACTCTAACAGCATCTACCTAGGTTCTCTCCTCCGTATTTCCCTTAGAAATCCTATTCTAAAACTAATTTCAATTTGCAGCCTGATTTTACTCCTGACTAGCGCACACTCATTTCTCTGGCGCTGAGATTATCCTGTTGGGCCAATTGCACATCTCTGATATTTGTCCAGGGAGGTGTTCATGGTGGGAAATTGTGCATCCTCTTGGAGTTTCTTCCACTAGACAATCTTATTTTCTTCTTGACCAATGCACCAGGAGAGAGAAGTTATAGCAGGCATGCCGGGGTGGGAGAGCTCTGGAGTGAGAAGAACAGGCGGGCTTTTGGTCTACACTCAGGGAGAAGTGTGGAATAAGATTTGGGACCCATCTCTGCATGAACATGAGTGCCCTGGGGACCTGTTAGCTAGCCCCAGGTGGGCGTGCTGGCTGTACATGTCCCAGCAACACCACCAACAGATAGCAGCTGGAAGCCCAGAGGCAGCGCGGGGTGTGGGGAGAGACCAAAGCCCCACCTTGGCAGTAGCATGGCTGCTTTCCCACCAGTGCAGGCAGAGGTGAAAAGCTAAAGACCCCTTTGCTGTTTCAGTAACCTGCTTGTTTATTTTCCAATTAGGGAGGCACAAGCTTTTGTAGAGAAGTTTGAAGGAGCTCTGGGAAAAGGGAAGGGCAAAAAGTTGTACGCATATAAGATGATGATGGCAAAGGTAAGTGGTGCAACAATGTCAGGGAAAAGCTTGGATACCTGGTTATGTATTCAGCACATTTTTGGTAGAGTTTATTAATCTGTATTTGGCAAAAGAGACATCAAGAAATTAGAATAAAACCTCCTGCCCGTATTCAAAAAAATACTAGCCATCTTCAAATCTATGACTATTACAGAAAGAATGGGGAGAAATTTCCCCCTGCCTGAATCTCATTGCAATCTTCCTGGAAGCAAGGGAGGGTTGGCAAGAGCAGGGAAAACCATGGCTTTCTGGTTGCAATCTCCAAAACCTTGATCTGTGAGACAAGGTACCCCTAAAGGGAAGAGAAGCCATGCCAAACTCTTGCACTGCCCCATGGACTCCTGTAAAATTTCATCTTCCCTGGTAATGAGGAGATAACAGGGAGAATGATGACTGTGTTTTAAGACTGAAGTTGGCAGCCGAGTTGCATGTTGTCATGGAGATTATATTGAAAAGTGAAAAATGGAGCCAGGCCTGAGATGATAAGATCAATGGGAGTTTAGCTGCTGGTCTGATGAGGAAGGATTCAAGCTTAGTATTTTATAAAATTAAATTTTGTTTTAAGTAGAGTTGGTTCTGCATCAAATCTTTCAATCCAGAGCTAGGTCTGAATTTTCCACCCCTATATAATATGGTAAACTCATAGCACAACTGCAGCTTTCCAAAAGCTTGGGAAGGTTAAAACTCAGATAATGAATGTGAACATTTGGGGGTGGGGGGCTTTTGCATTGAAGGTAGTTTCCGAAATGGTCCAAAAGATCAGACCCAGACCAGAGTTTTTGCTTTGCTTTACACCCACTCCAGCAATGCTACCAAACCCTGACATTAGAAAGCCCTGCAGATGAAGCAGCCTCCCCTCTTCGTACCTCTCTGCTCACTGCGATGTTGTCTTGTTTCAGAAATGGGTGAAATTTAAGAGGGACTTTGACAATTTTAAAACCCAGTGCATACCCTGGGAGATGAAGATAAAAGAAGTGGAAAGTAAGTGGAAGTTGCTGTGTGGTGGCCGTGAGACATTTTGTGAGACAGCTTTGCCTTCATCCAAACAATGCTCCAGCTCCCTGCTCCCCAGTCTCCGCTTGCCCTGGACACTGGTGCCAAATGAGGAGCACGCACCCCGGGCAGCTCTGGGCTTTGCTGTCTCCATCAGCAGTGGGGACTGTCAGGAGGGTCTTGGGCAAGACGCTGGGGACACCTGAGGGTAAAGGGGTCCAGGTCTTGCTGAGGACAGTTTAACCTTCCTAAACTCCTAACCATGAAGTGTCTTCTGGTCTAAGGTCACTTTGGCTCCTCAGTCGCTTCCTACTTCATATTTCTGCGGTGGATGTACGGAGTAAATCTTGTCCTTTTTGGGTTAATATTTGGACTGGTTATAATTCCAGAGGTAAGTGCTTAATTCTCCTTTCAGTAATATCTTGCCCATTGCTTAACACGAACATGAGATTGATAGCACAAACAAGTGTCTTATAACAGGCAGTGCTTTAGAAAAATAAAATGTATAAGGACAATTATTTACAAAGAACAACTTACAAGGCTGTTGCTGACACAGGAGCAAAAGTTGGGTGGAAATCAGGAGACCTAAAATGCTGTCAAAGATCCTGCCCATCCAGCAGCTAAAACAGGAGCTCAAAAACCTAATTTAAGGCTAGTTTTACATTTTGACTAAAGTGAAAACCATGACCTATGAATCCTAGGTACAAGCTCAGGTCCGTAAGAGCCATAAGAAATGGACTGTGCTCTGAAAGTGATTAAGAACACCCCCCCTCCCGGCCTTTTTGGGCGCTCCGAGGGGCACAGCCCTGGGCCGGCAGCCACGGCACAGCCCCACAGGAGGAGCCGTCGAGGTAAGGAACAAACAATTTCTCAGCACTTTGCCAACTAACATTTGTTTGGGAAATATCCCTTTTCTGTACTTCTACTTCCAATGATTCACAAGGAAGAGTTTCATTTTTAGTTTTTCTATTTCTCGCTGTTCTTGGAGAAGGAAAAGGATCTTATAGCTAACTTTATATGATCGTTTATTGAAGAATTTTTTGATATAGCCATTACAGCTCTGGCTAAATTACTCCGTGCAGTCTTTAAAGGCTGTGTAAACTGCAGACAGTGGCATCTGTTCTGTTCAATGCAGATTTTTATGGAGCAAAAATGCAGCACAGAGTCTCTCCTGAGGACCATGCTTTTGTTCTCCTCAATGTGGTTGCTCACACTATCGAAAGCAAAAGCTCTGTTTCCTCCCAGGATGAAAAGACATAACCATTAGCACTGAACAATACAAATGTATTTTGTTAGGGACTATGCATATGGTAGAAGACTAAACAGCTTTCGTCTTTGAAGTATGCATACTGTTACTCATTGCCTACTGAGCTGTTACAATATGGAGAGTAGCTGGGCAGTAAACATTTAATCATAAATGATTTTGAAATTAATTAGATAGCCCTGAAAAATAAGTGATAGATTATATGCTAGAACCTTTCTAGACTATGAATGCTAATGAGATATTTTAGTATAGGCACCAGTCAGAGTCTGCTTGTAAATATATTAACTCTCTATAGTCCTTGGTGTTCTCTGTCTGGACTTCAAAGGCTGCTGGACTTGCTGCCAGACCTGCTTTGTGTGGTGCCATCAGGGGAGGCTGTGCCATGAAAACTGTTCTTTGCATCATTTTGTCATATGCTTTTTCCCCAAACCTAACTGCCCTTCACCTCACCTTGAGATCATTTTTCAATTCAAGAATATATAATACAAAATATACTGCAAGCTCAACCCAGTGGTCTTGACTTCCCTTAAAAGAGGAGTCCTGCATAAATAGATAAAGTTAATCCCTTTATTGCATTAGACCCATGAAGTTCAAGCAAAGAACTTCTTGCTAAACTAAGGACATTTAAACTGGAGCTGTTCATTGAACGTTACAGTTCCTTGGCAAAATACTTCCTGTGCAATGGATGTTACCAGGGAAAGGGAAGTCCTATGGTTATTTGGGTGAAATTAATTCTAAATATTTTAAACTGCGGTTGTTGTATTAAGAAATAAAATATATATTAAAATCAATTAAAAGGAAACCCAACCAAAAGCAAACCCAAAGGGACTCGTTAAGAAAAAAAAAAGCAAAAATCTGTACAGTGTGTTATACTATGCATGCATCACTGTTATTAATGTTCACCAGGTCCTGATGGGAATGCCATATGGGAGCATGCCAAGGAAAACTGTACCCCGGGCTGAACAAGCAACAGCTATGGATTTTTCAGTTCTTTGGGATTTTGAGGTAAGCACAGGAGCGTTAATCATAAGAGATCAGCTGAATACCTCCTAAAACCCTTCAGAAGTTAGCGGAGCTACAGGAATGAATTTGTTCCAAGACAAACTGGCAATGCACCTATTTCTTCCAGAAGATGAAGACGCCTGCTGCCATGAAATCTTTGTGGATCTCCAGAGATTTCTGGCCAAAACAGCATGTGCACATGCAGGGACCTGCATATGGATTTGAACCACGTCTATATACAAATGTGCTGGCTGGCATATGTCACACATGTGTCTGTGTACACACAAACACACACAGACATACATTTCTTGGGTTTGCAGAAACAAAGCAGATGCACTTTTATTCCAATGGGGACATATCACATCCCAACATGGCTGGCTAACATTGCCCAAAATGTGTCTGTCTGGGGTCAATGAGGTGCAACAAGACAAAGTAAAGTCCACTAAGGCCAGTGGAGTTACACGGTTCCACACTGAAGGAAATTAAAGCAGATTTAGGAATCCCATGTCCTTTTATCTACACACTATTTTTATTCATTAAGTACAAGAAGCCAAAGTTAGTTTTTTCTATGAGCGTTCGTAGAAGCAGGTGACTATGTAAACTGCCCAGTGATGAGCTTGGTGCAACTCACTTAAACCACATGCACAGAGTTGCCTCGTGAACTCGGGCAAAAAAAAAATCCTTTTTCAGAGGAAAAAACACCCAATAAATACATTTCTGCTGTATTTTAAACCTACATAGCACAATCTATAGAAATCTATATCATCTCACACTCATAATGTAGAATTTTATTCTGAAAGGAACCAAAAAATTTTGTATGCACAAGAGCCGTTTTACTTCCAACTAGGAGGGCAGCCAACGAGAGCTGCTCCAAACCAAGCAGTCAGAAGGCGAGTTCAAGCTGCGGACTCCCTTTTGGGACAGGGAGCACCTTGCCATACCACTGAACTTGCTCCATAGCCTTGGGAAGGGGATCACTCCCCATGTCCCTGCCATCCCTGTTCCCCTGAAATACTTATACGAGACTGAAGCTGGAACCACAGTTTAGGACTTGCACCTAAAGGGAAAGTCTGAGTTTCCAGCAGCCCGTGACATTTGGCTGCAACCCCGACTCACACCACCCCCTCAGTTACTCTTTGCCTTTGAAGATTTAGGCCAAAGGGATTAAGTGTTTTTAGGGCATGGCCCAAAAAAGAATAAGATGTGTGCAGATGGTGAAGAGATTCTGCTGTGGCCAATACCTTGGGATCTGACTTTCAAAGCTGCTACTTTTGGAAATATTTTTTAAATGTTTGATGGCGCTGGCCCACATATTACAAGCGTGGGACCCAGTGCTTCTGTAAAAAACCCCATCACAATTTCCTTAATCAAAAAAAACCCCCAACATTACTTTAATGTAAGCCAGATTATTTAAATGAATTTATTAATAAGGCTTCAAATACTGGTGTGTCCAGGAACCTGACAGGGCCAGACCTTCGTTCACCACCCATTTTCTGCTGAGGATCCTTTTAGCTTTTCCTCTCCCAGCACTTTCACCCACTTGCCAGAATGCAAAATTCAGAGGTGAATTAGCAACATTTTGAATAACATTGCACTGATGCTCATTTGAGCAGCACACTGTAAAAATACAAGAAGCAGCATTTGAACTCATTCGTCCAGAAAAAAAACAAAATCAAACCCCAAAACAAACAAACAAAAACCCCTGCAGGAGTGTTGCTGAACTTCAGCTGCTGATTTTGTCTGGGAAACCATAAACTATACACGTATCAGTAAGGAAATTTGCTCTTGGATGAGGCTGTACCATTGCATGAAAGGTTGGTTACCATGACCTGCCAGTCTCCTGCCTGTGGCTTGGTACATACATCCACATTCCCCTGCTATCACCGAGGGCTTGATCCTCTGAACCCCTCTGCCATACAGGTCCCCATCCCATACCCAATCCCTTGCTGCTCGACACCAGGGAGCAATCACACAAGCTTGAGAAGCAATCTCCAGCTATAGAGCAACGGTGTACACCTATACCCTCTGCATCCAGAAGTCAAATGAAGCCCTTCACAGAGGCTTGCCCTTTGAAAATGAAGAGATGCTTATTCCAGCATGCCCGACAGGAGAAGTGCAATGGGGAAACATATTTCAGAGCAGGCATAAAATGAAGAGTCAATACCGTGATCCTGAAAAATAAATTTCAAGAGAGAGGAGCTGGGGAAATGTATTCTTTGGCAGCAAGGAGGTCACATCATGGATTTCTAGAGGAGTAGAAAGGAATAAATCTCACTTGGACACCAGACACCATGTCTCACAAATGGAGTTTAAAGAACATACTGGATGATGTGAGCAGAGAAACTCATTTTTCAGTCCCCACCATTTGATGAATCAAAAAGACAAAGGTTCGGGATTACAACCTGAGAAAAAAACTTCACTAGCACCTTCCAGGAACATTATCTTTATATTTTATGAGGCTTTTTTGATTACACCTCCCCAGCACACGTTATACAGAATACGCTATGAGCCCCAAGCAGCCGTGCTATGGTGTGCTAGCCATGGGCTTGCTACCTTTTCCCAAGTGGCCCAGCAGCACCGGCAGAGACGTGCAGAGTTGTCCTATACCTGTGGCACTGCACTTTGTGCAGGGCAAACACACAGCTAATGTGGCACCCAGGGATACTAAAGCTTTATGTTAGGTTAGGAATGAGAAACCGAGTGCTTTAGGGGAGCTTAGTCTAACTGAAGGTGGTCAAACACTGGAAGAGAGGCCCAAAAGGTTGTGGGATCTCCATCCTTGGAGATTTTCAAAACTCAGCTGGACACGGCCCTGAGCCACAGCATTTAATTTTGAAATTGGCTCTGCTTTGAGCAGGGGGCTTGACTAGATGACCTCCAGAGGTCCCTTCCCATGTAAATTATTCAATGTCTCTAAACAAGATCCATTACACAGCCTCTGATACGAGCTTCCCATTATGTCTCAATTTTGGTCTTTCCAAAGGCTTGATCAGAGGGGAGCTTGCTCAACTATCATGGCCAGACTGATTAACTACACTTAACTTATAAGCTGAAAGACAACAGGCAAAAAATAGAAAAGTACAATATGCAATGATACACATCAACTTGGATGAGATACGACAGAAAAATAGGGAGAGATTGCTAATAGTAGATTAGGAGATCTGCACACTTGTTGAATGCCCAACAGTTTGTACAGCAAAAAATAGATCTACCTGAGACAACATGGTTGATACTGTGTCTGAGCTTTCCACAGGAAAGTAATGCTTTGATTTTAGCCTTTAGTTATACTTGTTCTGCAGGTGGTAGCCAGTAAAAGGAACTAAATCTGCAGGGTTACCAAGCATCAGCTGCCTTCTAGTTGAAAAGAAAAGTTTCACATCACGGTGGGAAACCCCTTTGCTACAGCATTTCTACAAGGTCTGAGTGTTTGATACTGGCTTAGAGAAGCAGATGGGCTACAGCCCCAAAGAGCAAGGAGGTTTTTCCGGAAGGGATGAAACAGTGATGGATAAAAACTACATTTTGGTTTTGAGCCAGTATCCTCTGATATGCTCTCCCTCTTCTCCCCTTTCTTAGGAGGATAAGCTCTTAGGAGGATGGCTTTCAAAGGTGACAGGGCAGCAAACAGCCAAGGATGAGACACTAAAATTTTTTCCAAGTTGATTTTCCTTGTTTTAAAGCTTCAGTTTTCACCAGAAACCTTTTTCCTGCAGAAGAAAAGCTGCACAGCTTACACAAAGGTTTGCTTTTGCTTTTCCTCCAGGGCTACATCAAATACTCTGCACTCTTTTACGGCTACTACAACAACCAGAGAACAATTGGCTGGTTAAAATACAGGCTACCGATGGCCTATTTCATGGTTGGGATCAGCGTATTCGGCTACAGCCTGATGGTTGTTATAAGATCGTAAGTACGGCTGGCATTGCCCTCTCTGCAAAATCCACCCAGATGTGTCTCACAGCTGGGTTCCCCTCCATGGACACAGCTCACGGCTTGGTCCAGCTTTGGCTGGATGGCTGGGGGAGCGTGGGGCGAAGGGGGCTGCGTGCCTGCTGTCTTCATGCACTTGGCCTCAGCATCCACCAGCCCTGGCTCTGGCGGGCTGGGTGGACCTGGGCCGTTCCCTGCCTCAGCCATGTGCTCACATGCATTACTTTCAACCCTCCGACCTCCTTCTCCAGCCCTCTTCCTCCTCCTCCTCTCTGGATCACTTTAACCCTTCCTCCAACATTACTACAGGGCCATCAAACAGGTGCATTTTGTACATGAAGGAGGATTTTACTTACAGTAAATTTCAAGGGCTCCTTTTCCCATCCTTTCATTGCAAAAAAACATTCCTGAAAGCCAATGTGAGTCACACAAATGGTGCGAGGGGTACAGAAAAGAGCCAAATGTTACCAAGACTGTTTTTGATGTGTCCCCAAACCAATCAGTGGAGTTTTAAAGCAGGGCCCCAATCTCTGTGCCCCTGGTGCACTGTACCCGAGCACCGGTGAGGCCCCCGCAGCATCCCCAGGGCACTGAGGACACAGCCAAGGCACTTCTCACTGCCGAGACGGTCTCTGCAAAGCCAAAAATAAAAAAATAAAACCCCCTGTCTCTGCTTGGAGGGCACACCATGCAAAGGTTTTCCTTCCTTTGCAAGAAAGAATAAGCCCATGGGTTTGTATTGCTGCTGGAACAGGTCCTATTGCTGTGCAGCAGAAAGAACCTCTTGAGCTTTTGGCTGGAGTGGGACATGGGGATTTGCTGTACATTTGCCATGAAATTGCAGCATCTGTTGTCTCGCCTTCCTTGAGGGACTGGTGCTACTCTAGTGGGAGTTACAGAAGGATTTCAGGGATTAAATAATAGAGAGGAAGCAGCAGAAGCCATATCTGCTCCTATGCTTTTTAACAAGAATAATCCTTTTTCTCTCCCTGCATGACTTGCTGCAAGCTCTTTGGCTCCAGCATTGGCTGCAGCTACTGAAGTCTCACTAGAATTGTGTTGCAGTGGGTCTGTTGGACAGCACCAGTGGGTTTTGACTACATTTAACTAATTAAAGGTAGCCATAATCATATACTGTACCCTAGAATCCAGAAGCATTTCTTCATGCACTAGCTGGTGGAAACAATCCTCAACCTGCTTTAATCACCTATGCTAGGTTTTTTCTACATTACTATTTTTAATACAAGATCTGCATAGCCCCAAAGACCCCGTTTGACAGTTCAGTGCTCCTTAAACCTGAAGTCCAATGGCACGAGTTAGACACCCAAACCCCAAGAATGGTCACCCTGCTCCTTCCTTACCCACCAGCAATCCCAAGCCACCAGTGCTGCTTTGCAAAGCTGAAGGACACGTGGTGGCTCTGTGAAACACTGTCTGACCTTGTCACCGCATACGTCCTTATACAGGATGGCACGCAACGCCAATGAAAGTACAGCAGACGGAGATGATGACAACTTCATTTTCAGTTGGAAAATGTTCACCAGCTGGGACTACCTCATTGGCAACCCAGAGACAGCGGACAACAAGTTTGCATCCATCACCACCAGCTTCAAGGTAACCCTAACCGGCATTCTCTGGCTGCTTCTGGGGATGCTCCCAGCGTCTATCATGGCAGAGGTTTAAGGGGAAATCTGAGTACCTGTATAGCATCTCTCTGTACCAACAGGGTATGGTGCTGAACCACGGCAGCTCCACCTCCCATGCCCTGGGTCACCCTATCCCCCTTTTTAGGATTTGAAAACATTTTTTTTACTTCAGAGCGCAATTCCCCCACCACATTCCCCTGGGACACAGCAGGCTGTTTGCCACTTGATGTCTTTCAGTCAAAGCGGGATGCCTGTATGAAGCTTAGTTTGAACTTAACACAAACTACCAAGTTCAATACAGCCAGAATAGCATGGGATTGCGTTGCATAGGGTGGAAAACTATCTGATGTTGCCTTAGCCTTGGTGCTGCGAGATACTCGCTCCAGTTCTGTGAGCACCCCTGTTTTTTCAGGAGTCTATTGTAGATGAGCAAGAAAGCAACAAGGATGAGAACATCCACCTGAGGAGGTTCCTGAGGGTTTTGGCCAACGTCCTCATCATATGTTGCTTGTGTGGGAGCGGCTACCTCATTTATTTCGTGGTGAAACGCTCCCAGACGTTTTCCAAAATGCAAAACGTTGGGTGGTATGAAAGAAACGAGGTAAGGGAACGTTGCTTCCAGTTTTCTGCTGTGATAATTTGCCTTGGACATCAGCATAATTGTTGCACGGCTTGAGGACAGTATCCAAGGCAGAGGGATGCCCTGCTAGGGCCCAGAAGTCCCCTTCAGTACCTTTGCACTTGTTTTAGCAGGGAAGCGCATTGGTCTCACTGAAAGTTTCCAGGGCAAATTAACAACTCCTGCAGAGAAGGGAAAATACTCTTGCAATAAATCACAAGAAAAGTCAATGGGTCATCAGCACTTACAACACTGACCTTTTTCTAAAGAATCTACCTTAAGTTGCATATTAATGCTTACAAACTCTGTTGTAATAGAAAGCTCTCTGGGTGTTAGAAATGTCCATGATCAGACATAAAGCTAAACTTGAATTATGGGAATAAGATTTTAGAACCTGCAGAAAAATTGCAGTTGTCAAAATTTTTCTGTGTCTGATTTTGGAATCAGAAGTTCAAATCTTGAAGCTCTTGACAAAAAAAAAGAAAAAAAAAAAAAAAAGAAAAAGTTTCAACCTATGGAATGGTTTAATTTCAATGTACACTACATTATTATGTATTTATATATCAAAGCCAAATTAAATTTAAAGCCATGCATTTTCAATTCCCTCAGAAAACATTAGCAAGACAGCACTTTCTCACAAAATGCTTTGATTTATTTCAGTGAACTTTTCCCAAAGAAAAAAATCCTATTAAAAAAAAAAAGTTTAATGTCTGAGACTTTCCTAGTGATAACTTGAGATCTGAATATACACAGTTCTGGGTACTGTTCCCTCTCCTGGAAAGAAAAGTACAAAAAAGAGACCTATGAGTCAGAGCCTGCCAGCAGCTGTGCACACAGAGTCCTCTGCAGGCCAACGGGCACTGTAGGACTGTAAAAAAAGATAGAGCCTGCAAGTCATGCCTGAGCTAACCCTGACTTGCCAATGACCTCATTGACCAAAGTACAGCTTAGCATCTCGCACCATATAGAGGAACAAGAATACCACTAGGATGTATTTTCTTGAGCTGCAAAACTGAGTCCTTGATGTGCCTCCATTCAAATCCATAATTGCCTATTGCAAAAGCAAAGGTGCTGAACGTGGAAAATAAACATTAGCATCGACTAATTATCTTCATGCACACAAGCCAAGTCTTGCGCTTCCTCTGAAACTAAAATAAGAACCTTGGAGCTGATGCAAGCAGTACTACAAGGGACTTGAGGAACCTAAATATTCATGAGTCTGGACTGACAGGGAATAAATTCTTCAGAGCTCATCCCTTTGAGATAACAGCAAAAGCGCTCCTGCAAGAGCAAGCTGTGCAACCCAGCCCTGAAGTCTGACACTGTGCTGCCTGCACACTAAGCAAAGCCAGAAGCTGAGCTCGCTTTGGCTCCCTCCCCTTTATAAATCCTTCAGAAATCTCCAACCAGTTGCTGGCAGCCCCTGCTCTGCTCAAGGCAAGATAGTCGCTGTTGTTACTATTAGTGGTAATTTTGTTTTCCTCATGTGGCAGGTTGAAATTGTGATGTCCTTGCTGGGCATGTTTTGCCCTCCGCTGTTTGAAACCATCGCTGCACTAGAAAATTACCATCCCCGCATCGGGCTGAAATGGCAGTTGGGGCGGATCTTCGCGCTCTTTCTTGGGAATCTCTATACGTTTTTGTTGGCCTTGATGGATGATGTCAATGAAAAAGTAAGAGCTGAGCCAAAAAGTCACGTTCACTAGCATTTTGCAGAGCTGAGGGTGAGCACAGCCCGTCCCCGCAGCCAGCAGGGATGACCATCCCCTTTGCAGCAGGCGCTTCCCCCGTCCCCAGTCCTCTCAGGCATCAGCTGCAGCACCCCGGGGAGACTCACCGACCAGAGGGGTTTCCAGAGAATCTCCAGCTTCTCTGTACAGCCCTGGAAAGAGAGTGGTTATTGTCTCCTATAATCATGGCATATTAGGGTAATTTGATTTTTTTCTCCATCTGACACCGCTTGAAATTTCTATTAATGCAGACCCTGAGGATACAGTTTATAATCCTCTTCCCCTGCCCTCCCCTCTTTAACATTATCCTGGTAGCGTGCTGCAGGCAGATAACCACAGGAAAGGATAAATGTCTAACTGATCTGCAGAAAAAATGACTGTGTTTTAAGCTGAGAAGAATTAGAGGAATTGGCGTGGTTTGCTCTGCCCTGAAAAATTATGAAGTGAGGAAGGAGGACTGGGTGGAGGCTCCCTCTGCACACAGTAGTCTTGCAGGAGGTCTGTCTCCTCCATGTATGGGGAGCAGGTTGCTAGCTCCCCAAAACTCACAGTGCCCTGACCTGCTTTTGGTGTGGAAGGGCTGCTGCTCCCCTGCTCCTGGCAAAAGGGAAGGAGTTTCTGTGCTATTGCCAGCACTGCAACTCTGTAGTAAGCAGATGCTTATATGATGAGTGGTAACTGGTAGGGAGGAGGGGAGAACCCAACGCCTTGGGTTTCTCCAAACACGTCCTCTGGGACCCCTATTTCCTGACTGTTTTGGCTGAAGGGGGTCTCTTCGTTGCAGCTGGCTGAAGAGGACGTGGTGAAGAACATCACGCACTGGACACTGCTTGGCCACCACAACTCATCCATGGGGAACGGCAGCACCGCCACCCCACCTTCCCTTGATCCCGCAGACGTGCCCAGGGGACCCTGCTGGGAGACAACTGTTGGCATTGTAAGAAATTCATTATGTAGTAAGTCTCTGGGTTGTTTTTTTTTTGTCATTGTTGATGTTTTTAGCAGTTTTCCTCACAAATGACATCTTTCCCGACTCTCACATAGCAGCACCAAGGCAGTGTAAGTCCTTGTCCACAGTTCTGAAGCCACGGTGGTGAAATCCCCAGCTAGAAGCACCAAGAGCACGCACAGCTCTGCAGCATTTGCTGTGAAGAGCACAAAAGGCTGGGTAGTCTGCAGCCATGCCTGCATCGTGTTTTTGTTCAGATCATGCCTGCGCTTTTGAAGCAAACCTGTCTTCTCCACTTATTGCTGCACTTCAGTTCACGTTGCAGTGCAGCTTTGGAACGTGAGTAAAATCCAACCAGAGGACACATCTCAAAGGAACTCCTGATACATCCCAACCTCTAACATATCGTGAGGCCATGAGACGAGAGCAGAACTAGGCAAAAATAACCCCCCTGAAATGCACGCGGGGCGGCCTTCAAGTCCTCAGAGTTTCACCCCACAAACCCACCCTGCAACCTTCACCTTGCACCAAGAAGTTCTGCAGCCAGACTATGCACAACTTAACAAGTAAAAACAATTATTTATTGGCTGATATAGATAGTTAGGTCTTACCAAGCTACGAGGCTATGCATTACTGTGTGCACCCAATGGGTCTTCACTAGCCAAGTGGTTTTCAGTCAAGCGGGGAAAGACCAGCCATCGTCGCTCCTTGGAAGGGGTGGATCATCAGTGCAGCTGAGCTGTCATCCTCCAGATCCTTGGTTTTTCCCCTCAGACTTTTAACCTTTTATTGTAATTGTTTTTCCTTTTGAATCCTTAGGATGCCAGCTATCTCCATTGTACAAGTCTTACTTCTGCCTGCAATTTTTCCCTTCTTGTCTTGCATATCTCCCCTCTCTACACTTCCTCTCAGCTTGTGTTTACAACTGAGCAATTTCCTCAGGAGTCCACATGCAGGTTACGGAGCTGAGCCATAGCAGAGTTATGCACAATCAAAATTACCCTCAGTGTATGTATGTTTTACACTACCTTTATTACAGCATTAACATTCTGCTTCCATTTTATGTGCTGCCACAACATACAGTGCAGTCCAGCAGCAACTATCAGGGCTAATGGCTGTAATGGAGCTCATGGTTCCCAAGTATAGAGGTAAAACTGAGGCACTACCAAGTGTTTGAAAACAGGCAGCGAGTTTGCTCATGGCATGCTTTTCTGAAGGTTAAAGACAAATGGCTTAATAACAAAAATACAGTCCTGAATGCGCTACTGAAATTATAGGAGCTAAATGTTCTTTCCTTGTTTTAAATTGCAGGAGTTCGTAAGGCTCACAGTGTCTGATATCTTAGTGACCTACATAACCATCCTGGTGGGAGATTTCATCCGAGCTTGCTTCGTCAGATTTGTGAATTACTGTTGGTGCTGGGACCTAGAGGCTGGATTTGTAAGTCAGTATCTTTTAGCTGAGAAGATAGAAGTAATTTAGGGCCATTTGGTCAGACTGGTTTTGAATGGTTTCAGTGGTCCTCTGGTCTTGTCTAATAATTTAATTGGTGTAGGTAATCTCTGCATCACTTCTCTGGATCAATCGGTTCCATCCCAGAAAGAATTCTACAAAAATGGCATTCTCTCTCCCACTTAGGACTTTAAAACATGAAGTTGAGTTAAAAAAAATTAATCTGAGGTTCATTCAGTTGTTATAACCCCAAACCTTTGGGCCCTTCTATATCTCTTCTCAAAGCCCCAGACCTTCCTTTTTGTTGCCCACCCCACAGGCAGTAGCATGCTTTACTCACAGCACCGTCTTCTGATCGATGATGGAAGCTGGTGTTGCTTCTGCTGCAGTGGAGCAAGGAGCGTTTCCTTCCCCTCTCATGTATGTGTAAGACACAACAGCGCTGGACTCTTTGGTATTCATAAAGGCTACATTACCAAAGCATCCAGCACTGGAGCTGCACAAGTACGGAAGAAAATAATGGAAAAAAAAAAGAAAAAAGTAGTCCATTGTTTCACATAAGAAGTGACAAAACCAGATGGATTCAGACAGAGATGGAAATACCTTGCAAGATTACAATTATAGCAGTGCACCAGGTGCCTAGCTGTCATGCTGGGAGGGTTTCCAGGAGGGGTCTGGAGAAGAGCAAAGAGGAGGGCTTTGCAGGTTTCCACAGGGGCCGGGTCAAGCAAGGGCAGTTGGGGCACAACAGGCATTTTGCTGCTTGTGGAGCATTTTGAATTTCTTCTGGAGAAGGCAGAGGATGTTTTCCAGGATGGCCGAGGGATTTCGGAGCTCGGAGGACCCCCCTGGCAGCCAAGCAGTACGAAATTGCTCCCATTGTGTGTGCTCACAGATCACGGTCCTGTTGAAGCTTTTGGGTTCCTCCTCCTGGCCATGTCCTCCTCTCACTTCGTTAGCCACCTTTTTTTGCCAGATGCTTTCCTCAAAACAATCTTTAGAAATACTACATGGGGGTTGCTTCATTTTTAAGATCTCAATTATACCAAAAAAAAAAAAAAAGCAAAACTTTTCCTGGACATCCATCCTCCCCCTCTCAGTGAAATTTATAAGACCTGGTTTAGGGCTTATTCTGAACTTCTCTCTCTCCTTTCCCCCGGCATTCGGCATCAGCCCAGGCAGGCTGCGAGGTGATTTTGCACTGAGGAACAAACCCCATTCAGCATCTGTCAGGGGATGACCAGAGTAACGTGCTCCAGCAGGTCAGCTTTTGCAAACGAGCTCCAGAGAGCTCAGAAGGAGCTAAGCGAGGCCTTTATTTATTAGGATTAAGTAGGAGCATTAATTTTCAGCCCATAACGTGGGCAGCACTAGAGAGTTGGCACTCTGCAACCTGGCCAAGGAAAAACTCTCCTTTCATGCCAAGCGGCTCCCATGGCAATTACAGAAAGAAGAAAGCACTGTGGGCTTCCCTCCTCTTTTTCTCCTACATCTTTGGGAGATTGGCCTATTCTTCCTGGGGCTGTGTGTATTACTCCACTAGTGCTCAAGTGGGGCTTGGGTGTTTTTTCCCCTGGCCCAGGAATGAAAAAGGAGTGAAAGATGGTTTGGTAACAGCCATCTAACCCAACCCAGCCTTGGGCACCAGCACAATTGTATATGTGTTTTTCTAAGGTATATAGTGAATAAGTCTCTTGTTTAACCCAGCCTTCTCACACAGGAGTACTCAAGGCAGAGGACAGCAAGCACTGAAAGTTGTCTTTATTTTCCTGGGAAAAAGAAGCCAATATTAACCTCTAACTAAAGATTTGAAGTAGAAATTGACTGGAATCAAAAGAACAAAGAAAACAATGTTTGCACCCATCCCTTCCCAAAGCTATGAGGGGTCAGCTAAGCAAGACTCTCACTAGGGTCCTTTTGAGTTTTCATCATAAAAGACAAACATCTTAAACATCAACTTTTTGAACTGCTGACAGTATTAAGTACATGCAAATCGTGTGAAAAACAGACATACTGTGCAGGACATTTCAAACATATAAGGGCATCACTCATCATTTCTTAGAACTGTGTTTTCTGCATTGGAGTAAAAAAAAATATTTTTTTCAAGAAAATGTAAAAGAAAAACTTTACACATAGTTTAATCTGCCAAAAGTCATCCAAGTTTTGTGTGCACAAAAGCAGATATATGTAGAAGAAACAGTAGCTTCATCATAGGCAAATCTAGCAGAATAATAATTTATAAAACAACAAATACTGTCAATAGATTAGACCAGCCTGTTCTGGACTTACCACTATTAGCACCCACATCAGACAGGTTGCTCCGTATAAAGCAATGTTTTAACTACTGGCTAGCACAGAGCAAAATGCCACCAGATACCCATCAGGTCATATATTCCCTCAGATTTCTCTCGCTTTGCCCTCTGTTTCTGTTATTCAGCAGCCTGCTGCTGCAAGACCTGGGGACATGGATATATCTGGCATAGCATTTGAGCTCCAGCTCATCATTATCACCGTTCAAACATACACTATTTTACCAGGGTAGAACTGTAAGTCCATAGCCAGACACACCAGCTGGGGTATAAAACCTAGTCCCGTGCCATGGCTCTTTTGCTCGCAGCTGACTTTATATTAGCAGGAAGAAATAAACGCAGAGCAACTCTAAGCACCTCCATATATCCTTCCAATTTTCAGCAAACCAAGAGAGAAGCAGCGCAGTAGCTCCAATTTTGCTTTCACCGCACTGCTGCTGGTCAATCAAGCAGTACGCACGCAGCGGGAACCCTCCCAGAAATCCCTTCATATCAGCTTTAAATAAATTTATCCTTATACCCAGCAGCAAACAATAGCAGGTACCTCTAGCAACAACACACTCTCCTCTCTTTCCCCATGCAGCCATCCTATGCTGAGTTTGACATCAGCGGCAATGTTTTGGGTTTGGTCTTCAACCAGGGAATGATTTGGTAAGACATTTTCTTTTTTTGTTGTTGTTTTTCATTATTTAGAAAACCTGCCAGTGGAGTTAGAAATCCTCGAAGCCAGCTACAATAACCTTTGGGTTTTGATATCTCTGATTTTTTGGTTTTCTATGCTTGACTATAAAAGGGGAAATTTAAAAATGCCGGCTTACTTGTCCAAGAGTAGCAGTGGCATAACTGCAGCAGAGGACAGTCTTGCAAATCCTGCCCCACTCTTATAAAAGTAAGGTCATTTTTTTCCAGTGGTAAAAATATATTCAGATGGTCCACGTGCTGGGGGAGGAGATCAGAAAGGGTTTTGGGGGCTCCACGAGCTTACACGTCAATGTAAGCCAGCTGAGCAGGTCAGGCAGGAGAGGCATGTCCTGAAACTGCCCCAAGGGAGGGCAAACAGGAGCTGTTCTGCCCTGCTGTGACAGCACGAGAAGCAATAGGCAACAGCACAAAGCACCCTCACTTCCTCTGGGAGTGAGGTTTCTTTTGCCACGGATTGATGATTGAGGTTCAACAAGGCCAAGTGCCGGGTCCTGCACTTCGGCCACAACAACCCCAGGCAACGCTACAGGCTTGGGGAAGAGTGGCTGGAAAGCTGCCCAGAGGAGAAGGACCTGGGGGTGCTGGTTGACAGCCGGCTGAACATGAGCCGGCAGTGTGCCCAGGTGGCCAAGAAGGCCAACGGCATCCTGGCCTGTATCAGGAATAGTGTGGCCAGCAGGAGCAGGGAGGTGATCGTGCCCCTGTACTCGGCGCTGGTGAGGCCGCACCTTGAGTACTGTGTTCAGTTTTGGGCCCCTCACTACAAGAAGGACATTGAGGTGCTGGAGCGTGTCCAGAGAAGGGCAACAAAGCTGGTGAAGGGCCTGGAGAACAAGCCTTATGAGGAGCGGCTGAGGGAGCTGGGATTGTTTAGTCTGGAGAAGAGGAGGCTGAGGGGAGACCTCATCGTGCTCTACAACTATCTGAAGGGAGGTTGTAGTGAGGTGGGGGTTGGTCTCTTCTCCCAAGTAACCAGCGATAGGACGAGAGGAAATGGCCTCAAGTTGCGCCAAGGGAGGTTTAGGCTGGACGTTAGGAAAAAATTCTTTACTGAAAGAGTGGTCAGGCCTTGGAACAGGCTGCCCAGGGAAGTGGTGGAATCACCATCCCTGGAGGTATTTAAAAGACGTATATAGATGAGGTGCTTAGTGACATGGTTTATTGGGCATGGGGGTGTTGGGTTGACGGTTGGACTCGATGACCTTAGAGGTCTTTTCCAACCTTAATGATTCTATGATTCTATGATTTCTGCCCGTTCCTCTACTATGTCTCTGCAGACTCATGGAGGTCTCTCCCTGCTGGTTACACTTGCTGATATTTTCCAAGCTACCCCCAAACGATTTTTATCACAAACTGAAAATCTTTTTTTTCAAGCACTGAGGGGTCTGCAACCTCGCTGGTCCTCAATGCATGGTTACTGTACCTTAACGTGGATGCGGGCAGCTTCTCCTCCGGAAGCACAAGCCAGCCCACTCAGGACTTTATTTGTGGGTAAACTTGCCACCACACGAACATTTTTTTTCCTTCTGAAAATAAATAAACTTCCAGTCTGTCAAAAAATAGCACCTATCCTTTTCCTTTCCTTTTCAGGATGGGATCCTTTTACGCACCAGGGCTCGTGGGTATAAACGTGCTGCGCTTATTAACCTCCATGTATTTTCAGTGCTGGGCTGTCATGAGTAGCAATGTCCCTCACGAACGCGTCTTCAAAGCATCCAAGTCTAATAATTTTTACATGGGACTTTTGCTGTTGATCCTGTTCCTCAGCCTTCTGCCTGTGGCTTACACCATCATGTCCCTGCCTCCCTCCTTTGACTGTGGACCGTTCAGGTACTAGCAAAACACCCAAAATGCCAGTTTTCTGCTCTGATACATGGGATTATTTTCATGAAGTTAGAAGGCCTGGACTCCAGCAGAGATGGTGAAATGCTTCCATTCTCCATCTGGTTAAATCCTTAGCAATGTGAGGCAACGGGCCGTGCCTAGTTGTGGGCAACATGTGCCGAAGAAAGCACCAGTGGACGGTAGGGGTGGGACAGCAGGGTGTAGCCCCCAGCAAAAAAAACAATGGGAGAACCCCTAAGGCTCTCAGGAACATTGTGAGAGCAAGACAGGGGTCCAAAGCCTCCTTCTAAGACCTTCCATAGAGCCAAGAACTCCCACAGCACAAGATGTATTTTACATGTTGAATTTTGTTGGAAAACAGCAGGAAATGGATAGGTCTGACCCTGAAGAGTTGCAGCTTTTTTTTTTTAAATGCTTTTTTTTTAAATTGGAACAGAATCAGCACTGCACAGAGCATTCAGAGGACCACATTAATATGCCAATAAAGTCTAATTTGATTGAGTAACGCCATTTCCTGGGCCCGCTGAGTCTGACTCAGCAAGGAGCAGGCTTGGAACAAACTGTTCCTGTAGAGGCACTGTTTTAGGTTATCCACTTGCTAATGGAGAATGACAATAGAAAGCTGAAAGATGTGGAGGGAGAAGGCAAGAGACCAAAATTCCCTCAGTTGTATAACAAGGACAGGTGTCAACGAGCAATGTCAGAAGATATGACAAGAAACTTGTTGCATGCACAGTCTTTTTTGGAGATGACTAATCTGCAATGTGAAAGAGTTATTTCCATTCCCAATCAACTTTTCAAAAGCCACTCAGCCTGATTCAAACCCTTGGCACACCCTCTCAACTCAACTGAAAGCTCAGCTCTCCTGGGCTTAAGGCAGTTGATGAAGTTGGGATACCATTTAGCCAAGTTTGTCTTTATTGACTCTCATCATCAGGACAGAGTCCAACACCTTCCTGAGCAGAATCCTGCAAGATCCCAGGAGGCAACAAGCCTAAAGATGTTGAATAGCACTTGTCGGGCTGAATTCACAGACCCAGAGATGCTGGGGAGAGAAGAAGGGCAATTATGTAATCCATCCTTTTACAGATTTGTTCTCCTTTCGTACATAATACTCTCATCTGCTTTATCAATCCGGTTTGAAATTACTCTTTCACTGAGTTTCCTATTAAGCAATAATCACAGCTTGCTATTTTTGTCATTACTTAGCAGCGCTTCAAGTTGGCTCATTATTTCAGAAAGCCAGAATTTGCATATGGAAAGTTATCTTTACCATGAAAAGGGCATATTTAACAAGATATTGATCAGAAATATATGGTTACTGCAGTCTGTAGGTTTTTATACATTTCAGAGGGATAAATAGTCAGAACTCATAAAGGAGCCACATGTGGAAATAAATGTATTAACTCCAGGAGCAAGTTGGCCCAGCAAAGAATATTCCTATAATCAATGGGGGTGGGGGGAATGGATGGACCAATAGATAATTTAAAATGAAGGCATCTCACAATCCTTGGTGGCCAATAGCAAGCTGATGCTTTCTGAAAGAGAGAGGAAACGTGCTACTTAGCATTGTTAGATTAGGAGCTATTTTGTCCCTCCAGGAAATACCTACACTCCTTAACTGGTCGTTTGCCTTTCCAGTGGAAAGAAAAGGATGTATGAAGTCATTCAAGAGACCATTGAACTCGATTTCCCACTTTTTGTTGCCAAGATCTTCAGCTATGTTGCAAACCCCGGACTGATCATACCTGCAATTCTGCTCATGGTGTAAGTTTTTCTTGCAATATTACATTCCTGGCTGGGGGGAGGAGACTGAAAAAAAAAGTGCTGGGATGTTAGTGAGATCTAAATACAGCTTCTGCCGAGATAACAGCCCGGATTAGGGCAGACATACACTCCCTACCCACCTCACCTTCGCCCAACCCAATTTCCCAAAATTTAATTTCCTGACCCAATTAAACACAACTTTGTAGATGAAACACATTGCTGACAGAGGCCTTGTGGATATCAAAGCTGTCACAGCTTCCACATGAAAAATTTTCAGTAGCCAGCAGGAAATAAATGGACAGCGTCAGCCTGGTGCCTTTTGGAGAAGCAATTTCTGTCACAGCTGGTGGTATTTACAGCACTGCCAAGTCAGGGCATTCAAAAATTACACGTTCCAAAAATATGAAGAGGTGTGGCTTTTTGTTTGGGTTGTTGGGATTTTTTTGTTTCTTTTTTTTTTTTTTATTTTTCCAAATAATACATCTGGAATTTGTTTCAGTGCTGTCTGATCATTTCAGCTTTGAAACCACACTTAATCCCTAGCACCTTCAGCAGCACTAGGACCAGGGCAGTTTTCTTTCTTCTTTTTTACAAATATATTTTTGGCATTGTTCTCAAGGTTTCCATAGATATCAAAATGAGTGGGAGCGCCATGGCCAAATTTTCTAGGCAGCTCTGAACACACCAGATTAAACAGTGGGAGACAGGGGGAGGGTTGGGGAGCGTATTACATGTGCTTCCCCTCTCAGACTCTTCCTCGGGCATCCACACATGTTGGAGATGGATCTCTGGGCTGATCCAATACAGCCACTCTTGGGCACTGTAATCCTTCATTCTGAATAGGTTACACTGAAGATAATGCAATTAAATCAAATACAAGTTCCCATGTTATGAAGTTTCTATAAGAAACAGCCTGAGAAAAATCTCAATTAAACTAAAAACCTGCCATTTCTCTATCTGCCTCAAACTACTTACTCATTTTAACCTAAATAAAGATGATCAGATACTGTAACTTGTGCAGACAGATTCTACACTTAGAAGAATCAGATCAGATACACGCAGGAGACAAGTCTCATGCTACATCCCTAGTACGGCCAAGCATATTATCGCGTTATTAGCTCTATTCCTGTGGGCTTCACAGTAGCACTAGCAGATGCTACCACAAACACGAGATGAAGACCGCAGAACTAATCCACCCCAAATGGATGACCTTTACAGAAGGGCTGCAGGTAAGGTTTCTGAGGCTTTGGTGTCACCCCAAAAAAAGGTGGTGGGAGAGCAGGTAGACTTTTGAAAATAATGTTTTGTTCAGCGACAGTCTCCTGCCCTTTCCTCCACTGACAGCCAGGACAGGGAACAGCACAAAGCCAGTTTATCTGCTGAAGAGACACCTTTTATCACCCCTTCCCAGTCTGGCTATTCCCCCACCAAAGCCTTCCCATCGATCCATCTCTCCTCGAGGCACCATTTCGTCTCTGCCCCAATCCCCTCTGCAAACTGAGAGATACCCTATGTCCACATTACCTAAAACATCCTCATTTCCCACCCAGATACACTGCCTGGGCATCCTTTGAGGATATTAGATATTTCAGGTCGTTCAGCTACCGAGAGAGTTACAGCCCTAAGAAAGTGGGTGCCCCCATGGTGCCTGGACAAGTCAGACCTACAGCCCCTTGGCAGTAGCTCTCGCATGCCCCGAGAGCATCAGGTGTCTTGCGGAAGCACTCCTCGCTATGTGCACTCAAACTTTTCCTGGGATAATCCCAGGAAAAATTATAGTTACCCTACAAGGATGTTTCCTAAGGCTTGGGTCCTTTTCTCGTCTCAGAATCTTCACAATTAATGGACTCAAATTTAGCACACCATCTTTGTATGCATATAAAAATGACCTAAACATACAGGGAGACAGAATCTAATTACCTGAATTAAAATTTTGCCAGAAGAGCAAGATAACACTCCTTTTGCTTACAGTCCTGTAACCGATGGCTACCAGTGGCCAGAAATTTATGTTTATGTCTCTTGCACCATTTTCTCCAAAAAGTAGAGAACTACAAATCATATACAAGTCCCCAGTTTCCTGCCTTCTCCCTGAAAGTCTTCAGCTTCTGCTGCTACTTCTGCTACAGTGCAGACACATAGACAGGGTCAAGCTGGAGCTAGTCCTTATGTTGATCCCCATCCAGCTTGCCAACAGATTAAATCCAGGGAAATGCAACTGCTGGAGCTTCATTTGGTCCTGATGACCAGAGAGCCAGCAGCTCCCAAAGCAGCACGCAAGCCAACCTACAATGCAGCCTAAATAACACATAGCCTCTACAAAGAGCAACAGGCGGATCGTAAAAGGACAGTCTGATTTTGATGGCAGACACTCAAAAAGTGTGTTTTCCACTTCTGTGGACTGAATTAAGTCATTTTCTCAAGCCATGATAACCCCCTTTCTTTTTCCAAGTGCAATCCAAAACTCCTTTTCTATTTATTTCTCTTCTTGGCTTCTGGTCCCAGATAATGATGGGGTCCAGCAGGTGACATGGATGTCAAACTTACTGTCATGTTTCTAGCTGCCTGAGGACAAGGGAAAAGGAAACAGAGCAAGAAGAAGCAGAGATACTTTGCACATAGGCATATAACTTAATCCCATTTCGGTCGGAAGCAGGATTTCAAGCCATGGTTTGCAGAGCTTCCTGGCAGAAGCTAGAAGCACCTTACTGCATCAAGAGGAAGGAGAAAAAGATTCAAAACTACTGTGCAGGCCAGAGAAGGACAGTGACCCACACTCTCTCCCCAGCTCTCAGGGAGCAGTAAATCAGAGAATAGGGGTGCCAGGGCCATGCAGCATCCATACTAAGCAGCTCAAGCACAAGGGTGCATCCCCAGGCTCATTTTAGAGGCAGGTAGATCTAAAGCACCTCATTAAAAGTGGATAAATGCCATTTGCTAATGCTTACTTGAATTCCCAGCGAAGTTTACAGCTCCTCATGCTACTGTCACAGTCAGACCAGGACCTGGCTTTGCTCTGCCTTTTCTGGGAACTGGATCCAGTAGTGTGAATCAGGAATTCAACAGCAAATCCAGCACACCTGTAGGACCTGCCCAGGACACTGGTCTGCACCTTGGAGGATCACTGCTTGCTAAGTCTTGGCCTGATCAACCCAGTCCAAATCTCCATGACTACCTGTAGATTTGAACTGCAGCAAAGGCATCCCCGCAGATCCCCTTTCTGTGGCACTGTCCCTTTCCCCTCTCCCTCCCAAGTCCCCTTAAGGGCAGCTCAATCTTGGACAAATTCAACCTCCCTGGAACAATAAACCTGCAATAAACCAAGGACAGAGGAAACTCAGGCTTAGCCTGCAGACAGAGCAGGCTCATATCTCATAGCGTTTGGGAGAGGGACCTGGTGAGTTCACATCCTTCCCATCAATGCCCCATTAAACACAGGAGTCAGAAGGGGAGGAAGTTATGGTGGTTGGAGACAACACTGGCCACTGATGCAGAAGGTGAGAAAGGACTGAAAGAGGAATGGGAATGGATTAGCTCAGTTACTCAATGAACTTGAGAAGGCAGCTCAGGAACAGAGCGCAAGGCATCCCAGATGGCTTTGAATAGGTAGATCCA
Source organism: Pelecanoides urinatrix (assembly GCA_013400755.1). Lineage (NCBI taxonomy): Eukaryota > Metazoa > Chordata > Aves > Procellariiformes > Procellariidae > Pelecanoides > Pelecanoides urinatrix. The sequence continues at coordinate 236,957 of VZTQ01005226.1, forward strand.
GTTATCTTTATGAAAACAGGGGTGCTCCAGGCACTTATGTCCTGGCTGGTCACAACAAAAATGGCAGAGCAGCACCAAAGCCCTGGATTACAAAGCAATATATTTCCTAGGCAATGAGTTTGACAATGTAGAAGAAATAAAACTATTGCATCCTTAGAGAAGATCAAAAATAACAATTTTCAAACTCACCAAGACTGAATTTGGCATTAATGCTACGCAAAAGGAAGCAAATGTGTTTCCTCCAGACAGACCCCTGCAAAAAGCCTCAAGAAAGGCCATCCAAAGTAATCCCTCCTGATCTCCCACCTGGAAACCAATATGCCGGTACATGGTGCCTTGCTGGGCTTAGTCTCAGGCATTCTGCTGACAAAATCCTCGAGCCTGGTTTGCAGATGCTGAACCTGAGCTAGAGCCACAAAAGTAGGTTACGAACCGTCAGGAAACCTTTTTTTTTTTTTTTTAAGTCTGCCTCTTTTTTCTGGTTTTTTTTTTTCTCTTTTGCAAGAGAATTTTCTACTTTACTTTTGAAAAAAAAAAATCTTTAATGGTGAACCGAATGGCTGGTGCTTTTGCCGGGAATGGCTCGGAGTTACTGAGCAGATGATGTTTATAATTTAGAAGAATAAAAGCACTCTACAAAAGCAGGAGGAGACATTTTTGACAACCAAAATATTACTGGTTGGCGAGTGGCAGTGGTGGTGAGACAGCCCCAGACGCTTGGGCACGTTTTAAAACACACGCCTCCCCACGCGCCAAAAGCTGCCAGCACTCCCTCTCCCATCCCGCTCGCCTTTCAGTTCCCTCCAGCTTGGCTCACTTTTCCCCTGGCTTTGTTGTGCTCTTTTTGCAGAAGGAGGGATCGAAACAAAAGCCAGTGGCTCTGCTTTGACCTGGCTCCTGCTTGCCCTCAATTCCCGTCTCTGCTCACTCCCGACAGCCCCTTGTCGGCTGCAGGAGGCAGCCAGTCCTGGCCGAGGGGGAAGGCGGACTGTGCCTTGAGGACTGTTGCCTGCCACTATTTTCCTTGTTTCTTAGTTTCTTCTAAGTTCCCTGTGTGACCTGGTGTCCATTTTAGTTTTCCTTTGAGCCATGGCAGAAAGCCATGTGTTTTATCAGCTGAGTTGGTTTTCACCCAGATAATGAGTTGAATGGGCTCACCACCAAGGAAAGACTCAAGGGGCAAGGCTAGTGCAAAGGAAGCAGAGGGAGCCCATGGCCAGCCAAAGCAGAGGCAGGAGGGCAGGATTTCATTTTTCTTCTGTTTGAGCAGAAGTGAGCTACTGGACTGGCTTAGCCCATCTTACCTGACCATGCCATCAGGCAGCCTGAATTTTTCCTAAGCCTTGAGCCTCTAAAGGCAGTTTGGAGACAGCTGGTGGGAAAACTAGGTATTAGAAAGTAAGCAAAAATTAAATGTTCCCTCCCTGTGAAACTTTCTCTCTCCCCTGATCCTATCACTACAGCAACACATTTGTTTTTGTAGCCTTGCCATCTATTACCTAAACGCTGTGGCTGAAGCGTACCAGCGTGCCAATGCAGAGCTGAAGAAGAAAATGCAAATGGTAAGTATTGATCTGGCAAAGGCATCTTTGAAATACCATGCGCTTCAAGTTTGATGTGCAACATATGCTTTTAAATTGCTTTTCACTTCTGAACACAAAGTGACACAAGGGGAAGATGCATTTTATGCTTGTTCAGTCCTCTCTGATGGCATTTAATGGCTAAATGCAAAGAGTGGTCACATTCCATAATAGCCTGCTATTTCATACATCAAAACTACAGTGAGTTTTCCCATAAACAGCGCTTTCCACCTACAAAAACAAGTTACCTCAAAGTTCAAGTAATGTTTTGGAGCCCAAGATTTCCCAGGGACAATGATAAGCCTATCCAAACCACAGCCAGATTTTGTACAAGCCGAAGAGCAAAGAGTCATAACTAACAACATGGCAATAACTTTTTTTACCAGTAATTCTCAAAGCACTTTACAAAGGAGGCTGGTGTCTGTCTCTGCCATGCAGGTGGGAAAAGCAAGATACAGATAGATGCAATGACTCGAATTAGCAGGGTAGAATTTCGACCTCGTGATATCCAAAACTGGGAAAGGTTGCAACATGCAGAGGACCATAACGCAGGGATGCCTGAACTAATATGAATTAGGTCTGGCAGTAGAATACCTGCAAAAGCGCAGCTCTGCTCAGATAATGAGTCTCAATAAGAAATAGCAAAGGTGTCCTGCTACCAGGGCCCATGCTGTTCTGGCAGGACCAGCTGCTGTCCCCCAGAGCTTTCCTGGTGGGTCTGTAACCCTGTGCTGTTTTGTACTATATAGATGTGTCCAAAGTATCGAGCCTTGCATCAGGAGAAGATATGATGCCATCAAAGGATTGGTATCAGCCATTTTACTGGTACAAGGCAGGATCCAAGCAGAGGAAGCAATGCCACGTCGAGCAACGCGTTGCATAAACCAGAGATCAGTGCAACATTAAAAGTGAGGATGTGAGCACTGAGAAATGAGACTCCATAAATTACATCCGAATGCTCAAATTCATGCTAACCACTCATGCACATGGCTTAAAATAAGGGTCTTGGTGCATAGGGCATCCTCAAGTATTGCAAGAGTTGAACACATGCTACAGCACCCTCAGACTTAGGGGCACATAGTTTATTTCACACTGCGCAAACTGGTTGTGATCAGGGTTTAAGGGAGCACAAACCCCCACAGAGGAGTCACAAAGCAGGGCCTGGCGCTACCCAAAGGAACAGAAAATCTCCAGACAAGCACCTGCCTTTGCACAGACCTTCCGTATTTTTGTCCCGCAGGCACCTGTGGGTTTGCTGAGGCAGCCAGGCCTGGAGAGAGGAAGGGGGAAAGGGAGGGCGTCAGCACAGCCCCGTTGTTTAGGGAGCGAGGGATGGGAGCTGCCTGGTCACGGCAGGGGTGGTCAGCGGTTGGAGCCCACCAGAGACCCCCGCGTGATGACCTGCTGGGCTCAGAGAGATCTACCGTGGCTGCCCCCAAAGTCTGCCAGGTTTGCCAAATGGATGGAGGCTGCTCCGTGGGTTGGGACCTCAGCTGTAGAAAGGCCACGAGCCTCCTTGCATTCCATGCCTCCAGCACACAACTCCCTCTGTTGGCAGATCACCCTTTTGGAAGGAGGGATGGAGCTGGAGTGGAGTCCATCCAAGCTTTCTCACTGCATAAGAGAGGGCAGCCTCTCCCTTCCCCATCCAGCATGCTTGTCCTGAGCAGAAACAGCCCCTGGGTATTTTCCTCCCTCTGCCATCCAGAAAGAAATCTTTTGAAGACCTAAATGTGTGCAAGTAAAACCAAAGACAGCCCTACAGCCCATCGTCATGCTGCCATGCCTTCCTCCTCTTCCTCTGGCATTTATCGCTGACACCCTCCCTCCCAAGAGGTCCACATTTAAAACAAACCAAAACCCCCGGGAGGGCAGATTGGCAGTTGCAGAAATACACAGACAGCCTGGTAGACCTAAACCACGTTATCAGCAACAGCTTTGCCCTAAAAAAAGCAGAGCCGTCGTTTCCCAGGCTCTCGGTCCTGCCTGGGATGTATTTTCTTTTCCTAAAACCCTTGGTCACCGGACCAAGATTCAGCACATTGAACTTGGCAGAGAGATTACATTCATACCAACAAACACTTATCCAGGCTAACCATGACACCAGGCCACCATTTCACAGGTTACATCTGCAGTTTCAAACTAAACTCAACGGTTTTTATTGATGCAGCAACGTGAAGAGGAGAAAAACAAGAGAAACAACAAAGCCAGCGCTAACCCCTTGCTGCAAGATCTGGAGGATTTACTTACACCAAGTACGAAGAGTGAAAGTCACCCCAAACAAGCAGAAGGTAATAACTATACAACCTCCCCTCAACCTTCCTGAAAAGGCTCCTTTTGCCACCAAACAATGACTGGAAAAGATTGAGGAACTGGAGCAGTACACATTTGCAAGGGATTGGATGAGTATAACTAGCACAGATTTTGTCCGCTTACAGAAGTCCACCTGCCGATGGCAACCCAGGAAGGGCAAGTTTTTAGACTGCATTATGTCTCACACAGGCTTATCACAGTGTGGGAATTGTAATCCAAAGTTATGATTCATATCCCAGCTATTAACCGTGCCGGTCATGAAATCAGCAATTTATTCTGGGAACAATGTTGAAACTCCAGTGTTGTTTCTGGGCTGATGACCTAAGCCAGGCACAGACTTTTCTCTGAATTGAGGTTTTCATTGAAAATTCATTATGAATGAGACAGAAGCTTTTTACAGGACTATGTTAGTCTTAGGGCAAATAAATGCATGCTGTAAGCTCCGCTGAGGGGGTCCGTGGTTGGGCAGAAAGATGCGGGAAGAGGTATTGGCACCAGGGTCCAGGTATTCTCAAGGACGACAGATCCTCCAGCCTTGGTCTGAAGCTGCCATTTCCTGACCGCCAGAGCCTCCTGCTCTCATTTGTGAGAAACAGTACAACACATATGAAAGATTTTGATTTGTATCTTGATGCAGATGAGAAAAGCAGACCATAACCCTCTCACAATTAGCTGGGCTGTTTCTCGGACAGGCTGAGACAAGCTGGAAAGTTCAGACCAACCTGATACAGATTCCCTCCATAAAGCAGATCCAGAGCGCTCATTTAAATGGAAATAGTGCTGGCAGCATTGTAGGTGCATTGAAAATAAAGACTAAAATCAGCAATTACCCATGACCACCACATGGCTAGAGGTGTACCAGCATGGCTGGTAGGACTATCATGTTTTATGAACACATCAGTAGAACCTGCAAAGAGGGCTTGGGCAGCAGAAACACATTCTGGCTGTTGGCCAGGGGCTAATGGTCTTATTTATGGTTTCTTCACTTAGATGCTCAAACACAAATCCCCAGACACTTGGGTTATTGCACGTAGAAGAAACAGCAGCCACTGGGGAGATAAAGAAAGCAGTGTTTTCTCTCATGAAAATAACATTCATAATCTTTGCTCTAGACAAGAAAATAGAGTCTCCTAATAGAACCAGCCCTGTCGAGAAACAAGGCAAACCAGCAGCCCTGGGTGGCAGCCCCATGACTGGTGGGAGAGGAGCAGCATTCACCCCGCCGCCGCACGTGTTTGTGACACAGCCACCGACACTGGGTGTCTGGGCACCTTACCCTGGCCAGCCCAGACCAAGGGGGCACCCACCAGGACCAGTCCCTGGAAGAGGGAGAGGGCAGCCACGCTACCCACATGCTGTTCGATAAGCTCAGCAACGCTTCTCACGTTTGACATTAAAATAGAGGTACTGCATGAACTATCATAGTTTTAGTAGGGAATGATTACTGTATGCGGGTCATCCACTCGTGATGATCTGTATCTACCGAACACTGACTATCTAAAACAGCTTTGTTTAGAAGCTTAGGAGTACTTCGGAGATGTAACCCGCAATGGCTGCGCTGATTTTGATCATGAAAGAAACAGGAGGCAGTCAGGATGAAAATCAGCCATGGCACTGCTAAACTACTACATACAGGATGCAGCCCTGTGGCCACTAACAGTGGCACGGTGAGCTCACTCTGTGGTGTGAGTGCTTGTCAGCCCCTTCAAAGGCTTCTTCAGTTAATAATAGTGTGAGTTTATCTGTCATTTCAAAAAAGGATTTTTTTTTTTTTGCTGTCCCTCTACCTGAGGAATTAAGTATTCTTTAAAAAAAGTGAGTGTCCCTGTCCAGCTGCATGGCAGCCACTACTAGGAGTAGAGGACTCCTACTAGACCTCCCACAGGAGGAGGTTTTGTCAGCTGCATTTCATCCTTCGTGATAGCTTTCCTCCAGTCTACCTCCTCCAAACTTTCATCTTTTTGTTTCAACCCCACTGTGTATCTCACCACCGCTTTCTCTGGGTCCCCACTCTGCTCCTCTTTTCATAGTCTGTCAACAGTAGCTTGCACCATTATTTCAATCCCTAGATACAGCTCCTAATTTAGTGACATCACCCAGCACAACTGAGAGACTAAAAGTGCTTTGACCTGATTTCTGATTATAACCAGTTAGAAATTTCTGTGCAATTTAAGGATCGTATCTTCCAGATCTACAGGACTTCCCAGGACTCCGTGGCAGGACTTCTCTGGGTTGACCTGCTCTTTTACACCTACAGTTTCTTTCTGTTGTTGACACAAACCCATCCCAGCCAGCTTAGATCTGGTGTTCACATATGTGTTGTTCGTCATAAAAATTCCTGTAAAAAATAAACTCATGTTCTTCAGTAAAAACAAATCCATAAATATAGCTAGTAACAATTCCACTACAGCTGGGATATTTGGGATTAAAGGTTCTCACCTTGAATTTTTCCACTAAATGCCACAAATCTTGTCATACTATATGTTCAGAACAGGAAACTTAGTAATTTATTTCTCCTCTATGGCTTGACAGAGCACAGAGCATTTGACCTTCAGTCTGGGAACGTCCACCTTCGAGGAGCGGGGCAAAGGCGTCCAACTAGGTCAGATGTGAGGCAGATTGGGAAAAGGATTCCATTTTTCGGGTCCAAATCAACAAAAGTATTTAGGCATCTCATAGGAATTAAGAGCTTAAATATTGTGCTGCGCTTATTTGTAGCTAGAGACCTAGCTCATTTTTTGATGTCTGTGCTTTATAAAAGAGACCAGAGTCCTAGAGAAGTATTTCCAGAAGATACAAGCGAGAGTCAAATAAAAGGAGAATTCAGAATTTCTTCAAAAATTAAATCATTGGATTTTGCTTTCAAATACGAAGAAATCAACGGGTTATATTTGTAGAAATAGCTGTCCCTGGTGCACGGCTCAAAGTCAGTTCGGCTGTTCCCAGGCACGCTGCGATGGTCAGGGTTGCTTGTTCTCCCGGGGAGCCTCCACATAAGAAGCTGCTCATCAGATTTATTTCCTGGTCTTGGAAGGACATTTCTCTGAGCTGGGTCTCACAGATAAGGTCTTGTCTTGCTTTTTTGCTGCAAGAGTTGCTGGTGCAACATAGCTATGGTTGCCTCTCCTGCCACCTCTGTCTGCAGAGATACCCAGTCTGGAGAAAAGTCAGACAAGAGAAGGTTTTTTTCAGGAGACAGAAGCTGTTGTCCCCCATCCTTCTCCACAGGTGTCCATGGAAAATATTGGTCAGAAAGTGCTGGGGGAAGGTGCTGCCAGCCTGCTAATCCAGAAGGATGTCACAGAAACGACACGGTGCCCTTATTTCAGCCCAGCCAGTCTGCCCTGCAAACTCTGGAATGGTTGTGTAACAAGGAATAGGATTTTCCTCCTCCTCGCTCCTCATCTCACATTAAAACATAATTTGGAAAGGGCAGGCGTGGCTTCAGGTCTCAGCTCTGCTAGGAAACAGAAAGGGGCTGGAAACACGCGCACGCATACCTGCGCGCACACATGGAAGAAAAGTATAGAATATTTATTTATTTGCACAAGGGATACAGGGGCAATAAGAAACATTATGAAGAAGCCATAGAGAACTCCAGACAGGTTTTGAAAACCTAAGAAGCAGAGGCAGACTTAGGTCTAGATTCCAGGATTTTAATGCTCTCTGAATGAGGTTCCCAAGACCTGCAATGATACTGAACATTACAAAGCACTTAGTCATCTCTGGAGCACACAACTGCCCATTAGCTAATTAATCTTTCAAGGTTTGCTCATCTCTAATTATAATACATTAGGTTCACCCATTGATCAGTGTCTTTTGCAAGCTCAGAGGCTTCAGGATACGAGGGCTATAGTATCAGCTAGACAAAGATTTCTGCAGACCGGTGGCAACTCTCTTCCCTGACTCCAATTCACAGTGGGGTCCTCTGTTTGAGCACAACAATTGTGAAGGGTGTAAAAATGCCAGCCCTCGGTCCTCATATTGACCGAAATGATTATTTGGCTCTCTGAGTTTTGAGTCTATTTACCAGTTACTCACGTGCAACTGGAGGTTAAACTTCACAAACTCATTGCGTATTCAGCAGCATTTGGTTTTGTCCTTATTTTTCCATTGTTAGGAAGAGCAATAAGTACTTCTCTGAGAATTCAGCATTGATCTTTTTTTTTTTTTTCCCCCTCCTCCTCCCCTGACATTTGTTGAAAGACTATCCATCCCAAGCTTCTCCTGGAGCTCTGGTTAACTACAAGGGGAAAGGAAAAAATGAAAAAAGCTCAGTGGTGTGTAGTGGGAGCCTCCTAGTAACATCTCACACAGTGCACAGTTTGCATTCATATATGACTAGAAAAGCCCTGTGTTGCAAATTTTTCACATCTTCTATTGGCACTAGCTCAAGTGCTGCATCCAAAAGGTTTTGGTAAAAAACAAGGAAATACCTAAGTTTAATTCTTTTATTCTTCTTCTCACCGAAGGCTTGTTTTTAAACAGGCAACTCTCATGGGCATCAGTTTTTAGTTTGCGTGGCCACACAGAGCATAGAAAGACTGAGTATCTGCTCAGCATTACTGATGAACAGGAATCTCAACAAAATAAAAAATAAAATTTAAAAGGGCGATTTTGCAAAACACATGTGGCTAAACATGAGCTGTGAAAGGGATGCCAACACACACACTCCTCTTAGGGTCAAAAATGTCATTCAGCCATTTCTTTCATGCTGTGCTCTGCTGTGGTATGAGACAAACTGCTTTCTGTACTCACATTGAACAAAAAAACAGTAGATGCCACTAAACATTATTTGCTCATAAAGCCGGAAAAGTGGTCCAAATGTACCTGCATGTACATGCAAAGAATACACTGATTTTGCATTCAGTATCATAATACTGGGGCCTTGGCTTCTCCAAAGCAGAAAAATCCCTTTTCAATCCAGAAGGAGAATAAGTTCCTTCCAAAAGAGAACCTTGAAACATCTGAGCTTGCATTTTCAGGTAGCTTATACAAAGCTTTCCAAGGAGAGAAAGGGGAACAAGCATTGCATGCCACCACCATTTACAGCATTTTTTTCTGATAGCCTCCCTTACTCCAAACAAGCAGTCAAGATTATCTTGTTGAGCCCTCTTTCATCCTCTGATCCTATAGCCAACCCTGCACTAAAATAAAGCCATCTATCACACATTTTGAACCTTCACAGCAACAAGATTGTCACCTTGCTTGAAACTCTGAGCCACAGAGGTCTTGTATGTAATCCGCTTCCTTTCTTCAGGATCTTCACTGTATTTCATTGAACAGCACTGCTTATGGCAGGGGGAGAAGGGTTTCCTCATACCAGCTAACAAACCAGAATTTTGGGAAGGGATTTTTGGTTTTTTTCAAGGTGTTAAGGTGGGGTGCCATCTGCACATCTAAGCTAAAGAAACCTCTCAACTTACAACTCCACACACCGCAAGAGCCATCATAGGGACAGGGGCCACAAGCTGCACTGGCTCCAGCACCTGCTGAGACCTACCCTGAGAAATCTTCACCAGCAAATTCAGGTGAGGAAGACAACCAATGGCCATTTCCCCACATCCAGAGAAAATTCCCGGTGACTGAGACCAGTATTTTTGCAACTTATCCCACCCCATGAGGCACGCTGCTCAGCACGCCCGGCTGGGCAGGGGCTCTGCCGGCACCAGGAGCACCACAGTGGCTTCCACATTGCTGAAGGTGCACTAAGACTCAATCTAATGTCCCACAGGCCCCTGACTTGACCCCAGCAGGCCATGGGTGCAGCCCACCTCTCTCTGCACCCCAACATACTCAGATCCCTCTCTGCAACCACCAATATCAGGTGCTTTTGCTGCCAATGAAGCAGATCAGATGGGGACCTTTGAAGCCTGACCCCACTGCATCTCTAAACCATGTCTCTTCAAAGCAGCGATGTCCTGACAAAAATAATGAAGTGCTCACCAAAAGGCTTTAAAGAGTGATCCCCCCATTTTGATTCATGCTGCATGCAATGTTATCAGCTCTCCAGCCTGACAACCGTGGGGATTTTTTTTTCTTTCTGTCACGCTTTTCTTGCTGCTTGCCTAAGCCCCAAGGCAGCAGCTTGTCCTTTGGCAGGTGGCAGCCCAGATTCATCTGCAGCCAAGGCTTTATCACTCACAAATGCTCAGACACAGATTTTCCCTAGGGAAAAAGGCAACTCTGGTAACCGAGGATTTCTAGGTCCCGGCCCATTTCTCACACAACATAGTCATCATTGCTGAATCAGTTTTATAGGGACAATACCAATGCAACGTTATGCTGCGGCAAGCTAACGCGGGGAGGCTTGGCTTTGCTGCAATCATTCATTTCCAATCACAGGACCTAACTCCTTGAGTCCCCTTCAATTCAGCCATCTATAGATGGGCAAAACCAGTGGTGAACATTGTCTTTAAATCTTAAATTGGTACCACATGGTGCTACCGAGGAATACTCGGCTCCTCCGTGTATTCAGCAAACAGAGGCCACTAAGCTCCCACATCTTGGGAGACAGTCTGCGTAAGCGTGTATCCACACAGGCACTGAGATAAAGACGAGCAGATTTTAAAGTGTTTCAGGATTGATATTATTTTCTGCACCACTCCTCCATGATTCACGACAAAAATGGAAAGCACTGAAGCGCGGGGATGCGCTTGCGGCTGGTGCACCGAGCATCCTCCCACAGCAGCGTGCAGTCAGCAGGAGGAGAGCCCACAGCTGCCCAGGGACAGATGGACAGATGCCATTCCCCAGCAGGCAAAAGCTTTCTGTATATTAGCATCAAACCCCCATGAAAAGGTCAGATGAGCAAAAGCCACCCGAAGGTGGCAGAGCAGCCAAGGGGAGGAGAGGGGCAACCACAGAGGGTCTCCCCCACCTCCCGGGGACCAGACCCAGGCAGGAGGGTGCCCGTGGGACATGAGAGCCCCCAGGGCTGAGCCCAGCTGGGCTCCCTGGAGGCTCACACCCAAGGAAACCAGAACAGGATTTAGCATCATTTAACCCAGCTCACAGAGCTGGGAGGGTTTGGCCCCAGGCGTAGCAAGCGGATGGGTTAGAAACTCAGCAGCCCTGCACCCACCAGCACGGGGGTAAGGACACACCGCACCCACCACTGCTGCGTACAAGCACTGAACAAGTTTCACAAGGAAACAGCTGCAGGATATTAAAGCAGGAATGGAGGCGAGGAGAGCTTCTCTGGTGGCAACCGAGCGATGCTTGCAGAAGCTGCCAATGCCATCTCTCTTCAGGCAATGTGGGAGGGAGAAAAAAATAACTTCAGCTCAGTTGAAGATAAAATAAAAACAACCATAGCGGCATAGCACTGTTACCTGGACTGCTCGAGGATGGGCAAACCATCACAGTGATCAAGTGTGCAGATCAGGTTAGCAGTAGGTGGAACATTATTAAAAATTAGTTAGTAACCCCAACAGCAGCTGCAGAAACATCCCAAGCAGCTGTGTCCTCCCCCTTTCTCCATTCTTCCTCCCTCAAAGCAAAGCTGTTTAGGGGAACCAAGGCTTCTTCTGCAAAAGGCTGCAGATCCAAACCTTCCTCTAATTAAGAAACATATCACACATACGGGACTTTTTTTTTTCCATAGCAGCAGCAGTAAATAATTCAGTGCCTAAGCAGATGTTTAGGATCTTCAAAATATGAAGGTTATTATCAGATTTATTTAAATCAGGTACCAGGAAGGCTCAGGGCAAGGTAGAGAGCAAAAAAAAAAAAAAAAAAACCAACTATAATAAAAACCATGCCTTCTTCATTAGCCAGAGCACTTTGCTACGGTAGCTTGGGCACAGCAGTACAAACACCGCCTGAACGCAAAGTGGAGCTTCACCACCACCATCACAGCAGCACCACTGCAGCTTGTGGGTCCCCCAGCTCCATCAGCAGCTGCTGTGGCAGGGAAATGGCCCCAATGCCAGGGCTGCAGGGGTTTTGCAGAAGGGCCCTGTCAAACCAAGCTGCTGCTCCCCAGGAAGCCCAGCACTTTTTGGAGGGGAAGGCTGCAGAAGCATTTTGACACTGCATACGCAAATATAACTAATGAACTACTGGCAAGCTTTCCCTTACAAGTGGCTGCAGCTCAGCCTGGGAAACTCTCCGCAGCTCTGCTCAACTTTCCACACATCTGCCATCGTCCCCGCACAGGACAGGGTTGTGCCACAGCAGCAGAGAGCCAGCAGCAGGGAAACCTTTGCACTGCCTTGAGCATTGACCCGTGGACAGAGCTGGTCCCCTCACGCAGAAGCAGTGAAAGTCTGCTGTAACCCCTCTCCAGGGAAAGCCCAACGTCAGGCACATGCCCTTTCAGCCACTTATGTCCCCCCACAATGCCAGTAACATGGAGGGTAAGTAGCTTTAAAGAGTTTTTGCTGGCTCTGAAGAGCCAATCTAGTTATCCTAGAACACAATAAGTCACCACCTGGGCATGCAACGCTACCACGGTGCCATCGAAGCCAAAGCCAAGTAGTGTATTTGAACTGGTTATCCACCAAACAGCCAAAACCATCACTTCATCAGGGATGAACCAGACACACATTGCTAACAGCACTCCTCCAACCCAAAGTCCAGGAGAAAAAACAAATACCCATCTAAAAATATAGAGGGGTTGCACGTAGCTTAGGGTTCTTAGAACCCCTTAGAATAGGGTTCTTTGGGTTGAACAGCACACAAAGCTTGCATCTCTTTATTGCCACTCCAATAAGAAATGCAGCAAGACCTCACGGGCACAACTTGATCCTCCTCCTTCCAACCCACCCCACAGCTACCATCCCCTCAGCACAGCCTTGCCCAGGGATGGGCAGCCTCAGCTCCCTCCCACCCGCTGCCAAACCACACGCCTCCCAGCCAAAAGGGCATCCCAACCCGGTGCTGATTCAACCCTTCTTGGTGACGGTTCATTTACTAATAGCATTTCAGATTGTTACCCTCCCTGGGTGAAGGGGAGCCGGCGCTGATGCATTGGCAGCCACAAGCCGCCCGCAGACAGCGCGGTGCCCCTTCGCTGGCACGTCCCGGCCTCGCGTTCAGATGGAAGAATAAGGGATGCAAGGCAGAGCCTCTGAATGTAACATGTTTAAAACTATTTGCAAGGCTATTGCTCCACCTGGCCGCAGACGAGAAGGGAGCCTCAGGGTGGTTTTGGGGACAGCGCTGTTCCTTGGTCAGTCAAGGCACCGGCCTGAAGCTCAGAGCCCCTATAGCCAGGGAGCCCCTAAATGGGTACACAAACACCAGCACGGTGGGAGAGCTCTCCTCACCCCGCAGCAACCGCTTATCCCAAACCTACTCTGTGAGCAACGCACCCTGCCAGCACCGGAGAGGTGGGATGCGGGGGCTCCACAGCACCAAAACACGTCCTAGGCAGCCTCCATTAAACCTCACCTATCCCAGGAAGATGCACCAAGCGCACGCTTGCCGCAGGGGTCCCGATGGTACTAGCAACACGTTGCTCCAGCAGCTACCATGACTGCTAAGCTCACGCCAGCCTCAGCAAGGGAAGAGATGGCTGCTCTGCGCCTGGTCCCTACACTATTCCCCTCTGTCTTACATTGCCCCAGAGGAGGTACTCATTGTCCTCCTCCATATTTTGTTTTGCAATTATCTTATTAGCAGAAGAGCCCCAAGAGTCACTAATCACAAAGCCACAGTCTCAGAAGACAGCAGAGTCTTACGGTAGTCCTCGCATCCCAGGACTCACGCGGGGTCACACGTTCACGCCGAGCCTTTCCCAGGCTGGGAGATGTGCGGCTCTAACACAGGTGCCTACCGAATGGACACTAGAAGGGAAGGTCAATCCACTATTCTTGTAATGGTGGAAGAACACACTCACAAGATTTAAAATAAAAATTTAAAAAATGCAAAGGCTTGACACTTACCTGAAGAGAGCAACCTGCATCTCCCAGATCCCAGGGGAGCAGAGCCAGCACAGACCAACCTGCTGCCACAAAAGAATGGCTCCACAGAGCTCTCATCCCACCTGGGCACCACGCAGCGTTGATAACTTGCAGCGTTGATAGCTTGCAGCATTTTATATCACAAGTCTCAGATTTGACATTTTAATGAAGTTCCTGTTTCTATATTCAAGGTATGGTCCGAGAAATCCCAATTCTCATTTTGAAACAAAAACACTAACACATAGCTTTCACAGAAGGAAAATAAAATCTAAAACAAGGTGCAGGAGCAGCCTAGAAGTCAAGAGGGAATCCAAGCCATGCTTAGGCAAACAAAATTAAGACTTAAAATCAATCTCAAAAATTTTCAAAGGGCTGAACCCTTGAAATCAGAAAAACTAGTTGCTAGACTTCTCAGTCCTCCTAGAAGAGCTGATGGAGAACTGCTGGCTGCTTGCAGCATTCAGACAAAGTGGGTTTGCCTCACAAAACCAAGGAGAAAAGCCAACAGCATGCTCACTCCTACCCCACACCAGTCCTTGTGAGCAAAGGGGAGGAAATGCTTCAGCCCCTGGCACCTGGGGCTCGTAAAACCTTACCCAGCTGGGAGCAGGCATGTGGCTTAAAGGAGCCTCCGGAAAAGATACTGTGGAGAGAGAAATGGTGGTGGCTATTTTTTTTTTTAATCTTGCCTCTCAAATTAGAGGCTCTAACAGCAAAATAACAAGTGAAGGAAAATGGTACACACTCTGATTCCCTCTCTACATGTGCTGCTTAATTTTTCCCTATTTAAGCAAAGCCAACAGGTGCAGCGAATTGTATACCTGTGAGCTTTGGGAGACTAGGGAGAAGACAAGTCACTCTAGAAATGCTGGAAGCAATAAGCCAAGCAGGATGGACGTGCTAGAAAGTTTCCAAGGCACCTTGAACTAGGAGCACTGTGTTTCTCTGTACTGGAAGCCAGCACCATCCCACACTTGCTCCCTTAGGGAAATTTAAAAGCAAGATCAAGGTTTGCAGCTGAGCATGGAGTCAACAAGTTTAACACTCAGTCTAGAAAAACAGTAGGGTTTGGGTTTTGGTTTTTTTTTTCTTCACAAAAAGTGTATTATGATCCCTGTGAGAGGGCACCATCCTGCTACAGGGAATTCAAAAAGCCAGGCGAGAGGCAGGGCAAGCGCCAGCTGGACCAGCTCTGCTCCAACTGCAAGAGATGGAGGCTCATGCTGAAGGGACTTCTCCACTAGCCCCCAGAGCCAGGGGATTTGCAACGGTATTAAGTCTCTCCTACAGGACTGAATAGCAGCTGGGATATTTAGGAGGGGCAGGCGATCTCTTTCACCACAGGGAGTCACCCCGAAGGGCCCAGGTGTGCTTACAAAGCAGCTTTTGACCATCCTTCCCTCACCCCGTGCCTGCCCTGTCCAGCTCTCCGGCCAGGCCGCCGGCAGCAGCCAAAGCGCGGACAAACCAGGAATAACAGCCCCATCTACCGGGGTCTTGGAAAAGAGCTGCACCCTCACGTTTTGCAACTGTGCAACCCACCACCATCCTCCACCTGAAACCTGCCAGGCGGGAGTGATGCTCGGGTGTCTGCCTGGCCCCAGAAAGCCACTTTTGTTAACATGCCTGCGCCCGAGAGTGGCTAAACGCTGGTACAGTCATCACCTGCCCTGCATGGGTCCTGAGCTAGTTCAGACCCAAAAGGCAAATACACAGACTGTCTCCTTGACTCCCAGCATCCCCTCTCAGCTCTCCAGAGGTGATGTGGCAAACAGCCTCTGGGACCAGAACGAGATTCTTGGGCAAGGCTAACGAGTTCAGCATTATCAGGTGATAATGACAGATTCACAGCAGCTTTCTAGGTTTTATGGCAGCACCACAGGATTTTGAGCGTGGGAATGAGCAGTGCCTGTGTGTATGATTTTGGCAAAAGCTTGCCCCAGTCTTTGACATGACTGTCCTAGTGGCAGACCAGCTCCGAGTTGTGCAATGTGCCATGCTTCTTCCTATGCTGAGCTCCCTGCTTTGCATAACCCTAAATCTAACCCTAACCCACATAAGGTAGGTGTATAGTCCCTTTGAGCACCTGAAAGGTTAGTTAGAATCATAGAATCATTAAGGTTGGAGAAGACCTCCAAGATCATCGAGTCCAACCGTCAACCCAACACCACCATGGCCACTAAACCATGTCCCTCAGTGCCACACCTACACGTCTTTTAAATACTTCCAGGGATGGGGACTCAACCACTTCCCTGGGCAGCCTGTTCCAAGGCCTGACCACTCTTTCAGTAAAGAATTTTTTCCTAATATCCAATCTAAACCTCCCTGGGCACAACTTGAGGCCATTTCCTCTCATCCTGTCACTAGTGACTTGGGAGAAGAGACCAACCCCCACCTCGCTACAACCTCCTTCCAGGTAGTTGGAGAGGACAACAAGGTCTCCCCTCAGCCTCCTCTTCTCCACACTAAACAGTCCCAGTTCCCTCAGCCGCTCCTCATAAGATGGGTTCTCCAGGCCCTTCTCCAGCTTCCTGGCCCTTCTCTGGACACGCTCCAGCACCTCAGTGTCCTTCTTGTAGTGAGGGGCCCAAAACCGAACACACTATTCGAGGTGCGGCCCCACCAGGGCCGAGTACAGGGGCACTATCGCTTCCCTACTGCTGGCCACACTAGTTCTGATACAGGCCAGGAGGCTCTTGGCCTTCTTGGCCACCTGGGCACACTGCCGGCTCATGTTCAGTCAGCTGTCAACCAGCACCCTCAGGTCCTTTTCTACCAGGCAGCTTTCCAGCCACTCGTCCCCAAGCCTGGAGCGTCGCATGGCCTTGCTGGGACCCAAGTGCAGGACCCGGCACTTGGCCTTGTTGAACCTCATACAATTGAGCTCTGCCCATCAATCCAGCCTGTCCAGGTCCCTCTGCAGAGTCTTTCTACCCTCGAGCAGATCAACACTCCCCCCCAACTTGGTGTCATCTGCAAACTTACAGAGTTGTTTCAGTCCTCAGCACCCAACTCTGGCTCATACAATACTCCTCATTCCCTCTTCTTCTGAGCTGCCTGCTGTTAAAACCCAAGGCCCTGCACTAAGCATGGTGGGCACACGACGCTGCTGAAAGGTGGTCTGTGCTAGATGCACAGGTGTGCTGTGGTCCCCTTGTTCTGCCCAAGAGTCACTGGTAAGACTCTGTTCCAAAATGAAGAGAGTAAACTGCATGACTCAACCCAAGGAAACCTTCTGGGTGTAGTGCAACAGCATTTAAAATGAATGCAAAGATTTTCTACCAAAGCAGGTTTCTCTGGCCTTCAAAGCAGGGTTAGGAAGCCACCATTTCAGAGGATGCATCCAATGTCCTTTAGAGGATTGATTTTATTTATGCTTGAACAGTACTAGTAAAAACAGTAATCTTGTAGCCAGTGAAACAAACACTGACAGAAACATTTAGGACTCTCACATGAGAAGAGACACTAGTTAAAACTCAGGCTTTACAAACACTTTAAAAAGCAGCAGTTCAGAAAACACATGTTCTTTCAACTACAGAGATAACTAAAAAAAAATACCTTTGTTATGTAGTTTTATTCATAGTGACTGCTGAATGTATACAGGAATAGGTATAAATAAAAATGACACACTTTCAAATTTGGGCAGTAGAAAAATGGCAGTGAGTATTCTTAAAAATACAGGAATTAAAAGAGCAGATAAAAACAGCTTCAGAAATCAGCATCCCAGGAAGCAAGAAATTCAGGAAATCGGTGTTGTGTATGAGATCGTACATAGCAAGACCATGCCCAAGGTGTTTATCACAGCCAGCCTCTTTGCAGGGCTGACAACCAAGAATGTTCTTCATTCCCATTCCTACCTACAGCTGTAACGCACTGTTCTACCTTTACCTGTCATACAGACTCGATACAGATGAGGTTTTCAGAAACTCAGAGGCTTTGTGGTTTTCACAAATTCTAGGCTGCAAGGGCTGGGAGCTGGTAGTGCCAAGCATTGGCTAGAGGAAAGAAATTTTGCCTGAAATGCTGGGCAATGTCTCTTTGGAAGCTGCAAGGCAGTGGGAAGATGTCCCAGCAACTCCTTGGTACTACAGCAATAATGAGGCAAATCTGAAATGTTTTTCTTCCTCTGCTAGGATGCATGTATTCAAGACGACAGGGTTCATCTGTCCTGAGAAGGTTCAAGACATATAGCTTTGGAAAGTGCCGAGTTCGTGACAATTGCGGATTTACCACGTGCTTTACTCCATGAAAAGTCTATCTGCAACAGGATGCTATTAACCCAAGAAAGAAAAAAAAAATTAAAATTACAAGATCCACTCCAACTGCATGCTCCCCTGGGTGGGGAGAAAGCCTCCTAAGAGGAGCAGTGACATGAATTCACCAACAACACATACAACTCACTCTCTTTTGCATACATACTTATATGCTGCATGCTGATTTTAGTAAACAGGCTTCCAATATGAGTATACCATACTCCTAAAAGACAGCATCAATCATCCTACAACCAGTTTCACTGTTTCACAAAGTAAAACAGCCTACAGATGGAAAGAGCGAACACTTTTGCAGCCTGGATTTAAGTAAACAGAGCTGAGTCTCTTCAACTGTGCATAAAGCCCTTTGCTTCCTGTAAAAGAAAAGCCTTGATGTAATCCTACTTGGACACTAAAAAGATCATGATTATTTGGGCAAAAAAATGACTGGACAGGAAAAGGAACATCTGTGATGGGGGCACATTATGAGGGAGGGAATTAGAAATACATCACGTGTGTATGAGATTCATGGATCACATAGTAGCATATTGGCAAGGACTGTTCAACAGCTCTTTTCTCCAGAGGGGTTCTGTGGTGCTCAGCAACATCAGCTAGCTCCTGTTGAGACCAAAAGTGGAAGAGAAAGGCTATCCTAAGAAGCTTATCTAGCCCAGTTCAACCAAGCCAAACCAAATACAAAGACAAGGTCGTGGAAAAAGGGAACAGTGCCAGACCTTCAAGGGAAAGGAACGGTTTTCACTACATAGAGATCTCATCCTAAGACCTCTTGGATCAAATCAGATCAACCCAGAAGAACATGGTTACAAGTTCTCTGCTGTCCTTTTTCAACGTCAACGCTGCATTTGCCAGAAAAAATTGCAATAATGAACAAGCCTTTGTATCTGGGATTTGCTCCTAGCTCCACTTCCTATCCCTCTGCACTGCCTCAATAGATCACATTCACCAGGGATTTGCCACGGGGGAAGCTCTGGCAGATGCGAGGTCTCCTGCCACATCTCTGCTGCTGCCTCCACCCCCTGTGCTGAGACCTCGCCTCCCTTGTGCCCCCAGCATGCTGAGGAAGGTAGCCTTCCTGCAGTGTGCCCTCTGCTGCTGCAGCCAAGGCTGCCTCCTTTTCTAAAGGGCTGCTGTTCATCCCCTCTGCAGAGCTCCACCTCAGTTATCCCAGAAAGGTAATTCTGAATCCACATGCAGAGATCCGGTTCCTGACCCTCTTCTCCCAAATTGCGTGGATCCACCTCTCACTGGCAGTTCTTGGTCCTAAAAAAGACACTTATCATAAAAATCAAAGAGATACTTTAGAAAATCCTTAGATGAAAACAATCACATTCCAGTAATGTGCCAGAAATATTTCAGTTACAAGTAATGAGATGCAGCAACTGCTGATTTAAAACAGCCCCATCACCTACACAGGAGCTGTCTGATGACCACCATATTCTCAATATCTGGAACATATTCACATGAAGGAGGTTACAAAACAGACAAAGAACAGGGACAATGATGATACAGAAATAGCAGTCATTCAAAGTACGGAGGGGTAAACCTGTGCTCTGAGTTTGGAAACTTTTAATGTGGAAGGATGAAAAGAAAGACCAGGGCAAGAAGTTAACCTGGGCAATCTCAGAGCTGGGGAGTGAATCAGCAGCTGCTGTACAGGCTGTCCCTAGTCCAGCTATGGCACCCACCCGGACTCCCAAAGCGAACAGGCTCTCACTCCACCCTGACACGCGGTGACAGACCTCAGGCAGTAAGAAGGAGCCTCCCACCGCTGGATGCTGGAAAGCAGAGGACTAGAGGATGTGCCAGAAACGCACGTCCGAAAAACATAGCACACAAACAGAATGGGAAGGGCCCTTTCAAGGACAATTAGTAAAATGCTCACATGCCTCTCGGATAAAAGCTGTTGATTACTAACAATATCTTTAATTGCCTTGCATCTAATAGGTAAAAACAACAGGAAAACAGATTAGGTTTTTTTACTATTAATCTGCATCTTACAGTAAAAGCAAATAAGCACACATGCCAAGGGAAAACAATTTAATACATTTTTTGCAGGTTGATGGCCATGGCTGAAGTTAGAATAAAAAATAGTGAGACCACAGCAACATGGAAAAAGGGATCCGATCTGAACACTTCTCCACCTCCAACAAAACCCCTATTTCTCTTGGTGAAGGGTCTGCCTCCCATGATTGCTATTAATCACAGAAATAATATAATCCTCAAAATAGTTAAAGCAGATGAATTAACTTTTTTCTGAGGATTACTGCAGTATTTTTGAGGAAGAAATCTGTAACATGGCCGCTAGAACTTCTGTTACACCACAGGCGCAGCTCCCACTCAAGGGCTGTCCTCCCCACGCCGTGCGGCCAGGCCGCCACTCCCACCCGCACCCGGGACCGCCCGGCCCCGCACACCGGTGAAGCCCCGGGCGGGGGCGATGAAGGGCCGCGTTCGGCCTAGCCGAGACCCACCCGCCCACCGCGGAGAGAGCGGCGGGAAAACCAGCCCCGCCCCGGACGTCACCGGGTGACGTCCACCCCCCCTCCCCTCCGGCCGGCACACGCACCACCGCCCAACAGTTGGCCTCCCGCTGGCCAACAGGCAGCCGCCGCGTCACCGGGGGGCGTGGAGCCAGGGAAGGCGGGAAATGGGAGGCCCGCCCCGGGCGCCGGTGCTGCAGCGCGCCGGGGAGGGCGGGCAGCCCACAGCCCGCAGCTCCACGCCACA
The DNA here is from genome assembly GCA_013400755.1 of Pelecanoides urinatrix. Lineage (NCBI taxonomy): Eukaryota > Metazoa > Chordata > Aves > Procellariiformes > Procellariidae > Pelecanoides > Pelecanoides urinatrix. The sequence goes on from VZTQ01005226.1 coordinate 257,756, forward strand.
GGGTAAAACAGCGGCTTACAGACCCTTGGCCAAGGGCTGTGACCCACGCCACCCACGCATGTCACCTGCCAACGAGTTTCAGCAAGCAGCACCAAGCACGGTGTGTATTAAACCAGCCTTTATTTCTCTCACAGTATAGCGGGACTGAAGTTAAGACCACTCTGTGGCAGTGCCAACCCACTCAGTAGCCTGGGCTGTGGGGGCTGCTGACCAGTCCTCGGTGGCAGGCTGGGCACTCCAGTCCTCTGCAATTACAAAGACAACAACGCTTAGTGCAGCCCAGCTCTTCCCACCTGCTACAACGCGTACCCCGCTTCCCACAGCCATCCCCCAAACCGACCTGTGGGGAACTGCTGGATGGGCACAGACGGGACCTGCACTCCCTCAGACCAATCCGCAACCTCGGGCTGAGGAGGAGCAGTGAATTCAGGAGCTGGGGCCGTCCATTCGGTCTGGAACTCCTCCTTGGTAACTGCTTTCTCAGCAGCAGCCTGCTCCTCCTTTTCGATCTGCAATGGAAGAGCATAGCCTAAGTCTCCCAGAAACACCTCACCACCCTCCTCACTATCACATACCAGACAACACACACCAACCAACAACAGGTAAGACTAATTAAGCACCACCTTAAGTGTGAAATGCAATTATTATATTGGCAAAACCTGTCCTCAACACCAGATACACAGGACCACAGGGCAGGAGCAGAACCAGGAGATCTCCCACACTTCCTTCCACAGGTCTCCTACCTCCTCGGGATCCCTGTAGAAGTACAAGTCAGGCATGACTTCCCATGGGTGCTCACGGGAGATGGTGCCACGCATGCGCAGGACCTCCCGAGCCAGCATCCACCACATCAGACCCACTGAATGGGCTCCCTGGAACAGAAGAATGTAAGATTTCCTGTAAAGCTAAACCTTTGAAAACACCTTTTTTCTTTTAAAAGAGCAAAAGACTTATTTGCACTCAATCCAAGGCTCTTGCTTGGCAAGAGAAAGGCATTACTTGCTAATGCCCAGACTTATGTACTTGGACTCGAGAAAGGGCAACTTTACAAGTTTCCAGTTGCATTTTCAGGTCTCTGCAGAAATCGCAGCGCGCTTCAATCACCAGCATCTGAATTTGCTGTATACAGCATAGCCTGAAGCAATTCTCCTGCTATGGAGTTTCATACTGCTCACTACCCCACATGGATCTTGTCCAAAAGACAGGGATTATGCTCATCACTTATGCTAGAATGAAGAAATAGGAAAACTTGACCAAACGAGCAAATCTTACACATATGCTCAGATTTGGCTTACATTAGTTGTGGTGAATGACAACATCTAGATAAAGATCACAGAGAGTTTCCCATCTCCCTAGACTTTACCTTTCAGGTGGCTTCTGGGAAGGTAACGTTTCAGAGCAGTTTCTTCATTAGTTCACTTTATGTTTCATTCATATTCATAAACTGTGGCAAGAATGACTATCAACTCCACTCATTGGGCCACAAAGACCCTCATGGCATCAGCGAAAAGTCCTGCCAGGTTACTATAGCACACGTCCTACACTTGAGAGTTCCTTGGCCAGAAACTGGCCTCAGCTCCAAGCTCCAACTGTGTGCGGCTCATCTCCTCCTCCCCACCTGCCTGCTGGCATTGCGAGAGGCCTTAATTAGCTCATCACCCTGGGAGACATGTGAGATACAAGCCAACTCTCCCCTGCAGAAAGCATCCATCTTGCAACCTAGAGCACGCTCTGGAGGAAGCAGCTTTGGATGCTACAACAACGCCATTACCTTATTGTTACAAGGAATAGCAATATCCACATAGCGCAGTGGGGAGTCGGTGTTGCACAGCGCAATGGTGGGGATGTTGACGTAAGATGCCTCTGTCAGTGGCTGATGATCAGCCCGGGGGTCTGTAACAACCAGGAGTCGTGGCTCACGGAAAGCTGCTTGGATCTGATTTGTGAAGGTACCAGGGGTGAAACGTCCAGCAATAGGAGTAGCCCCAGTAGCAGCAGCAAACTTCAGAACAGCACGCTGCAAAATAGACCACAGCAAAGGTGAAGCAGGCAAACTGCACTTCACCCAGCTATGCTGTCAGTGAACATGCACGAAATTTAATTGAACTGTTTGTTTCAATTCCTGTGAAATCAGGGCTCACCAACAGCCCTGCATTCAGAATGAGACAAAATAAAAATGCTTTTAAAAATAGCTACACCAACACCAGGAGTTAAAAAGATCATATCCATTAGCAAAGCAAGAAGTCAGAATACAGTTTTTCCTGAACTTTGTTGCAAGCTCTACTCCAAAGTCTCATAATCAAATAATGAAAGGGGGAATAAAACAGCTTATGAAAAAAGCAAAGCCCGTTTTCTTCCATTATTTCTACATCCTTTCATTATCCAGTAGCGTAACTTCAGGAACTACAGGAAAAGCTCAGTAGTAAATATGCACAAACTGTCGCTGTGCCCACTAAAATCGCAGCTGGCAGTTCATACTCGCTTGCGACAGCTTTCACCTTCTCAGGCATGTGGCAGGGCCTACTATCAAACTCCATTCATAGAGGGAGCTCCTCTCCTGGCGTTAGCGAAAACCCTGCCATACGGTTTGCTGTAGCACACTTCCGACACTTGAGAGCTCACTGGCCAGAAACTGACCTCAGCATCAAGCTTTAACAGTGTGCAGGTCAAGTCCACAGGAACTCAATCTTCTCCTTTGTAAATCCACCCCACACCATTCATAATCTTCCTGTATGTTCATGGCACCACCTGCATTACTCCAAAGAAACTAAGCTCACGGATAAAATTCAGTGGCTAATCAGATTTTATTTAAAGGTTGTTGCCCCTTCTATGACAGAATTTTTTTGCTAAAAATCTAGAGCTGAAATTAAAAATACGCCAGTTACTATACCTTGCTCAATAACAGAGCAAATGCCTTCTTTGAAAACTTTTCTATCAGGTGCTCATTGTCCCCAAAAAGCAGTGCCAATGACTCACAGAATTACTGGGGGCGGGGGACCACCAGGGCACTGACCACTGATATGCCAGAAATCCAACAGGAAGTACCCAGAGGGTATGAAAAAAAAACAAGTTATCAAATGCCCTGACACTACAGAAATGGGGGGTGGGTTTCAACTGATCTCTTCTAACCTGCAAGTGCAACACAAGAAACATGCTTCCAAAAAAGTGTTCCTAGAGCCACAATTCGTGTTACTCCCTTTTATCATCAAGTTGTCGCTGGCAGGCAATGATGCATGGCAAGAGAGTCCTGCTCCCAAGACTGCAGGCCTCACCACCAACAAATGTCCATACCTGTCCAGTATTTCTAGAAGAAATGACGCTCACGTCAGCTGGGTTCTCAATGGCAACAATGGCACGGGCTGCCAGGAGGAGCTTTTCCCAGGTCCTCTTCAGATTGATGATGTAAATACCTATTGGTGACAAAAGGCTTTAGAGCAACCAGCAAATACAAGATCCTAAAACAGGACAGCACTCTTCTGCCATTGAACTTGTCACATAGCTGTGGTTACTCGAAAATTCTAGTTAGTGGAAAGCTATTCCAAGGAAAATCCCCCCATATGGTTTTAGTGTTGCACACTTCCAGCACCTATCAACATGAACCAGGGCCTGGTATGAGCTTCAATCTTTTAATAGCATGCAGCTCAGATTGAAGAACAATGCAAACCAGCAGCAGTAGTAACTACTGAGACATTAAAAACATTTTGTTACTATAGTCAAGAACTAGCAGAAGTGCCCAAATCCATCTGTGATTGATTTACCAAGTTCTGAAATCCACATTTCGTCCTACTTCTCTGAGTAACACGATTCAATCACTAAAGATGCCTGCACCTTCCAGGCCCTGGAGAAACTGCTAGAGGGCTCAAGCATTAACATTTTCCTGCTTTCCTCAGCTGTGCCCGCAAAATCCCTGCTGCCCACCCAGGGCCGCCCGTCCTACGGGTTTACCATCGCTTTTCCTTTTGTAGATATACTGCTCCATCTGGAAGTCGAGGTTGGTGCCTCCCAGGTGGGTCCCGGCCGCGAGGAATTTAAGGACATCCTCCTCCTTCATCTGCAGGACATCGAGACCTCCGGACATTGTGGGGTTTCCCTTTGGAAGCGACGACAGGGAACCTGCGGGCACAAGCACCCGGCTCAGCCACGCGGGGACTCCCAGCTCCCTCCGCCCCACGAGGGCCCGGGCCAACGCGCCGGCCAGGAGCCTCAGCCGCCATCTTGGCTGCGCCAGCCGCCTCCCCCTCGCCCCGCATCCGGCAGGCCTCGGCCTTCCCCGCGGCTCGGCCAGGTCCGGCCGCCGGCACCGCGGAGAGCCGCGCAGAGGCCCGCCGTCAGCGCCGCGGGGCGGGCGGGCGCACCGCCGCCGCCCCCGAGCCGGCGGCCCGGACTCACGCTGACAACGCCGTGTGGAGGCCTGGCCGGGCGCGGAACGAAAGGGAAGGCCGCCTTCGACTGACGTCTATATATATATCCTCCCGGCCAATGGGGAGCCGCGGGAAGGGCGGGGCTCCGCCGGTTGCTAGGGCAGGAGGCGCCTAGCGACCGGGGGCGGGGCCGGGGGGCGGGGCGGGCCGGGGGCGGGCCCCGGGAGCGCCGCGTGCCGCGCCGGGGCCGCGTGCCAGCGGTGCCCGCTGGGGAGCCCCGGCGGGTGTAGGCCCGGGCGCCTCCGCCTTTCCCGAGCTGTTTCCCGCCCCCGTTCTGGGAGCGGTTCTGAAAGAAATTGGTAAGATGGGAGCGTCCCCTTCCGTGTGCTGAGGCTCGTGCTCTGAACAAGCCTAGGGCTTCTTCTCAGCCCTTGAAGAGAAATCAAAGATTTATTGTAACACTCTAGAATTCTGTTTTCCTGTTGAAATACACTCTCTCGTTTTCAGGGGTTGATGGTTATTTGATGAAGTGTATACGTAGCTTCTGGGTTGCTTACGTGGGGAGGAGGCCTCGGAGAGGCTGTAGCATCTCTGCCGCTTTCCCGTTCCCCCTGCGGGGGCTGGCAGTGCCCGGCACCGTGCTGCGGCGGCTGGGGGAGCTCCCGCAGCCACGGCCGCCCCTCCTTGTTAGGGAAAGTAAAAATTACGGTAGAAATAGGTTAAATTGGCACTGAACTTACACGTTCTGTTCTGCAGTGGACGTTAGTGTGATAATTTCACCTTTGGGGGATTTTTTTGTTTGTTTGCTTTTGAGAAGAAAGTGATCAGACTTCCATCATCCTCCTCTTCTCTGTCATATTCAGGGAGCAGCACAGGCCTGAGAGCCGAGATTCTTAGAAAAAAGAAAAGCAGTGATGTTTACTTTGTTACGCTTGCTATCATCCAGATCTGGATAAATTTCTGGATGGTGCAGACACTATTGCCAGTGCCTTCTGCAAGTAATAATTCATGTTATTATTAATTCATGTCTTTCTAATAACAGCGCTCCTTTAGTTTCCCTCATCTATTTTAATGTAATGTAACTATAGCAGTATGGCTGGGCATCAAACCTCCTCATAGCCCCTTTGCAATGGCTGCGCACTGAGTTGCTCTGGAGGAGATTATTTAAATAGCAGGTTACAACATCATCTCACCTATGTTCTTCGCTTCCCGTAAAATGAGACCTTGTCCTGTTTTGGTGAGCAGCAGTTTGTGCATTTACTGTCAGCCACTTTTCATCATTCCCACAAAACTTCAACTTGCAAGTCAGGAGCTGGCTCTCACACTGTTCTTCTTTTCTGTATGCTTGTTAGATGATTTTAATTAGCAAGATTACCAGATCAGTTTTAGAATATTCTTTAAAAGAATAATTCACACATTTGCCACATGGTGGTGACAAAGGTAGGTAAAACGAAACTCAGCAAATGATTAAGTGAGCTCTCAGCAAGAACACTAACTATTACACAGTACCTAACAAATTAGACTTTGGCTGCACTTTGGTAAGTGCACTGTGGGCAGTGAGAGCTGACCTGTTGGGGCTGTGCACAACACGTACTTCCTAACAGGAGCACGATGTGAATATTAGCTTGGGGGAAAGAGGGGAGGTGGTGGTGTTACTGTAGTGTGTGCAATGGATTTAGTCTAGAGAGTTCTCCTGCATAATCAAAAAATAACTGTATTAAAAGTGTATTTGAACATAACGATTGGAAGTTCAGTAACGAATTTTGCAGTAAGTACAATGTTACCAAAGGAGTGCTGCTGATAAGCATTCCAGACTCCTCTGGAATCTCTTAATACTTAACTTATTTCTTCTTGTTACAGTTTGGGCCCTTTCTGGTAGACCATGAGCTCCACAGCCCATGAGAAAGCTTGGAAGAGTCATACTAAAGCTTGACAGTAAAGTATTTCTAATCATTTTCTTAAGCAACCTGAAAGTTTGTTTTATTTTTTAACTGTGTGCTGAGACACTTTAAAATACATGTTTGTCACTAATGAACATACACTTCTACCTGAGGGACATCTGTTTTATCAAGTATTTTATTCACTATTCACACTGAACTTGGTTACATAATTATATGCAGAGTGTGGCAGACGTTTTTTAAAAGTTGAGTTAGCTTCAAAATATTCCTTAAATGAGAGAAACTTCTTACACCGTATCTGATTACAAAGATATTGAAGCTGATATTAAATGAGCTTGAATGTGAAGGATAGAGATGTTCCTACTTCTGTTGTGTAAACTATTGTCAGTCACTGACAGCAATCAGTGAAACACTTGGAAGAGCCCCTGGAGTGATGCACCCTGCCATTCTCATCACAAGCTACCCTAAAGTTGTGGGCAACAGCACACACAGTGGGCAAAGTTATTGAGTAACTCAGGTGGACAAGGCCATAGCTGGGGCTGTTCCTGTTTGAGCTGCTGTGGTTTGGTGTGCCGGCAGGTTTGGGAGGGCGTGGAGAGGGGGTGGGATGGTGCTTGCCCTATCTCTTCCCACACAGCATGTATGCGACAGCATACGTAGGCATGGCTTCTGTAGCATGCCTGCTCCATAGGCTGGACTGTGCTTGCAGAAGCCAGCTCAGCCAGGCTCAGGTCCTAGAAAACAAAAGCAAGGCATTCAGTGGCTACATCCATATGCAAATCTGGCATTTCTGCTATCTTTACCTGATGGGCATGCGTGATTTCATTGACAAGATTCCTCAGTGTGAGTGGCTATGCACCCCAAAAGGCCTCTATTATTATACAGATTTATCTGGTTGGATTTTACTCACCTTATTCAATTGCTAGGGAATGGTTTTGCTTGAGCCTTGATTCCTCTACCCTGTCCCAGGACAGCACAAGCAGGTTCATACTGTATGTGCCAATGCCTGACCTGCCAGAGCAGCTCCCACACTCCTGCCGAGCTCCGGTGGCTCACGTTTAAGACCTTGGCTCCTGCCAGGCCCCGTGTGTCAGCCGGGTCTCTGGTGCATAGCCTGGAGCATAACAAAACCTCTCTCTGCCTCACCAGAGAGCTGCTCCCAGAGCTGTAGGCAACTCTGCAATGGAGTGGCAAGGTCAGCAACTGGGTGCAGACGTTTTCAGATCACACGTTATTAAGTGTCAGAAGAGAAAAGCTGCATTTGGCAGAAGATCATCTGCAGTCCTGGAGGGAATATTGAAATTTCTGATGCTTTAATTTTAAAAAGAAAGAAAGAAAAAAAAAGTGCAGGGGGTGAGAGAGGAGCAGACAAATCACATCAAGTGTGAAACCTGTGGGCAGAAAACAACTCTATGTGAAAGGCAGATACAAAAGCATTTCCCAGATCTATGGGCCTGACACACATGCAATTAAGCCACATATTTATTGATACGCATGGAAATGCCAAATAACAATTTTAGCATAGAGTGTTTACCTGTAGCTTTCTCCTTGAATTCAGTCTATTCCCCCCCAAACTGGAATAGGGGGCCGTAACAGGATGCCCCAGTGGTGGGAGAGAGCTGCTGTGCTGCAGTGGAGGTGTTCTCCGCTGCCAAAAGGGGTCCTGTGACGAATGGATCGAACGGTGCATCTTGGGAAGAGAGGCTCAGGAAGAAAAATATTTGGGCAGTATCTGTCCCACCGAAAGTGCCAGTGGGTGTCATCCTAGAGATGGTGTGAAACCCCTGGAGCTGGACCCTCCAGAAGACAAAGAGGAACCCATGGAGGTCGACCCACTTCCAGTGAAGCTGCACAATACCGTGCTTTGTAAATACCATCTTGGCTTGTGTTTCAAAGGTTTGTTATTATTTCTTTCATGTTTTGGGGAAACATACTTCAGCAAATCCATCCCATTTTATTTCTAGTTCTACAAAGCTAGAATTGCCTAACATCTGTCAAAAAAGTTGCGGAGGTCTCATTTTAACCTCTTACTGGTTTTTTGTCATTTTTATTAAAATTCCTTAATGCATTACGATAAAATCTCCCAAAGCATTTTATAGTGATAAAATTGGAAATTAAGAAACAGTGCAATGTGGAAAATCAGCTTTGAAACCAGAAGCAATGCGAGAAGGGATAAGCATATTCAAGAGCTCCACATTGGTTTTGCAAAAGCACACATATATATATATGTGTGTGTGTGTGTGTGTGAGACGAGGCATATTTTCTGCTCAGTACTGATGTCACTGATCATGCATGGCACATAATACATTAAAAATAAAAAAGCAAGCAACGTGTTTGCTTGGTTTTTAGGTGAAAGGGAGATCTGTAATTCAATGTTTTATTACAAGGACAGTGCCTTTAAACTGTTCCTTTTCTATCTTTCCCACCCTCCATCACCCCAGCAGGTTAGGGAGCCCATCTGCAATCTCTTCTCACAGCTGGGGCATGTGGTGGTGCATTCCCCTCCGCCTTCTCCTGGGCCACTCGTTGATCTCAGAAATTCCCATGAAACCTCGGCCTTGGTGTACGGAGTCTGACGGTTGAGCGCGCCTTGACCATATCAGAAACTCTGCATGGCTGAGGCTGGGAACATACGCCCACTGCCTGGCCCAGGCACCATCTATCTGAGTTGTAGCTCAGTTGTAACAACACTGAAACCTTCAGAATTTTAGTCATTACTGCCTTGGACTGTGGCCAGGAAGGAAATATACAGATGACTGAAGTCAATCATCTTGCACACCTGTAAATGGTGGTCCTAAGTGAGACCCTTTGAGCTCTCCTGGACCGCAGCGGGTTGTGCCCAGCATCTCTCTCCAAGTGAAACGCTCCTCAGAGTTTGCAAACTCTCAAGCTTGCGATACTCAGAGGACCATCGCCGCCGGCACGGGACCTGGGCTGCAATACTCCTCGAGGCTCAACCTTTTGCCCATTGAGAAATGCCAAGACATTTTACGTGAGTATTTCACTGAACTCGAGGGGGATTTTTAACAGGTGTATCTTTGTATATTTGTCCATCTTTGCATCTATGTGCATGTGTGTGTGTATTGATGGAAGTATCTGCTAGCAAATATAGTCTCCTAAAATCTTATGATCTAAGGTTGTGAATGAACCTTAGACTGCTGCTAAACACATAATCTTTAGACATATACCATTGCCCAAGTCTGAGACTAAGATTAGATCCAGCTGGGTCTTCTCTGAACCTCGTGGCTCAACTGGAGGGTCTGCCTTAACCTTTTCGTTCTTGGCCTCTGTGTAAATTATCCCAACTCAGTTCTAACATGATACCCTGGTTTTGGCTGGGATAGAGTTAATTTTCTTGCTAATAGCTGGTATAGTGCTGTGTTTTGGATGAGAATAATGTTGATAACACGCTGATGTTTTAGTTGTTGCTAAGCAGTATTTACACTAGCCAAGGACTTCTCAGTTTCCCATGCTCTTTTCCTTTGTATGCTTCATCCGTGTAGTAAGTGATAGAGTGAACCTTGCCATCGAACTCTGCTAAGTCACGCTTTTATAAATTTCTATTAAAATCACTTTCTGCTAATACCATCAACAGTGATTCTTTGAGCGGCCTCTAAACCACTCATTCGCGACAGAGCAGAAACACCCTCTACACTGGAGGTGGTTCTCCAAGGCAAGCAGGAGAGCTCTGGGGAGCCCTGCATTTAAGAGCAGGCATTATCGCCAGCCTAATTTGGTTATCAGGTACCTGCACAAGCAGTTCGGGTCCAGCTGGCACAAAGCTGCACACCAGGACTGTCTGGTAAGTCTGTTACATACAGATAATTCTTTATGAAAATTGCTCCATGTAAGAATGCATCATCTAGGCCACATCTGAAAAGAGGAGAGGTTTGGGATCTTCACATGTGGAAGATGTACATATCGGTATCAACAATATTGATGTTTTGCTTAGCACAGCCTGCCTCCTACTGAATCCCAGGACCATGCTGCAACAGCAAGAGGAGATCCCAGCAATCCAGCAGCACCCTGCACTATGCCTCGCAGCGGAGAATTACACCCCAGGTACAATTTCTGGTCCCCTAACAAGATCAGACTGCCTAAGTAGCAAAGACCTGGTTGGCCGGAGATTAAAAACAGTCTCTCCCCAGAGTGCTCAGAACCCCACTGTCCTAAAGACGGGTATTTCATCAGCTGGTATGGAGATTCAATTTCCCTCAGTCTTTACACACAGCAGGCAGGCAGAGGAAGCTGTGAAAAAGACAAGATTCCCCATTGCTATGTGTTTTTTTCCATTTAAGTAAAGCTGATTTAGGTCGTACTAGCACTACACAGCCTCTGTATATTATACCCCATAGAAAAAGAGAATATGTATGGCCTTGTACGGGCTCTGAACTCATGCAACAGTCCTGTCACCTTGGGAAACTTCTTTTGCTTTCTTAAGCCTCTATTCCATCCCATCCCTTGTGGGCTTGACTGATTTGGGGTTTGTTTTTCTTAAAGAAACACTGAAGAGATGACATGGTACATTTTGGCAACCAGTTTTTAATAGAAACATATAACACACCTTCTCACATAAATATTTTATATAAATACATAAACACTCACAATACCCAAACCTATGCAATGTTCCAAAGCTCTAGTTCAAACAGTGCAAGGAAAAAAAAAATCATCAGCAAAGGAAGAATGGAAATGTGAAGTTTCTAAAACATAAATAATCAGACTATTTCTCTTGTATCCTTACACTTCACTTAAATACTGACTGCATCAACATGTTCACCGGTTGTGTTCTTGCACTACAGCTGCAGGGGCAAGCAGAGCCAATGCGTGTTCACTAATAGTCAACTAACAGTATTGCCAGCAACAGAGGTCATTCCTAGAGAGATCCGACTGCGATCCTGCCATATATAGAAGGGATCACACCTCCTCCTCTGGAATCCAAGCTAAGATGACTTTGGAAATGATTATCTGATAGAATTGTTAGTATTGAATTGCTGGCATGATGCAGGTAGATGATTAAGCACCTGTGTTGATCTTTTATTTGATTTACTTTGCATTTAGGTTGTACAGTGACCATTTGTTGTTAATTAGAAGCATACAACCTCAAGGGCAATGTATCTAAACTTCAAGTCCACACACTTGTTTTTCTTGACTTGCTATAGCTATCAAGAAGTAACTTCAATAAATTAGAAACAATGTTGCAGAGGGGAGAAGGGTGAAGGATGGTAAGGATCAGAGCTGAGAAATAGTCTTGTTCCTGCCTATGTGATACAGCTTTCAGAAGACAGTGAAACAAAACTTCAGGCTTTCCCTTCCCCCATATATGAGAGACCGGAGAAAAGAAATAATAAAGAAAAACAACGAACAAGCTTGCACTGCAAAACTCACTCTCTCCAGCTCACATGTAGAGAAGTTTTTGGATTTGCAGCACCAAGGGTTGATGAAACACAGTGCAGTTTAGATTCTCTATTTCTTAAATCCAAAGGAGCCCAGGCTAATTCACAAGTCAAAAGCATACACTTTTCCACTCTACTGCAACAACGAAGAGCCTCCTCATTCTCCACAAAGTGAGGGGAATGGAAGAACTTTCCCAAAGGAAAAGCTAATACTGCTTTAAGCCTGAATCCAGATTTAAAAAACAAACAAAAAAACCCAAACAAACAAACAAAAAAAACGGTAGACTTTAAGACACCGGCACATCAGAATAAATTCTCTAGTTCTCCCTTTGTTACATGACCAGGCAGGAGTATAGGGCATAAAAGCCACTGAAGCATTCCTGCTTTTCAAGTTTCTGATGATGATGTTACTTAATTCAAGATTTATCACCTGGCATTCTTTGCTCGCTTGCCTCATTTTTAAGAGCCTAAGTTTCTGTCTGCACAAGTTGCACACTGCTTTGCCACTGCTAAATCAGGAACTAAAATATTCATGAAGCACCTTGCAAGCGACAGCATACACAGCCCTTGACTGCCACAGCCCAGGACGAACAACAGATCCAACTCCAGATTAAGAAAGCCCCAAATAAATTCGGGCTTCCAGTATAATATGTTGGTTTGATCCCATGCACAGGGAAGTAAAAGACATATGAGGTAACTCATGTAATTGCCGCTTTACTCTACCCAGTCAGCAATCCTAGACTTGGTTCTCCAGCTCTCTGTGCCAGTAGTGCTCAGGGTAACAACCAGCAGGATGTGCAGTTACCACTGTTTCATGCACCCTCACGAGTTCAGGTCACTAACGGTAGGAAGGACAGCAAAAGAAAGGAACAGGTCTTCATATTTAGGATTTGGCAAATGATGTTGTGCCCACATGCCTGACAGTGAGAAGCAGCAGAGGGAATGTGACAGCTTGTCAGTCACAACGTGGAATGATTTGATGCAGTGCTCTCTTATTAACATATAGACGTGCACACAGAACACTCCACCACCATTCCTGGAGACTCCTGCACCGTGTAGCGCCAGTCTCTCCTTGCAGATGAGCTGAGGCTAAAAACCTTCCAGGCAGCACCTTCCAAGCCTCCAGCCTGTCCCCTTACGCTTTACTCAGACTTAACTTTCACGTCAGTCATCAAACCTTCTTGGAGTTGGAATCTGGTAAAGAACATCTTTTACAACCCATGTCCCCTCTACTCTTGTGGTCAGGAGGTTGCCAGGGCAGGCAGTGATTGTGCAAACTACTCTAAATTTTATGAACAACAGGTAGGTAGTACTGTTTTTTCGCACAGCTACAGTGTCATATTTAGAGACATCATTCTAAAGTGAATTGTAATATCCCTAGATATTTAAGAAAATAAAAGCCAAAGGTATGTTTTCTGCAAGCCACACTACAGAACAGGGCTTCTATGCCCAGCTCTGCGGCAATGCCAGCGGAGCTGCAAGAGTCCCAACCCAGCCAGCCAGCACAGAGGTACAAGTGAAGAGCGGAGCAGGCTGTACCCAAGTTTGGACAGCAGACACTATGAGGTCTTTGTAACAAAGTAGGAATGAGGAAGAAGGCACAGTGGATGAAAAAAGTGTATTTATCTCTAAGCCTAAACTCAGGAATACTGAAATATGGACTGCCTGCTAAGAGCAAATGATCAGCTGGGAAACTGTGAAGGGTCTGTGTGGAGCCCAAAGAGAATTAAAGTTTCCTACCAAACACTCATAGGTCTCAAACTTTGGAGAAAGCTTACAGAAAAGAGCAAATCCAAAGATACTCCACATGCAATCATCAGCAGCTTTTAAGGGAAATCTGAAGTGTCAGTATCTATATCTGCTTCCATTATACATTTATGCATTATGAGCTATGACCCTAAAAGCCACCTCTAAGGACCAGCTCACACTGAGGGTGTTGATCCGGGATTAACAAATGAATAATGGAAGCAAATAAGTCTCTAGTACAACTGGATAAAAAAAACATACTCGAGTGTTCCTGATATAGTCAGAGCAGCAGAGAAAATGTTTTTCAGAGAACAAGTAGAACTTTGGTAGCAATCAACTCTAAAGTGCCTTATGCTTCTCAATTCCTGTGCAAACACTGCTGTAGAGGCAGAAGCACGTTTCAAGAGTGTTAAGATGCTCAACTACATAATAACACAGGACACAGCAAGGAGATTCCAGTTACCTTCTCTGCTATCATGTACAGTACAAAAGTGATGACAGAGACTGTGTTCCTAGCTTTCCTTCTGCACTTCATTTCTTTTCCACCCACTCCTGCGACATCAGCATTAAGAGACACATCCTGTCTCCCACCGTGGTCTGCAACGTTCCCCTATGAGAACAAAGTGTATGTGGAAGGAGGATCTACATCAGATGGTGGGTCATTGTGGCCTTACTGGCCAGACCAGCAAGGAACAGGCTGGCAGGTTCTGCAATCACTGCTTTCTCCTCCAACACTTTTGCTCAGCAATGTCTCATTGCATAAAGGTGGTGAGCACAGAGCTATTTTTAAAAGGGGCTTTTCTCTCAGCATAGTTACCAGGCTATGGAAACCCTGACGTTTCCGGTGGCAGTCTGCAAGTGCAGTCCTTCTGGAATGCATTGACCAAATGACGCAAAGATCCGATCCTTCCTTCCTCTACTCGCCAAAAGGCCTAATCCCCTATCTCAGAAAGGCTTTCTTCCTCCTGGCTGAGAAAGGCTTATTTGTCCATGGAACTGGGAACTTCCTAGTGCCAGTTGATCACAGCAAGCAGGAGAAGGAGTGAAGCTGGTCATTTCTTGTGCAAGTCAGTCAAGATTTCAAGCCCATTTTTTCCATCATCTGTTCATACATCGTCCATGCCATAGCTGCCATCAGAGTTCGCCTGAGGGCACGAGGCACACCACCTCGGAAAAAGCCGACCAACCCAAAGTCCTGCAATAGGAGATAAACAAACAGCAACCCATCATAATCTGCTTCTAGTGTTTTAATTTCTCAGCATTTATTACATGGAACAGCACAGGGTATATTTCATCTCAGACCCCAATCAGTTTCTGAAAGACCCAGGCTTAAATAACATTTAATGTTTAGGAAGAACCTGCAGCGCTGTGCAATTGCAGGGCTACCCAAGAAAGGAAGAAGAGCAATGAGTGGAGAAAGTAATGCCAGGATTGGAACAATGGATGGGGAAAGCCACACTCAGGTCCAACAAAGACAAGGCAAGGGTGTAACAGTTTAAAGATACTTCAGGAAAATGACTTGTCCTCGTTTTAGAGCTTCATATTTACAAAAGTCATTTAGCTATTTCATAAAAACCGAGATTTGTAAGTACTGAAGTAAAGAAACATTCTGATATGAGAAAAACATACCATGCACAAAAAAATCCATGCATAAATAAACAGATTCCTGTTTAGGAACAGAGTTCAATACGGAAACAAAGCAAACCTGCCAAGATCTGCCCTTCTGAGGGCAGGAAGAGAAAGGTGGGGTCTGAGAACATCTCCATCCCATTCCTGGGATACAGATCTGGGCATTTATTTCTCTTTTAGTGTCCAAAGGGCAAAGATTTGTTTTGTAGCCGACTTATATCTGAAACTAGCATTTCACACTACATACTAAAGAAACCCTTTGCCCCAGTGTGGTAATCAGAGAGGTGCCTACACCGATAAACCACATGCAGCAGCAGCTGTAAGTACAGCTCCTCCAAGCCTACATACTAAGCTAAGCTGAAATGAAGTTAAGCTGAAATAAGCTAACCGCTTGCCATCACTACCAGTGTAAGAATCAATACGTAACACACAAAACTAAAGTGAAATCATTCACCAGCCTGAAACATGAAGCAGGCCTGTGGAGAAACGGAATTGCTGGAATATGCCCACCTTTGTGTTCCAGTACTCTGAGCTTGCTCTCCAATTCCCTATCATCTGTAATTTTGTGAAAACAGATACAGAACTGAGGAATGGCAAGAATAATCGTGGAGCAAGTTCACTGCCTTGCAGTCCATTCAAAAGGAAGAAACACATCTGAGGAGTGACAATATCCTCTCTAATTACAAGGAAAAGCCAGGAATGGATTGAAGCCTCTGACTGCTTTCAGACCATCAACCACAGTACCTTCCAGTTATTACTGAACAAGTCTGCACATAAACCAGTGACAAGAGATTCAGCCTCAGTCTCCCACAGCATGACCCACCTCAGCTTCTGAAAATGCTGACACTGATTAGCCTGACTGCAAGAGCACATCAAGCAGTCACATTTCTTCACCTGCTTTAAAAGACAACAACTTTCTTATCGTAGCTATGCTTCAGGCCAGGAGATCAGAAGTAAGGCTGTGGTTGCGCATATTAGAAGGGATTCACCTCACCTTGTAGATGAAGGCAATGGCCTGGCTTGTCCTGCGGTACTTTTGGGGGGACAGCTGCATGTGTGTTTTGATGACATCAGCAGGCTGTGTTGCCAGTGAGGCCAAGATTCCCGCAAAGATCCCACAGCCAAAATTCAGCAAGGGCATGACCACTGGATCCAGCTGGTCTGCAACAGAGCAAAGGGAATGCATTCAGACACAAAACAGGCCAGCAATACTCATGCTGCGTGACAAAGTGAAAAGCTACTGAATGATTAAATCAACGTTGGGGTCTACGAGAAGTTAAAATCCATGCAGAGTAGAGAAACCTGTCAAGTGGAGAAGTGGCTACAAGTCAAAAGTTAGCACTATTAAAAAGCCTCACTTGAGGGAGAACTGAATTTGACAGGAACCCAGAGAAGGAAAAATTGTGCAAGTGTTGCCCCAGCCAGTTCTAACATCAGAGAAACCCTGGGTTAGTGGAAACTGGTCAGTATACAAGACAACTAGCTGAGAAAGGATGGCTGAACACATCTTCTCTTTCAACTGTTCACTAACCCACCTTATGCATCAGTCTCCATAAAGACAATCAATCAATTTAGGGCCAATTTCCATTTCTACACTGACCTGAGCTACAGGTCTGCAGTTCTCCATAGGAAAATGCGAATGTCCCACCTAAAGCCCTACAAGAGACTAATTTAACTACTGAGGTAAAGGGCAATAAGCAGAAGATGCAGGCAATCAACTGCAGGGCAAGATGCGAGAAAAGAAACATCTCCCATTACAGTCTCCAATGTTCAGCCTTACCCTGAGGTGTGAAGTTTTTGGTCTGCGTGTAGAACATTAGGTAGATCCCAGAGAAGGGTGCATCCCGCAGCAGTGTTGCGGTGAGCCCACTGAACATGCCGCGAGCCCCTTCCGTCTGATAGATATCTTTCAGAGCTCCACATACACTCCCATAGCCAAATCTTCCACTCTGCAGGGGTAGACAACAGTCAGTCATCCATGTGCCAGGAACAGGCCAAGGAGCCCTACACACACACCCCAAGGCCACCCTGTCCAAACAAGTGTTAGTGATGGCAGCACAGAGGGCAGCCCAAGGCAAAAAGTGGGTTCCACCTACCTCAGCCTTTAAAACAATCCTTCAAGAAGGTAAAATAATAAAGACGCTAAAATTACACATTGTATACAATTGAAACTTAAAAATCTCAGGGTTAGTTCCGTTTCATCTTGCACTTGTCTAAAAATCAGTGCATGGCTTTTCCTGCACAATGTGTGAACCCGGATGAAATCAGGACTACATCCCTGACTGTACTCAAGTGGCAGCAGCCTTCTCCAGATGGAATAATTTCTTTTTCATCATGAGGGAGGGGTGCGACATCATTAACAGGGAACTAATTAGAAAGTTACACTCACCTCATATCGGGTCTTCACTACAGTCACTGGCAACATGCAAATCCCAGATACTGCACGTGCAGTGGCACCCAGAAAGACAGACTCCAGGGCTGTGGGTGAACGGTCCACTAGAAACTTTTGCTTCATCATGTACAAAGTGCTGAAGTAAATCCCAACCCCAGGAATACATCTTGCAAAGGACTTCAGAAGAAACAGAAGCAGATGAAGAAAGAAAAAGCACACATAATACAAAATGTACTACAGCACATTTCAGAGACTGTTAAACTTGACAGGAAGCTTTGCACCAAAACAAAACAAAAATCACTTTAGTGATTTTTCTTCAGCTAACATGCTGAAGAAAGAAGATAAGGTAAAAATAATTTACAGCATTGAGAGCCAATTGATTCAAATGATGTCAAGATTTAATTCATTCCTCAACTGCAGTTTTCTATGAACAAGATATTCCAAACCAAAATGAGGTCGGTGCAGTTGCCACCCCACATTTGCAATAGTATTCAAGTGTTCAGCTGCTGAGGACTGCAAATCCACAGTGACTGCTATGACCTAATCAGTGGAATTCACAACATTAACTCCTTAAAATGGGATTTAACCATCTAAATCACATGGCTTCATTCATAATTGGACAAGAGCTGGCTATTTAAATCCAGTCCATAGTTAGCAATAAATGGTAGGTTTATTTATGTATTTAATTTTAGAAGTCAGGGTTAAAACAGCCACTTACTGGAGAGACACCTTTCCACAGCCCCAGAAGACTCTCGGTACGAACAACCCTAAAGAGCAGCGTTACCATCCCAGCACGACCAGACCTGAAAAAAAGACAAGACAGGAACTGCAGAGATGACCTGCTTATGCTCTCTAGCAGATGTACTCTGCAGCCACCCCTTTCACTTGTATCTCTGAGCATTACCCCGGCACCTCAGAGGCTTTCCTTGGTCACTCGTTCCAGGGCTTCTCTATCACCTTCTGCTTTCCCACCACTTGTAACACATGTTAGAGGCCTCTCTCATTAGCATGTTTAGTTGCTCACTCCCTTTGTTAGCAGCAGCGGATGTAGTCATAGTTGACTACACCAGGCAAATGGGAGCAGCTGCACACGTGGACAGGTTATGTGGCAACCACACATGATTTTTCAGGCAGAGGACACCCTGTGAAACTGCATGGTGGCCACTCCAGCAAACACCAGTCTCTCAGATGCATACAGACAAATGCTCTGGCTACATGTTATTAAAGTAGTGTTTACAAGAGCAGCCCTTTTCTCTCTCCTGGAGCAAAATATCAATCCTTCTCCATGCTATAAAAACATACCTCCTATTTCAGAAAGACTCTCAGTATCCGAATTACAACCCTGAACTCCAAGCCCCAGCCAGCAAATCAGACAGAAGCCTATGGTGGAGCACCCCCACACCACACATACACATCCCCACTCTCTCACCCATTCACAGCAGGCTGCAGAGTTTGCAGGCGTGTTTTCAGCAGGTCAAGGGGTTGGAAGAGGAGCGTGGAGCAAGTCCCACTGATGGAGCCACACACGAAGGCCTTTAGGACTGGATGCATCTGGAAGAGGAACAAGAGGACTTTAAATTGCCGCTTAATTAAGAATGGCACAAGAGGAAACATAGCAGCTGATATGTCACTTGTTATAGGAAAGGGAGATTAACTGAGGACTGCTGCTCAGGGCAGTAAAAACTTTTTCAGACCTTTTCACAGCCTGATCAAGTTTTATTTGTGGTTTTTGGTCCCTCTGCCTTTTCTGGGAGGTTGTTCCAGTAACTCCTTGCAATTCAGTTGGAAAGAGTTTTCTGAAAGTCAAATGTATTAGCAGCCATTTGGTAACCATTTGCCATGTTAAAGGAAATGGGTGTCCCCTTCCCACCATCCCACCAACTACCTGTGCCTTAGCCCCAATCCCATCCACCTCTGCTTGGCACCCTGCTGGCAGAGTCTCCAACCCATTCTCCCCATTACACACCAAGGGCCCCCACTGCCACGGGCACTAGCAGAGTTCCCCCTTAAAACTGCCCACTGCCCAAACCCGGCTCAAACGCACCCAAAGCACAGCACAACCTGCTTAGCTAAGGTCTGGCTCTCCTATCCACACCGGCTGCCACCTCTCAGCACTTCTCGGGTGATAAGGCAGAAGGAACAAACCACAAGGTGAAGATTTTTTAAATAAAATACATAATGGTGTTTTGTTAATGAAGAATGAGTTTCTACACCCCGTGGAGCAGAATCACGTCAGAGAAGATTTGTGCAGCACGGTGGCTTCTGGAGGCGCACATTCAAAAGCCACGAACGTGTCTTTCGCAGCGAGCTGCACATGGCTGCCTTCCACCGCCGGCTTTCACACCCCTCCGAAAACCCGTTACGACCCTCGGGCCGCGCTGCACGGGCGGGACAGCGGCCGCCCCCCAACGCCCCCACCGCCCGGGCCCGCCGGCGGGGCAGCCCCACAGTTTGCTGCCGCCTTACGTCCCTCAGGCTGCCCCGGGGCCCGGCTCCCAAGAGCCGGGCGGCCGCGGGACACGAAGGAGGAGAAGGGGCGCAGCGAGTCCCCCGCCGCCTCCCACCCGGGCGCTGCCGCCGGGCTCTCCTCAGAAGAGCGAGCGAGGAGGGCCCGGTAACAACGGTCGGCTACCGACGTCCCAAAGGACCGGCCCGGGGCCGCGCGTCACTACCTCAGCCTCTCGCCCCGGCATCCCAGCGCCGCTCCGCAACCAGTGAGCGCGGCGGGCACGAGTGACGTCCGCAGCGCTCCGCCCCCGCTGGCCAATCCGAGCAGCCAGCCCCGAGCCAAGCCAGGGAGGCGGGGGGGTTGGTGGTGAGCGCAGCCTTGCAGGGCGCATGCGCCTCCTCTTAACGCTTCGCGTGCCGAGCTTCCCGCCCCCGCCCCCCGCAGCGGCTGGCCCTGCCTGTGTCCTTCCACCGCCGCGCCCAGCCGGGCCCCGCCGTGCAGCCGCCTGGCCAGCGCCGGGCCCGAGCCCGAGAGGGAGCAACAGCCAGCCGCAGCCTGCCGGCTCGCCCCCGAGAGCGCAGTTTTGTCACATCTCATGGCTGTTCAATATCCAGCAACTGAGTCCCAGTGGGCTCTGTGAGACACGGGCAGCGGGAAGGGGACGGTTTATAACGGGCAGTTTTCATGTCTTCCCTCTGACCCCCACCTCCCCAGCCGTCTCGTTGTGGAGACTGTGGTGGTCAAAAGCCTGACGCTGGGGGACGACGTGCATCTCCACTCGGTCTTCCACATCCTGGGCCCGGAGCTGAGGAGGGCTGAGCTTCCACAGCATTGAAGGAGCGAGGTGCCAAAATGAGGCGCCTCTATTTTAGATCCGCGTCAGCCCTCGCACTGCGTGTCTTCGCTGCGCCCGCAGGGCCAGCCATTTCTTATCAGTGAAGCCCGAGGAGGCTGGGAGGAGCGGGCAGCGGCTTCGAGGAGCTGCTTTTCTGAGAACCTGGCGTGCCAGCTTGCCGTGCCCTGGCCGAGTAAGGGGCGGCACGTACAGACACGTCACACTCCAGCTAAGGTGGGCTGTTCCTAGAAAGAAAATCCTGGGCGCAGCAATAGCCACACGTTTGCTCGCTTTGTCACATGGCAGCCTCTTAAGAAAGAGGGAGTATACTTCTCCGAGAAAATGTAACATGTAGGCTAGCAAAAGCTCTTCATTACGCACTCCCTCTTCCCTTTTGTCAGCTCCTCTCTCATTACGCAGTTCTCTCCTCCGGGGAGTGACTGTTGTCTTACATGTCATTAACTGACTTTGCCTGCTAACTCATGGAAAAGAGGATCAGCTCACCCCCATCCCTCCTGGTGCTTCTTTCCCTAGCTCACATCTTGCTCCACCATGGTCCTCCACGGGGGACGACGTGCATCACCATGGTCTTCACCATGGGCTGCAGGGGAATCTCTGCTCTGGTGCCTGGAGCCCTTCCTCCCCCTCCTTCTTCACTGACCTTCGTGTCTGCAGGGCTGTTTCTCTCACATGTTCTCACTCCTCTCCCACAGCTGCTGTTGCACAGCATTTTTTACCCTGTCTTAAATATGTTATTGTGGGGCCAGATGGCTCGGTAATGATTCTAGCTGAATTTGACATGGAGGGCCAAGCCCTCTGTCCTTGATAAACAACTGAGAGGCAAGTTGGAGTGCTTAGAGGGAAGTGAATGTATGCAGTAAAGATAAGCGGAAAGTCAGCCGAGTGAAGGGGAGAGGACAATGAGAAAATACTGCTTTGCGCGTGAACAGAAGGCAGTGACCTATCAGTGAATAGCTGATAGCGTGTGGACAGCTTTGCTACATATATAGAGGAAAGTGGGGGTTTAATAAAGGTCTTTGGTTATCGCCAGCCAGAGTCCGTGTCATTAATCTCCACAAATGGTGCCCAAACAGGGACCTGAATGCAGAGTATTAGCACCGGTGGAGAACCCAGCCGGACGAATAAGCAGCGGGGGACAGCAGGGAGCTGTAAGCAGAGCTGCAGTCAACAACCAATCACCTCGCCTGGAGCAGGTGAGCAACTGGGGACGTAAAATGGGATCTCACCTAACAAAAGAGGAGGAGTCCATTTTATGTATATTTAAGAAACTGTTAGGAAAAAGGGAAGTTAAATATGATGAGTATACTTTGCGCTTGCTCCTTGCATGGCTGAAACACAAAGGGATTCCCCCCCGATTCCCAAAATGCCTTTTTGGCAGAGACCTGGGACAAAGCTGGGGATCTACTGTGGGATGCAGCCACGAAAGGGGAGGAATCGGCAAAAAATCTATTACCTCCGTGGCACTTGGTATCTGATTCACTTAAACAACTAAAGTTAGACCACACCACCCACCAAGCCAGGGCGGCGGCAACTGCGCCACAGCCCACAGCGGTTTTGAGTCCCACGCCCACGCCCAAGGCTGCCGCTGCTGCTGTTAGCC